>JAUPFP010000007.1:6434227-6841727 GCA_036925085.1 Brachycybe producta | reverse complement strand
GGTTTTCCATCTTCCATTTCGCGTCAGTTTTGTGGAGTGCGATCAAAAAATGTATAGAAAACGTAACGTTTCCTAATAATAAGAAAAGATGATGCTCACAGGAGCAATAAATTGGGAGAGAAAAAAATAGTTTTCCATCTACAATTTGAAGAGAAAAATTAACAGGAATGAATTGATTGTCTGTCGATTTTGAGAACAAGCCAAGCTGGACAAGCCAGAATTGATCGTCTATTCTCAGCTTTAAAAGAGTATGGAGGCTCACACAGGTTATTTTGAAGTACACTGTATATATTCAGCATGCAAACTGTGAGTGACTTGTGTGCCAAAAATAATATTTTTTTTATCCTGAAGTGACTTCTTCTGCTCAAGAAAGGGTCAATCTCCCAATCACATCCCATCAACAGTCACAACTTATCAGACAGACACCTCGAAATTAGAAACACATTAACTTGGTAATTTATTTTTTTAGACAGACCTTACTGATAAATTACATTAAAAACACCCTTTAACAAGGTGACACTTGACAGAAAGCCAACAATAGGCTTTTTTGTTATGCTGAAAAACAATGTTAAGCGCCGTATTATTTTTAAAACACTTAGGTATGAATAATTTAGAAATTCATAAACGATTTCTGATATAATACAAATAGGTGACATCAACTCGAAAAGTCAAAGTTTATTCGATAAATAAGAATTCTAGAAGCCAAGGAGTGATATTTTTTTATTATTAAAATTGAGATAAATGCCATGGTGGCGCTGAACAAGCGCCAAATTGAACAAACGCCATGGTGGCGCTGAACAAGCGCCAAATTGAACAAACGCCAATCTGAACTAACGCCAAACTGAATAAACGCCAAATGGAACAAACGCCAAACTGAATAAGCGCCAAATGGAACAAACGCCAAACTGAATAACCGCCAAAATGTGATAAACACATGGTTAGGTTAGGTTAGGTCAGGTTAGGATTGGTTAGGTTAGGTTAGGTTAGGTTAGCATGTTCTGTTTGTAAATCTGCACAGTCTGACGTCTATAAAAGCTCACAATATTTGGACCATCAGAATTTACAAAAAACCTGAATAACCGCCAAACTGAATAAACGCCAAACTGAACAAACGCCAAACTGAATAAGCGCCAAATGGAACAAACGCCAAACTGAATAAGCGCCAAATGGAAGAAACGCCAAACTGAATAAAAGCCAAAAATTTGGCGGTTATTCAGTTTGGCGTTTGTTCAATTTGGCGCTTATTCAGTCGCCCCAAATGCCATATATTGTCAATAAAATCATAAAGAATATGGCGGACAAGAAGAAATAAATGGAAAAGTTGTTCATTGCCGTTATTTAGCGTCCTAACGTAGAAATATAACAATGGTATGTATGGACATATATACAGTATTTGTACTTCAAACTCCATTTACTTTTGCTTGTATTGTTACTTGTACTTCTTGGACCTCACGAGTCATTACGGAAGTACAAAAAATCAAAAACATTTTACAGTGATGCCTTATAATCAGGGCTCGGATTTTTATGCAAAATCAAACAAATGTTTCTCAATATGTGTGACCCAAGTGCCAATTGTGAAGTTAACCGTCATCATCATCATTAGAGCAACTGAGCAATTATACTCTTTCTAATTAAAATAGCTGTTTAGAGGCTAGATATCAGATCTTTAGAAAGGTTTAACCTCTATCCAGGTGTTTTTGTTTGGAAAAAAAAAACCATAATTGTTGATTGGTCTAAATGGCTCTTTGGGCCACAGATTGAGAAACATTTGTTTAATGTTGCATAAAAATCCGAGCCTTACTTATAATACATACCCTGAGCCCTAGTCAGGCGTTCTGCGAAAATTTACAAAAGCTTAAAAATAGTAAATAGAGATAACCAATAAATACTCGTGAAATATTTTATTCAAAGGTATACACTAATTATAATTATTATTTATTAACCCTACTACTTTACGCATTTATTATGTAATTCATGGATTCCTCCAAACAAAAAAGGTTGGGAACCCCCCACTGCCTTATATTGTCACTCTTTGTATGCTATATTATCTTATGACCGTCATATTATTTTGTACATCAGTGAACTGCCACTGCCATTCACTGGCACCAGTGAATATGTCAATATTAAATTTTGGCATAATAATAATTTGTGTTTTGCTTTTGGGAGTGTTAAAATGTTATGCGTTAGATATGACAATTTGCCGTCATATGACACTCTTATTTTCTGTTTATAATGACACCTTTGTCTTTAGGATCCTCAAATAAAATTTTAAAACAGTGCAATAATTCGTACTTCGTAAGAATATTTTTTAAAAAAATTAACTTTTTTGTAAATTTTTAGATAAATTTAAATTTTTGTTTTTTTGCAAATTAGCCACTAAAATTACGGTTTTGAGAACTATAATAATTAAAAGTTGATTTAAAAATACTTTTATGAAATTCTATATTACTTTTCTAGTTTCTAAAAGAACTTTGATTTTTTTTTTTTTAGAAGTTACTTCAAGTAAAGTTTAATTTGATTATTTATGTGGCTCACTACAACGAAAATGTTGGACAACATTATGGCGATCACGTAGATCTATAAAAGTTAATTGTAATTTGTAAAATGCTGAACATGTGTTAGACTATATTTTAATGAAAATTGCATATGTTAATTAGCAAATATGACAAAATAAATTTGGAGGATTAAATAAGTAATTTTTGTCCTTCCCAATACACGTTCTAAGCATGACAAATTTACTCAATGTTTTTTTTTTACTAAAAATCCTCACAAGTTTTTAGGGTTCCTGTGAAAATTTAAATTTAACACACGAATTTCAATGTTTATGGTTTTCGTTGCAACTTTTAACAGATCTTTCAAATGAAAGTGAATAAATGTGTATGTGAAATGGGATATGTTTATTTTGTTCTTCTTTTTTTAAACACGATTATTTTTCGTTTTAGATATAAGTTTCTCCGCTTTTTTTCTTTCTTTCATTTATTTGTTTGCTTATTTAAACTCTTGTTTTGGCTTCCAACTGAATTACTCATGTTTATTCAACAATGAAAAATGCACCGTCTTAAATTATTGTCAGCACTAGTTTTCATGTTGAGCCAAAATGGGTGTTTTGTGATGATACTCATATGGTTCCTATTCAATTTCTCAGTTTTCTTAAAATATATATATTACACTTTATTTTCTGACAAGTATAAAAAAACGGACTGATTTATGCATCAGATGCAAAGATAGACTTCTTATCCTTGTACAAATCTAGAAAAGAAAAATTCACTTTCTGGATTTACAAGACCATTTTTTTTTTTAAATTTTACACTGAAAACTCATTTATGATGGTTTTAAATCTTGATGAGAAGAACCTGAATGTGTTTTAGAAACTAGAAAGGTAGCTCATCCAAATTAAAAAAGGGTATTTTCATGTTAATATATTTCAAAATAAGCTTTTTATGTGAATTTCAAAATGACCCAACTTTAAGCAGACCAATATTTTTGTAATTTTTGTCTATAAAAAGTTTATTTTGAAAGATATCAGCATGTGATAATAAGTCTAATACCATCGACACACGTGCACAGTTAAAGGCATTTAAATATTAAACACGTTTTACAGAGCCCTGTGAAGGGCAAACGGACAATATTTCACATTCAATTTATTCAGTTAATAATCTCAAAATATTGATTTAGTATTTCAGTTTAAAATATTAATAATAAAGTCAATTTTTATTTGGGTTCATGTCCTTAACGGGATTCCGTATAATTCACCTAAACACATTTAATTTGAATTCATTTAGCTCATGTGTGTACAAGGTATTAGGGTGATTGAGCTACCCTTCTAGTTTCTAAAACACTTTCAATTTTTCTTAATGTTATTTCTGAAGTACAGAAAATAAGCAGAGTTTGAAAATCAGCTGTTCATAAACGATCTTAATACGAAAACGGATAACACGAAATAAATGTTTCGTCTAGTCCTTTAAAATAACATAGAAATTCTTTTAAATCGAAAAAATAATCTCTTCTTTTTCATTTCTTCCTAAATGATTTCCATTGTGTTTTCTTTGATGACAAAAATTCAAAATATTAAAAGGGGCGAAGCTGGGGATTCTCAGCCGGAGGGCACATTTTGGGGTGCAAAGGGGGGCCACAATGTTTTAAGCAGCAGCGGCCGTCGGGGAGCGCAACCAAGTCATAGCTACGCCACTGAATATTCCACTTGGTTTTTTACTTTGATTTATGTCTGTTAGTTGGGCCATCATTTAAAAATTCTATTTTTCGTCTACCATAAAAAGACATTTTTAGCAAAAAAAAAAAAAATAAAAGACCCAATAGAAACCATGCTTTAAATTTCTTCTTTTTTGAAAATTGATTTTTTAATTTAATTTGTATTTCAGAATTTAAAAGTTGTGCCTTACGACAAAGAAAGTTATGGCAAGTTCTATTCTGGAGATTCTTATATTCTTTTACATGTAAGTAATATTGACTTTAATTTTTAAAGTTTAAAAATGTGTTTTACATGAAAATGTTTTGTTGAAATTTTTTTTAGACAAAATGTATTAACGGTGGTCGTTTCGAGTGGAACATTCATTTCTGGTTGGGAAAAGATACATCAAGGGTAAAACAAAAATTATGAAGTCGTTTTAAAGTTAAAAAAAGAAAACTGTTTTCGAATGTTACACTTGGTTTCTCATGTGTTGAATGGGAGAAACCTTGAAACTTATATTAGCTCGAACCTCTTTATTTTTAATACTTTTGAAGTAGGCCTACTTGGAAGTAAATTAATTTTTATCCCGGAATATTTAAAAAAAAATTATGCATATGAAGGGAGAATTTGAGATTGTTAAAAAAATTCTTCCAGAAGGCCGATTGCTCATATTGATTAAGTTGGTTTTAAAATGTAAACACCACTCGAGGATCGAGCTCTGGTTATTAATTCTGCCTTTCAGAAGAAACTTGTGAAAGTGTTTAGAAGCTAGAAAGGTAGCTATATCACTTAAGGATATTTTTATATTGATATCTTTTAAAATCAGCTTTTTATGTTAGTTTGAAAATAACCCAAGTTTAAGCAGACGATATTTAAGTTTTTGCCTTTAAAAAGTTTACTTTGAAAGATATAAACAAGACAATACCCTTAAGTGATTGAAGTTACTCTTATAATTTCTAAAACACTTCTTGAGTTTGTTAATTTTGCTTCTGGAATCGGCGTTTAATTACCGTTCTAGTTTGTTAACACTTTGATATTCAATCTCCTTAGCGTTGCTCCTGAAACGCAGAAGAATAACGAGGGTTGAAAAAGACTCAACTGTTCATAACCATCTTAAGCTGTACTTTGTTAGAGCTGAGTGACATTGTATTTTTTCATTAATTTAGTGATTTCCAAGTTTGTTAATTTCTTACACGATAAAATCCTAAATTTCGTATTAGAGACTTAATTGTTTTTGAGCCCAGATAAACTGCGTTAAAATTATTTTCATGATGATATTTTTATAAAATAAACTTTATACAATTGAGATATTTCTGTTTATATTTCTGCCATGAAAAATTTATTTATAAAGATATCATTATTAAAACACTTAAACATATCCTAATTACTTTTCTAGTTTTTAGAAAACATTGAATTTTGTCTCTTCAAGTTTTTTTTAATTATGTATTAAGTTTTTGTTAGGAAACTTTTTATTAGCTAACAATAGTTTGTTATTTCAATTACAGTATAATCTCGATTATCTGGACTAAATGGGACCAGACAAGGGCCTATTAAAAGTCTAAAACACTGATAAACTAAAAAAAACACATTTTATGATAAAAGATGTTCTGGGTTACCCGGTTTGAAAGAAACCTAACTTTAGATAAGTTTAAAGTGACCTCTAGTGAAATACGTTTGGAAATCCCTGCTGTAAAATCGACTAAGCTAGAACAATGAAATTTTTTTTTCTTATTAAGAATGCTTTTAATATTAAAAACAAATATTTCTTTGAATTATAGTTTTTTATTTGTATGTATTGTAAACAGGATGAGGCCGGTTGTGCTGCGATTAAATCTGTAGAACTCGATGATCAATTTGGCGGAGTTCCTGTACAACACCGAGAAGTCCAAGAACATGAATCGAAACTATTCTTATCATACTTTAAGGATGGCATTAGGTAAAATAATATTTTTTTGTAATAAATGTGGTTTTATGATGATTATGTTTTATTTTGTTTAGATATGAAGAGGGTGGTGTTGCTTCTGGTTTTCGTCATGTGGATCCAAATGTGGTGAATAAACGATTACTTCAAGTGAAGGGAAAAAGAAATGTTCGTGTTCGTGAGGTTGAATTGAGTGTCAAGTCAATGAACAGAGGCGACTGTTACATTCTTGATGTTGGGCCAAATATTTACGTTTGGATGGGAATGAAAAGTGGCAGAACTGAACGCCTCAAGGCCTCCACTGCTGCTCATTCGGTACGAGATCAAGAGCACGGTGGCCGTTCAAAAATTCATATTATCGGTACTCTTTTGACAATAAAAAATAAACAATATATGAGCGAGTTCCAAAGATTCATATAAAATTATTTGGTAGACTCGCATAGTGGTCAAGCTGAACGTTTGAAGTATTTTGAAGAGATGGGTTCCGGATCTCCGGAAGAGATTCGACCTGCAGAGGAAGGAGGCGATGACACGGAACACGAGAGAACTCAACAAGTGACTGTTACTTTGCATAGGTTTGAACAATTTTGGTATTGTTAATCACAAAAATACGGGCGCCTTAGGAATTGGGCAAATGTCAACACAATTCCTGAGGGAATTATATATACACAGTAATTGGTAGATGAATTAATGGAGGTATTAAAACCTTTAGGTTGTTTGAAAGAAAATTTGCAAAAAAACAGTTCAAACATTAACTGTGTTTGTAAATTTACTTGAGAATCATGAATAATGGTCTTCCAATTAATTATGTGTGGTATGTTTTAGAGTCACTGATGCGTCTGGAGAAGTTAAATCTACAAAAGTTGGGGAACGTCCTTTAAAGCAAGAAATGTTGGACTCAAATGTATAAAAAAAAAGATCTGAAAACACCCATTTGAAATATATTAAAGCAAATTTTTATGATTTTTAGGACTGTTTCATCTTAGATGGTGGGCCGCAAGGAATTTTCGTTTGGATTGGCAAATCTTGTTCACTCGATGAGAGAAAGCATTCAATGAGAATGGCCACAGTTGAGTCTTGATGATAAAAATATCATTTTATTTAATAAAATTAATGTACCATATTATTTTTGTTTTTAAGAACTATTTAAAATCTCGAGATTATCCTAGTTGGACTCCAGTTTCACGAGTAGTTGACGGTTCTGAGCCAACACTGTTTAAACAGTATTTTGCTCGTTGGGTGGAACCTGAAGAACAAATTGGTCTGGGAAGAATTTATACAAAGGAGCAAATGGCTGGCAAGATTTTTTTATTTCAAAATTAAAATTATGAGGGGTGTAATTTAAAGCTAAAAAAAACGTGTCTTGTTTTTTTAGCCGCTGCCAATGAACCAGATCAAGAATTTGATGTTGGCAATCTTCATCGTGAAAAACGACGATTGCTTGCCAAGAATTTAGGCAAAGCTTTTGGTTTTATGCCTGATGATGGCACTGGAAAAGTAGAAGTCAGTCATCTCTTTTAAATGACATTTTTTTTGTTAAAAAATTATCAAATTATTGAGAAATTTATTATGATATGTTTAGGTTTGGAGGATTGAAAATTTTGAACTTGCTCCTTTGCCAGAAAATCTTTACGGAATGTTTTTTGGTGGTGACAGTTATGTTTTGCGTTACACCTTTGAGAAAGATTTTCGTAGAAATTACATTGTGTACTATTGGCAGGTACTCGTAGTCACATTTATCTCGATAGATATTAATATAATTAAGCTGGTTTCAAATATTATAAACGGCATTGAAACTCTGGTTGTTCTGTTTTTTCTGAAGCAAAATTGAGAAACTGGAAGGGACAGCTTAATCACTTAAAATGAATTTTCATGTTGATATCTTTTAAAATAAGCTTTTTATGTCAGATGATTTAATTTTTGTCTATAAAAAGTTTATCATGAAAATATTATAAAGTGAATTCAGCTACCGTTCTAGTTTCTAGCACCCTTTCAATTTCTCCTTAGTGTTGCTCTTCTGAAACGCAGAATAACCAGAGTTTGAAAATGAGCTGTTCGTAAAACAAATACGTTTCGTATGTATTAGGGTTTGGATAGTACTCAAGATGAGCGGGCCTGTTCTGCTCTTTGGGCCGTCAAACTGGACGATGAAGTGGGTGGTAGAGCAGTTCAAGTGCGATGTGTTCAAGGAAGAGAACCACAACATTTTCTCACTATATTCAAGGGCAAAATGATTATTTTTATGGTGGGATTTTTTTTATAAAATTATTTTTGAAAGGTTTGATGGATTTTTTGTGTTATTTCGGTAATATTGTAAGGGAGGACATGCAAGTGGTTTCAAGAATCGTAATGATCAGGATTCTTACGATGTGGATGGGACTCGGATGTTTCATATTAAAGGAACATTTGCAAGTGATGTTCGAGCTGTTCAAGTACCAGAAGTTGCAGCATCCCTCAACTCTGATGATGTTTTTGTACTGGAAACTCCGAAATCCACTTATATTTGGTTTGGAAAGGTATTTTTTTATGTTAGTGTTATTAATTAGCGAGGGTCACCATAATAAAATTGCAAGAATTGCGTTTTTAAAATTTGGTTAAAATGCATCAATAGCATTTTATTTATATTTAAATTGCATTTCTTTTGTTCTTGTTTTTGTATAATTTATTACTTGAGTTTATCATTAAGGCTAAAAAAATTTAAACATTTAGTCAATTCGAGGCTAGAATCATGATGAATTCTAGATTGATTGCAAGTTTGAACACGTGTTCTCCCTTTCCGTTGATTGAAAAACACGTCATTTTTTACTCATGGAAACAATGAATGCATTTCTGCAACAACACAAAAGTTGCAATTGTTTGTGAAATATTTTAAAAATAATGTTGTTTTTGTTTGAAGGGTGCAAGTGATGAAGAGAAGGAGATGGGGCGAAATGTCGTTAATGTTGTTTCTCCTGGAAGGTGAAAACGAAATATTTTTTTTTAATGTTCGTATTATTTACCGATGAATTATGTAAATTGGATTATTTTCGTTGTAGAAAACCTGTATTGGTATCTGAAGGCGAGGAACCGAGTGAATTTTGGGCTTCCATTGGTGGCAAAGGAGAATATGATAAAGGATTTGATTTGGTTTGTTTAATAACTTATAGTTAACCGTTCATGGCCTGTCCCTGAAATGAGGCAATCATTACTAGCTGTTTTAAATTCTAGCCAAATAGTCCTCTGTTGGCTCCAAGACTTTTTCAATGTTCTGATAGCAGTGGAAAGTTTAGAGTGGAAGAAGTTGGAAATTTTACTCAAGAGGTGAATGAAGATATTTTTGAATTTGTTTCTTTTAAGTTTTTACTTTTAATTTTTGTTGTTGTTGTTCAGGATTTGGATGAGGATGATATTATGGTGCTGGACACTGGTGCTGAAGTATATGTGTGGGTTGGAAAAGGAGCGAATGATGAGGAGAAAAAGAAATCTGACAAATTGGCTGAGGTTTGGTTTGTTTTTTATTCAGCAAAGTTATTTATATTTTTAATTTATATATGGAAATCTGAATGTTGTCAACTATTTTGAATGACGTACGGAAAAATAGATAGCAATCAAAACGCAATTAGTGACTTTTTTTTAAAACAATTTAATATTTCATGGAACTCTTTATTGAAATGAAAAAGTACATATATTTTAGAACATCTTCGTGTAAAATTTAGTCAATTTTGTCTGAATAAGTTTTTTTTTAAATTAGTGGAAGGCCCACATTGGCTTTGAACTTTGTGTTAAAACGGGACATGAGGGCATGTGGTACAAAAATAAAAGGTGTGGTGAGATAGAACCCGTAAGGCCAACCTTGTGTATTCCGGGGAAAAGGTGCAGGAAATGATGAAATTAGTTAAAATTTATATGTAATCTAATTTTCTGTTATTAACTCGAAATGTGTGTCGAGATTTTTGCCATATTATTATAACAATAAAATCCTAAAAAGTACCCAAACTAAATATCAGTGTAGACATTATCAGGGTTTTTTAAAATTGTTTTGAGTTGATAAACAATTGTAACTTTTCTTAAAAAATAATTAAAATAAACTTTCTTACAAAAAAAATAGACAATTTTTTTTACATAAATACATAAAATAGATGTACTTTTTGTTTCAATAAATATTTCCATGAAATATTTAATCAAATTAATGAAATTTTGATGTAACGTGGTTTGCTATTTATTTTTCCATAGCTCTATAATTAAAAAAATAAATTATGATTCGAGTGTTCAATTGGGAGTTACGTGAAGAGGATAAAAATGAAAATTATATTTCAATCAAGTTAAAATTGAGGATTGATGATCAACTCATTTTTCGTTAATTTTTGTAATTTTGTTTTAGGATTACGTGAGAACGGATCCAACAGAACGTAATCTGGATAACACTGTTATTCTCAAAGTGAAACAGGGCGAAGAACCAACTGGATTTACATCTATTTTCAAGTCCTGGGACCCTCAGATGTGGGCTGTACGTTAAATAAATAATTAAGGAGTGCTATTTCATGAAGGTTGCTGGGATGCATGAGGCGCAGTGATGATGAATGTTGGGAGGATTACACTGCTTTTTTATTTCTTTTCTTTGGTTTTTTAATCTTGGTTTTGTCTTTATTCTCTCACTTTGCTTTAAAAATTTCATTCTATTTTCATTTCTAGGGTTCTAATTCTAAGGCTTAAGTCTTGGTTCATTTTGGGTCTGTGTTCAGTGCCTCATTTATTTTTTTTTTGGTTATTATTTTATCTTTCCTTATAAAATTACAAAAATGTTTTTAAGAGTAAAGTACAAGTGGTTCTCAACATGTTACTTGCGTGTCCATCTAAATCATGTGTTATGGATTTTACTTGGCAAGTTAAAACACATAGTTGAGTACCACTCGTAAGGGTATTAAAGTCACCTCAATTTTACAATGTTCTGCTTTTTTAAATATTTTTTTTAGAATATGAAGACCTATGAAGATATCAAGCGTGAAATCGAAGAAGAAAATGCTAAAATAGATGGCTAAAAATAGTGTTCTTATGAAATTGGTTCAAACTTCCTTTATATTAACATTTTTTTTAAACCGATATTCTGCCTAAATATATTTATAAAGTGTTTATGAAATAAAGCAGATTTTTTTCTTTTGAATCAATTAAAAAAAATTTTTCAATATTTTTATTTGCATAGTTGAATGAATGGTCAAGTACAAATTATTTTTTATCATAATTAAGTTGGGAGTGAGATGGTGAGTTGCAGTTTGAGGACCGCTTCAAGCCATGAGGTCATAAATCTATCATTTGGTATGAATGAATAGACGGTCAATTATATCTTGGCTTTTCAAAGCCAAAATAGGTCAATGTAGGTATTGGATTTTGTTGAGTCAAGTTTTTTAAATTGGCTTTCCAATAGTCATTCCACTCAAAATCAGGTTTTTTGAATTTTTTTGAATTTGAAAAATTACTCTGCAAGCAGCCATAACGGCCTATGGCAGAGGGACAAGAGTCCAAGTGCAGCATAGAAAATGCATCGTCAAAACCAGAAAATATAAAACCCTAATGATATAAACCCAACAACAATTTCAATATTTTTTAATGCTGCAAATATATGCATTGTCAAAACAAAACAAAATTATGACTCCCATAAAATACGTTTTTCCTGCACAAAATCCCCAGCAAGCGAGTTCCATTGTCGAATCGCCCTCGGGACAAATGACCAGTAATAAGAATCTGTTCGTGCAAAAATCTCTCCAACTTTGTTAGTGGTCACCCCTACCCAAATATAATGCCCTGCAAAGTTTACTTGAAGTAGGTTTAGGGCAAGAGCCTTCTAGCATTCGATTAAAGATATTAAGATTAAAATCTGAACGTCTTGCAAGTAAACCATCCCAACCAAGCTCTGAAAGCATTTTAGTTACAATGTCAGCATATCCATATTTACCACAAACAAACCTAGCAGCCCTGCGTTGGACCATTTCTATAGAGTGAGCTAAGTCTTCAGTGTGGGGATTCCACACGGAGCTGCAGTATTCTAGATGGGGACGTACTAATGATTGATATGCTATACATTTTACCTCCCTGGGACACCTTCTTAGAACGCGTTGACTAAACCTAAGCATCTGCATAGACTTGGAAATAATCTGTTCGACATGCAGCTTCCAAGAAAGTTTAGCTGTAATCGTTACTCCCAAATATTTATAAGAATTTACGTTATTAAGTGGAATGGCCCCTATTCTATATGAAAATATTATTGGATTCTTTCCCCTAGCTACCCTCATTACACAACATTTTCCCTTATTAAGTTGAAGTTGCCATTTAGAACACCATGCCTCTATTGCTTTCAAGTCACTATCAATAATATGGCAATCATTGTCAGAGGTAACCTCACGATAAATTATCGTATCATCTGCAAATAGCCGGCAATTGCTGCTAACTTGACTGCTGAGGTCATTGATATACAAAAGAAACAGAAGTGGACCCAACACACTACCCTGAGGAACCCCTGATGTAACCCCTATCCAGTCAGATTCAGACCCACCTGCAACAACCCTTTGTTTCCTACCACTCAAAAAAGAATGCACCCATTTATACACCTGTTCACCCAATCCATACCCACTAATTTTTGTCATTAGTTTTTTGTGTCAAATGCCTTGCAGAGATCAAGAAAAACCAAATCTATCTGACTGCCTTTGTCTAAAATTATTATTCGATGTTACGTCCGTACGCCGTATTTTGTACGGTCGATTTATTTTATTGTGGGTTCCGTACTTGTGACCCTCGCAAATATGGTCATCCTATTATTATTATTATTATTATATATATAATATCCCAGGTGTGTGTGTGTGTGTGTGGAGTAACTGTAGAAAACCATTGAAGCACGTTGGAATTTATATAAATTTGAATAAATGAACCGTTTTTTTTTCTCAAGGTCAACTATATGTTGAACTCTTCCTTTGGAAAGTGTAGAAGGGGGGAGAGAGAGAAAAGTGGGAGGGGGTGACTGAAATTGAAATGAAAGGAGTAAAAAAAGAAAAAAACGACGCGCATGCGCAAAAATGCCTGTGAATTTTGCTCCCGTCATTTATGACGGGTTACCCCACTAGTCCTATATAAATTTATAAAGGTAAATCGAATCCATGTTTGGGAAAAGAAAACACCAAGTGTGTGAAGAATCGTCTGCTTTTTGAACCTAAAAGGAAGACATCTTGTCAAGGAGGAAGACATCTTGTCAAGGAGGACGACACAGGGGTGAAACTTGTAAGGTATTACAAGCCATTTTCAAGGGGGCCGACATTGTGGGTGAATCTCTCCTGAAACTCTAAAACTTGAGTGTGGCCAATAAATGGCACAAACTGTACAGTTTGTGCCATTTATTGGCCACACTCAAGTTTTGGCACATAATCCTGCATAGGAAAAGCTCTTGGTTGATTTACCTCTGCATATTTATCTTGAGCATTTTATCCCCATATGTTCATCCCTTTAAAATTTGTGTTCATCACATTCTATACACTGTAATATGCATTCTGTTTCGGGTTATAGAGTTACCCCACTGAGGTAACTCAACTAAGAGCTTTCTTTATGAATCATTTGATGCCCGACTGAGTGTGACCAATAGATGGCGCAAAATGTAGGCTACGTAGAGCTTCAGTTATTATACAATAAGATTACGTATGACATTCACCCTCTTGCTGTCCTGAGTGTCCTTCTTCAAACTCTTTGAAAAGATAGCTTCCTTCTAGCTTCAAAAAGCAGACGATTCTTCACTCACCTTTGGGGTTTTTTCCCTCTAAGGTAAAGTTGCTTTACCTTTATAAATTTATCTTGATCTGTTCATCCTTTTGTCCTGATCCCCAGGGGCCCAGACTCCAGTTGGAATTTGGAAACATCTTTAACAATGGATCTTCAACACGTGGTCGCGAGTAGCAAATTAACAATGAAAGCAGAAGGTGAAGGTAAGTAGAGAGACGTATTTGCGATATAGCAACGAAAAACAAATTTATAAAAGGGGCAACGTAAAGAAAGTTCTTGATTTGTAATTTCTTAGACTAAGGTAATTTCAAATGATCATAAAAAACTTATTTCCAAAGCCATAAGCGTAAATTAGGGGGCGCCACCCTCTCCAAATAAACTTAAATTAATTTTCTTTTTTTTTTAATTATTTCAAATGTATTCAGAAGTTTAACTTTAAAAACAAGATACGATTTCAGACGTTTGTGACCAATTTATTTGTTATTGTTCATCAGGGACGTCATTTGGGGGGTTTTTTTTTTTCAATTTTCAATTTTTGATTATTTTAATTTTTCAATTTTTATTTTTTATTTTCGATTTTCTCATTTTTTATTTTGTTAATTTTCAATTTTTCTCATTTTCAATTTTTCGATTTATGAATTTTCGATTTTCTTATTTTTCATTTTTCATTTTCGATTTTTTTTTCAATTTTTGATTAATTTAATTTTTCAATTTTTTATTTTTTTATTTTCGATTTTCTCATTTTTTATTTTGTTAATTTTCGATTTTTCTCATTTTCAATTTTTCTATTTTTTATTTTCTCAATCCTATAGATATATTAAATTGTATGCATTGCATGTTTGCGTTGTATGTTTTTTCTTGCTTGTTTGGTGTTTGCGCCAAAATATATAAATACTGGTATACTATACGGTAAAATATTTAATTAATTTCATTTAATGTTCATGTGATGTCTTTATGTTTGCGTTTTCTTCCTTTATAATAAAATATTAATTTAATAATTAATTAATTGTTACAAAATTACAGAGCTGTAACTAGTGCTAGACGAGTGAATTTAAGCCCCGTCTGCCCTGGCTTCGTCTCCTTGCTTCGCTGGTCAGTAACGCTGTAACACGTAAGCACATCGGAATGTATATAAATTTAAATAAATGAACCGCTTTTTTCCCAAGGTAAACATTACGTTGCGTTCTCCCCATCCAAGAACCCCACGATATTAAATTGGAGAGGGGGAAAAGGTTGGAAAGAGTAGGGAGGGGAGAGAGAAACGTGGAGGGGAAAAAAGGAGAGGGGGAAACTGAAATTGAAATGAAAGGAGTAAAAAAAGGAACAAACGACGCGCATGCGCACACCAGAGAAAATGAAAAACTCATTTTTTCTTTCAAATATAAAAAGGGGAGGGGATAATAGTAGCAAAATTAAACTACAGTTTATCACAGGCAATTGTGCCCAGCATTAGAATTTTTTTTGCTCAGCCCTTTTATGAACGTCATCAATTTCTAATTGGGTTTGTTACTTGGTCTGATGTCATAAAAGGGCGGAGGAAAAGAAATTCTAATGCTGGGCACAATTGCCTGTGAATTTTGCTCCCGTCATTTATGGCGGGTTACCCCACTAGTGTGAAAATATATTTTCGTGAAATGTTGCACCCAGGGCCGTCATTTCAGATTTTTTCAGGGGGGGGGGTGCAAAACTTTTGTGGTTCGGGGTTCAAATACTATTGTATTGAATTTGGATCTTGTCTTGTATTGGAAACATGGCTTGTGGTGGTGATTTGACTTGTATTGCTTATTGACTTTGTATTGAATTATCTGTATGTCCGTGAATGCACCATAAAAGCAGAACAGCTTCTGAATGTTATGGCGCAGTCACACTAGGCTGGTTGCGGCTGGCTGGTTGTAGCGCTCTAAAGCGGCAGTCACACTAGGCTGGTTTACAAGCCGCTGGTTGCTGCTGGCTATTATCAGCAACAGCAAGCAGCAGCTGCTTTGGGTTCACACTTGTCCAGTCACTGCTGGTATTAGCAGTGAAGTCATCCAATCACCATCTTGCAAAAGCACAAACTCTAACAACAACCAACTCAAGCAGTGGAGTTTCAACTACCACTAGTGCCACTACTAGCAACAAAAAGTTCACACTAGATGGCAGCAGCAGCAGGAACGGAGTCACATGACCAGCTGGTAGCTGCTAAAGTTGGACATGTCCAACTTCACCAGCCACTGTTAAAATCACTAGCCTGCTGGAGAAAGCAGCTGCTAGTAGCAGTTCAGACTATGCTGCTAGAGCGCTACAACCAGCCAGCAGCAACCAGCAGCTGGGAAACCAGCCTAGTGTGACTGCGGCATTACAGCATAGTCCCAACTGCTACTAGCAGCTGCTTTCTCCAGCAGGCTAGTGATTTTAACAGCGGCTGGTGAAGTTGGACATGTCCAACTTTAGCAGCTACCAGCTGGTCATGTGACTCCCTTCCTGCTGCTGCCATCTAGTGTGAACTTTTTGTTGCTAGTAGTGGCACTAGTGGTAGTTGAAACTCCACTGCTTGGGTTGGTTGTTGTTAGAGTTTGTGCTTTTGCAAGACGGTGATTGGATGACTTCACTGCTAATACCAGCAGTGACTGGATAAGTGTGAACCCAAAGCAGCTGCTGCTTGCTGTTGCTGCTAATAGCCAGCAGCAACCAGTGGCTTGTAAACCAGCCTATTGTGACTGTGCCATAAAGGTGCAGTCACACTAGGCTGGTTGCTGTTTGCTGGTTGTATCCTGCTAGCAGCATAGTGTGAACTGCTACCAGCAGTTGATTTCTACAGCAGGCTAGTGATTTTAACAGCAGCTGGTGAAGTTGAACATGCCCAACTTTAGCAGCTACCAGCTGGTCATGTGACTGCCTTCCTGCAGCAACCAGTGTGCTACCTGCTAGTGTAAACCTTTTGTCGTTAGAAGTGGCACTAGTGGTTAGTTGAAACTCCACTGCTTGGGTTGGTTGTTATTAGATTTTGTGTTTTAGCACGGCGGTGATTGGATGACTTGTGCTGCTAATACCAACAGCGACTGGACAAGTGTGAACCCAAAGCAGCCGCTGCTTGCTGTTGCTGTTAATATCCAGCAGCAACCAGTGGCTTGTAAACCAGCCTAGTATGAATGTGCCTTTAGCGGACTCTTCAATTTTATTCATCATAGTGGGGTTAGCACTTAACAAAAGTATTAAAAGTTGATTCATTCCACGGTATACAAAATCTGCCCTTAATCGAAATTATTTGAAAAAATGCAATGATTACTGTTTTACGTCAAGATGTTATATTTCTCAATTGATAAAAATAGTCATTATTGATTTTCAGGTCTTTGTAACAATTTTCTATTTAAATTAATATGTAAATCAACCAAAATTTAAAAAGACTAGCATTTATTTTTGTTAATTAAGGAATATTATGTCTAGATCTTGTCTTAACATTATAGTATTCATTGCAGTTTTTCAAATCGATGTTGATAATTTCGTATATATTTTGGAACGAATCGATTCATTGGAGCAATGATAAAAATAATTGATAAAAATGTTTGCTGAGTGAAAGTGTCCCCAAGCATATGCTGCTCATCTAAGTTCCTCATTTAGAGTCTATATTGTAAATTGTAAATTGCTCTTTAAAATTATCTGTTAATTGTGTTTATGTTGTAAATTTTAGAAAAAATGGGAAGATCTTCAGAAAGAATATGACTCTTTGATTATGAAAAGAGACAAGAATGTTGAGATGTTGGCTGTTTGTAATACTCCGAAACGTTTGAAGGAGGTGAGTGTGTAACCAACTGTTATTTCTTATGCCTACAGCTTGACTCTCGGAAGTATTTTTTTTTTGTTTAAAGGCACCGAATGCTTGCGATCGAGTCTTAAGAAGTGGCCGGCCTCTAGCTTAAGTAAGCTTTTAATCAAATCAATTTTTACAAACACTGGCACTGTGCCTCCTATTGCCCTCCAACATGCCTAACTTGACATAGCCGAATGTAGTTTAAAAAGCTATCGGCATGAAAAGAGTATTTTGTAAAGCCGTTTAACATGGCGTGTGTGTTTTTTTAAAAGTGCAATAAGCACTCAAATTTTTTGTGAATATACTGATACTTTTACAAAACCTAGTTATGATTCCATCTATTTGTTAGGTGTGACAAATATACAAACACCTAACATAAACTTGCATATATTACAAAAAAAATTAAACTAAATAAAAACAATAAAAACAAGCACAATATGTAATAATTTTATAAAAAATCCCAGTTAGTAACATATGAGTCATAATCATAGTACCAACTTTAAAATGTAAACAGTCTCCATAACAGGTGTTAGTTAGTCATGAAGAAAAAAACAAAAAGTTAAAAGCTAAAAGGGTGTAATATAACACCTTAAGTGAATAGAACGAAGACAGAAGAAAGTTAAAAGGTGTAATACAACACCCTAAGTGAAACAATACCAAAAAGAAAAAGAAACAATTACTTACAATAGGCATACGATACAAGACATTAACAAAAAATGATACGGTAACTATGATAGAAGTGTAAAAGAAGAAAGTTACAAAAAATTAACCTTTCATAACAAAGGTCACAATTATATCTATAATTTATGATATGTTACTGTCAAAATTAAAAGTAATGTTAAAGTAGCCTGTCAATCAACATAATATAAAAAGTTATTCCATTATCACTTGTTAGTTATACTAACACTTAAATTAACCTTTATAAAAAGGGGTCACAGCTGTGTTTACATCTAATATAACTTTTGTCAACACCTGATGTCATGTTAGACTTCCCTGTCAATCACAATAGTTTCACTTGTCAATCATAAGGTTGACCAATTAAATGATCAAATAATCATTCTAAATTAACCAATTAGAGACTAGAATAGAGCTAAAATCTTCAATTTTAGTCAGTGCATTTTGGATTTTGAAGCAGAGTGTCTAGAGGAACAGAGTGTGGCTGAGAGTAGGTTATGGTTGAGATAGAGACATTTAAAAAACCCAAACACAAATTCTTATACTGGATTCCAATGGGAACCCAGCATATGCATTTGAATTTTCATAAATTGGTCAGGACTTAGAAAATTTGTGGGTTTACAAATGGTATAATTGCTTTTTGTCCCTTAGAATTTCTAACTTTGAATTTGTACTTAAACATTTTCAAACATTTCTTTTTGTCCCTTAGAATTTCTAACTTTGAATTTGTACTTAAACACTTTCAAACATTTCTTTTTGTCCCTTAGAATTTCTAACTTTGAATTTGTACTTAAACATTTTCAAACATTTCTTTTTATCCCTTAGAATGTCTAACTTTGAATTTGTACTTAAACATTTTGAAACATTTCTTTTTGTTTCTTAGAATTTCTAACTTTGAATTTGTACTTAAACATTTTGAAACATTTCTTTTTGTCCCTTAGAATTTCTAACTTTGAATTGTACTTGCACATTTTAAAACATTTCTTTTTGTCCCTATATATATATATTTTCTAACTTTTAATTTGTCTGAATAGTCTGAGACAGAGTTCTAATTTTGGTCCCTTACATATATTTTGACTTAAATAGGTTTAAACTTGTTTCTGAAACAGGAATATTTTAACAGAAATAAACAGTGCCAATTTTAAAAACTTCAGTATATCGAGTGAATTAAATTGGTTTGTTCAGGGATTAAAGTGCTACAGGGATCAACACAACACAACCTCTAGCCAACTGGACAGCAGCATCTCATCGAGAAGGTAGGAACCAAATCTTTATTCTAATTTTAATACAAGGCCAATAACTTCTGGGAAGAAAAAGGGACAATAAACAACTAAAACAGGGATAGGGGTTCCACATATAGACTATTGTCTAGAACCTGAACCAAGCTGTACCCTTTCACTTCTTCCCCTTTTACAAATTTCCAATTTTACATTCAGGGCTATAGAGTGGGGGTGAAAATAACATATTGTTTAAGAAATTTTGAAAATAAGCTACATGCTAATTTCTATAGACGAATAGTTCATTCCTATGGAAATTAGTGTGTAAGCTAGATTAAGAATTATTTTAAAAATAGAAAGAACAATAACTGGGTTTTGCAAAAGTATCAGTGGATTCACAATATATTGGAGTGTTTATTGCACTTTAAATTATGTTTCAATAATAACTTGTACATGAAAAGAGAATGTAAACGAAAACGAAACTCACAAATTGGTAATTGGCAATACCGGATATGGCCTCTTCGTACCGGTTATTTTTTACAACTTAGCCATACTCACCCATAGAACCATAATTACTTTTTGAATGCTATAGATATCCGTGTAATTGCTAACTTTGGTGCACATCTTGTTGTTCTCAGTAATAAAATGCAATTTGTACCCTCCCTCCTCTCCAAATTTTAACAAATTTCCCGGTTTTTTAAATGGGATTTCTAGATGTATTTTAGAAATATTTTTATGGTTGTTTAAAAAATAAGTAATGTTGTGTTTGTTTTACGTCAAGAGTTAAGAGAAAATCGAAATTTTTAGTATCACCAGAAGAATACCATTCTTTTAAGTGATTTTACTTAAGATGTTTTTTTTTTGCATTAATTCGTTTATTTTGTAAGTTTATTATTTTATACCTGTGAATTCGTTTGAATTGTTCTGATTTTTTTTGCACTTGTTAAATGTTTTGCAAGTTAATTTTGTCTCGAGCATTTTGAAACAACCGTTGATGTTAATGCTATTTGTACTCTCCCTCCTCTTCAAATTTTAACAAATGTCCCGGTTTTTTAAAATGGAATTTCTAGATATATTTCATAAATATTTTTTTGGTTGTTTAAAAAAATAAGTAATATTGTGCTGTTTTTTTTTAAGTCAAGAGTTAAGACAAAATCGAAATTTTCAGAATCACTAGAAGAATACCATTCTTTTAAGTGATTTTACTTATTAATTCGTTTATTTTGTAAGTTAATTTATAATTGTGAAATTGTTTGAACTGTTCTGATTTTGTTTGCACTTGTTATATGTTTTGAAAGTTAATTTTGTCTCGAGCATTTTGAAACAACCTTTGTTGTTAATAAAGTTAAACATATTTATGCAATAATATTTATTTGTTGTGTATTTTAGAATTTGGTTTCCCCACCATAATGTAAAAGTTTGTAGTGCCACAATATTCTTAACTTAAAGATATCAACATGAAAATATCTTTAATTGATTAAGCTACCCTTCTTGTTTCTAAAAAAATTTTCTAGAAGAAAGTGTTCTAAATAGATATTTATTTTGTTTTCGTTCCCCCGCATAGCCCCACTGCAGTGGTTTATGTTCTATTGGATGATCTCTTCCCCACACTGGCGATTTTTAGAAAATCTATATTTTTCAAGTAAAGGTTTTTTCGGTAAAACATGACTAAAACAATTCAAAGTGTTTTAGAAACTAGAATTGTTGGTGATCATGCCAAAAGTTTTGTCGTGATGATATTTTTAAAAAATTATTTTTATGACAGTTTGAATTCGAATATAGTTTTGTGAAATTTTAATGAAAACCCCTATTTCAACCAGTCTCTTATAGAAGGGTATGTTTCAACACTATGAAATAGTATGAAACCAAGAGGAACGACACAGATATGGCAAAACGGGTATTCTTTCACCCGCCAGCCACGTATAACCGCTAATCTAAGGCCGAGTCGCTAAATAACGCGTAAAGCTACACAATCTCCTACATAAAGGCTAAGTGGCTGCTAATCGAATGTTGGGTGTACCAAAATGTCAGCGTAGCAGACGATAGTAGTTTTTCGTTTTATCATATACAACGTCACTTCCGTTTTCTGGTCAAGGCCAAAAAAGCGGAAGTAGTTGAACTTGCGAGAAAGAGAAGCGTAAGAATTATATTAAATGGCGACTTTGTGTTTGGTTGGATGTAAACTTTGAGGTTTAAAAAGCAACTTCGTGTACGTTTTTATGGCCGCATTTTTGGCTGCAGTGAGTTGATGAATATTTGTTTTGACCGGAAGTGAGGAGGTGAGAATGGTTGCGTCTGCATAACTCCCTTAATTTATGCATCGACCAAGGACTATATATAAAAACCGATTCACGTCGGCCATGTTTTTTTGGGGAGGGACTTAAAAAGAAGACGAAGAAAGGAAAACACCACAAACAAGAAGAAAGAAAAAAAGAGACGCTGTCTTATTTTGTTTTGTGAATCCGCGATCATCGGAAGGAACGTTTATGTTGGAAGTCTCATTTGAACGCAGATTCACGGCGCATGTGGAGTTCTACGAATAGGTACGCTCATTTTCATGGCCTTATTTTCTATTAACTTTTATTGAAGTAATTGTTTTTTTTGTGTGTGTGCCTATTAACAGTATCGTTTTTTTTTCTGGGCATTTTTTATAACGTCGCAATTTTGTGGTTTTTTTTTCTATTGGTTTCGATTTTATTTTATAAGAAACTCTTTGGTTTTTCTTTGATTTATATTTGTTGAATTACAATCATTAAAAAAGCATAGAAAAACGAAAACAAATTTGCTTTAACTTTCTGTTTGGGTTTTTTTTTCGTGTTTTTCGAGGTTAATTTTCTTTTTCCGGTGTGTATCTATTTTGGTATTTGAGGGTATTTTGCATTCTATGGCTAAGTTGCAACTACTTTAACTTTTAAATTTCCTATTCTGCAAAGTATCTGTTAAATATACCTTTATGTTAAATGTTTTTTTTATTTATTCTTCAGCAATGAACTTTTATATTTCATTCTAAATTTATTAAATTTTAATGTTATAAAATCTAAGTAAAGAAATTAGTTTTAATTTCTAATATCAGCTCTGTCTAAAATCCCTATGCGTTTTGAAAATGTCCCTATGGTTCACAACAACAGTTTTGGTCTTCATGTGGGAATATTAGTTCATATTACGTCATACTTTTGATGCGTGTCCTAATATGGCGTCAATAACTTAATTTGCGGCAAGTAGTCGCCATATTGCTTTATTTTGCACCCTTATACGTCAATTGTTCGATGCACAACTCAGTGCTTCGAAATGGAATAGTAGATGAATCTGCTTGCGTTCTATTTCCATTTCTATATAGTCGAAAAAGTCCTTATTTTTAGGGTTAGTTTTTTTTTTGTCTACTTTTGGGCGTCTTTTCAGACTCTGCGTCTTTTTATGCTCGTTTCAACGGTTGTTTCTCTTTGAAGGTTACGATTTTACTGTAGTATCTAATGATACTAATTGATAATGATTCTTTTTTCAGGTTAGAAACGCTTGTAAAAAGATTCACTTTGGATTTTTTCTGTTGACCTCCGTTAACAATAAATAGAAAACGCTGATTAGCATATTTATTAATATGGCTAATACAAAAGGAGAGCTTTTACACTTAAATTCCAGCGGGTTACCAAGTAGCCCAATGAAAAATTCAGTGAACAACAACAACCAGTCATCGAATCAAAAGAAAAACGACATCCACAAAGAGTAATATCGGATTAAATAACTGCAAATGCACCTAAAAATGCAATTAAACAAACTTTTTCTATTATAGCAGGTCTTTAAACGACGATTTGGGCTGGAAATCAAAGTTAAATGTTCCTGTTAAGGATGGACGAAAGAAAACGACGGTAAGAAAGTTTGCAAAAATTATTTTTGTAACAAAAATATAATTTTTTTTTGTGAATTGAATTTTCAGGACGTAACAGATACGAAGGGCAATGAATTCGAAGATTTCTGTCTGAAACGTGAACTTCTGATGGGTATATTTGAAAAAGGATGGGAGAAACCGTCGCCGATTCAAGAAGCGAGCATTCCTATTGCTCTTACCGGACGAGATGTCTTGGCGAGGGCAAAGAACGGAACGGGGAAAACTGGAGCTTACATTATTCCTATCTTAGAACAGACCGATGTAACAAAAGAGGTTATTCAAGGTAAGGGACAGAAAGTTGTTTTAGCATGGCGAAGTTTTATATTTAACCGTTCATTTTTTATCTTTAGCGCTCGTGATTGTACCCACTCGAGAATTGGCGTTACAGACTAGTCACATTTGTATAGAATTAGCCAAACACATGGGTATAAAGGTGATGGTTACCACTGGTGGTACGAACCTTAAAGACGACATCATGAGGCTTTACGAGAAAGGTTCGATACTGCAATAGAACCACTTTCAATTTTTTTCTAACGTGTTCCGTTTTTATTTCAGTTCATATCGTCATTGCAACGCCGGGACGTATCTTAGATCTTATGGAAAAGGACGTAGCTCAGATGGGAAACTGTAAAATTCTTGTTTTAGACGAGGTTTCGTATTAATGATTCAGAGAACTGACTTTCGGACCGATCTCAAATTTTAATCGTTTTATTAGGCCGATAAACTATTATCTCAAGATTTCAAAGGAATGTTGGACACGGTGATCCACTATTTGCCCAATAAGCGGCAGATTCTGTTGTATTCGGCCACGTTTCCATTAACCGTCGAGCAGTTTATGGTAGGATTGGTGTTCGAAGAAAATAGAATCTGGCGATTCGAAGTGTTTCTAAGTCGTACGAGGGTTTTTCTCGTAGCGTAAGCATCTTAAAGATCCTTATGAGATAAACTTGATGGATGAGTTGACACTAAAAGGCGTGACGCAATATTACGCCTTTGTTCAAGAGCGGCAGAAAGTTCACTGCCTCAATACTTTGTTTTCAAAGGTATATTAGACGCGTGTGAAATTGAAGCGACACTTAAGCGATTCTTTTAGCTAAAATATTCTGTTTTGGTCGTTATTCGTTCAGTTACAAATCAACCAGTCTATCATTTTCTGCAACTCGACGCAGCGTGTGGAACTTTTGGCCAAAAAAATAACGGAACTCGGTTATTCCTGTTATTATATCCACGCTAAAATGCAGCAGACTCATCGTAACAAAGTTTTCCACGATTTTAGAGAGGGACGGTGTCGTAATCTTGTCTGCTCTGGTAAGATTTCTGTGTTACCGTGTTTTTATGACAGCTAAGACTTGTACATGTTGAATTACAATTTCTGCTTCAGAGTGATTGTGAGGATAACCAATACCAAATTTTTCTGATGTTCTTTTACTAAAATGCTACATTTCTACATTTCATATTTAATTTTGCGTTAATGAAGTTTTCGTGATTTTTAAGATCTTTTCACGCGAGGAATCGACATTCAAGCTGTGAACGTAGTCATAAACTTTGACTTTCCCAAGATGGCGGAGACGTATCTTCACAGGATCGGTCGTTCGGGTCGTTACGGACATTTGGGCATTGCCATCAATTTGATAACGTACGAAGATCGTTATGCTCTCCACAGGATCGAACAGGAATTAGGAACGGAAATTAAACCCATTCCCAAGGTTTGTATTTTGTTTGTTTTTTCAATTCTCTTTCTACCTATTGGCTTTGATCGTAAATGATGAAATAGTTAATTTGCCATTTCTGCTGCTGAAAAGAATTGATGGAAAAATTAAACTTTGCATTCTGATGCGCTTAAGAGCCTAGACACTCCATAGTTGTGCTTGCTGCATGTCAACATAGAAGTATTGTTAATCTAAATTTTATGTCCAGTCTCGATTCTAAACACCAGGGTTGTGTGCAATAATTGAAGTTGCAGTTCGTTTCTTAATTGTTTTGGTCATTCGGTTTTAAAAGTTGTGACCTGAAAGAAATGGCCCTTTTTCCAGCTGACTTTCGGTTCTTCATAAGCAACTTCGAGCTATAATAACTTAAGAGTATTAAGATTTATGGCATGCAATTTTTTTGCCACTGATAAGTCTTTCAGGATCAAAAAAACTAGAAACTGTTTTAGATACTAGAAGGGTAGTAATAGCTCATGAAAACTCCAGTAGGACCTCTACACACCATGTGGGCATAACTTGGCCGGTCAGTCATTGGAAAATCATGATCTCGTTGTGAACCGACTAGCTGAATACATTAGATTTCATTTAAAATCTATACTACCGTATTTGATCACGGTCAACGAGACCCCTCCTCGATTGTAGTGTGAATCGACCCTTAAATGACTGAGCTACCCTTCTAGTTTCTAAAAACAATTGGCTTTTCTACCGGAAAGACAAAATAACCAAAGTTTGAGTCGGTTTAACCTTTAAAACCACCTTAAGGTAATTTATAAACGTTTCGACTGCCGCTTTGGTACCTTACGCCTTGTTTCCACTGGGGTGAAAATTTCAACTGGTGAAAAGCTGAACAAACGTGGCCTATGATAGTGAATGGGCGGGAGCCACGTTTCTAAAGTTTTTCACCCCAGTGGAGCCATTTGAGCCACTTTACACCCGGAAAATTGGCCCTGCTTCGTGGGATGTGCAACTCTGTAGTGTCTTTTGGCTGTTAATGTTAATTTCACTTCGACATTTAGGTTATTTTTTGTAAAACTCAACGTTATTTTTTGTATTTTTATAGGTGATCGATAAGGCGTTGTATGTTGCCGAGTTCCATCAAGAGGAGGAAGAAATTGGCAACGTCAGTAAATAAGAACAAAAATGTTTAGGAAGTCGTCCGTTTTTTGTTTCTCTATTTTTTTAAAAAATGGAAACCGTAAGTCCAAATACATTTTTTTGCTTTTTCTCAGTTAGTAAGTTTTAATTCTCATTTCAGGTTGCAAACGACGTAACACAAGCAAATGCTTCTTTTTTTGGTTTTATTATTTTTTTTGGTGGGATTGACATAAGTTTTGCAAACTTAAGGAGGCCACAGATAGAAAAATATTCTTAGATTTTTTAATTTGAAAAGATAAAGACAAACCAAGCGAAGTTTGTTAAGTGGTGGTTTCGACCATGTCTCTTGAAACAATTTTATTGTATTAACTGTTATTTCAATGTCGTCACCTTCTTTTTTTTTAACCTCTATTCGATAAGACAATGAAATAACAAGTTATTTAAAGTTAAAAGAAAAACTAAAATTTTGTCATTCGCTTTTTTTTTCTATCTTTGACCTCCTTTTAAAGTAGCGAATCTTATGAAAACATCGTTAAGGAATCTTACGAAAACATCGTTAAGCAACGGTTCACCACGTGTACATTTTTTTTTCTATTTCTTCTCTTCCCAACTCTTTCCGAACTACTTTAGTTAGAAGTTTTAAGTTAACGATGTTTACTTTCGTCAGTTCGACAAGTTTTTTTGTTTTGTTTAGTCTTTCGGCCGAATCGGCAACGAAATAAATCTTAAAAAAAGAAATTAATTGAAGTTTTTTAAAAAAAAAAGAAAGGAAAATTTTTTATTGTGTAATTGACGAAAGTAATCATCTTGTTTCTAAGTTGTTTCTTTGTAAAATACTTTTCTAAAAGATTGTGGCAAATTGAGTTAAAAACGTTGTCGTCTGCACGGTTTTTCTTTTTTTTTTTTTCAATACAAAGAGGAATTTAATTTTTTCCGTTTTTTCTGTTCAATCAGAACAAATTTCATTTGTGGGCAAAATTAATAAGTCGGCTGTAACTTTATTCGGCATATCTCGACGGATTTAGCCGAGATTTTCTTAAGAATGGTGGGTCCTTCTCCGATATTGTTGCAGTCGCATCCAACTTTTCTTTACAAATTACATTTCAATCTTTATAATTAAAAATGATAACATTCGACTGTTTAAAATCAGTCTTTTTCTCATTTGCCACAATCGAAAATTAGTTTTTGTATTCATTCATACATTTAACGCATTTCGTTCATTTCGATTCAAAGTCCAACTTTTCCATTTTTCACTCGCCATCCACGAGGTTTTTGTGTTGTCGCGCAACTCTTGTAAAATAATGATTAACTGTGTGCGAAGCCTAAGTTTTAGAACAGGCGCGGAGGACGTTATTTTTTTTCTGCAAAAACGCCTGAACAATTGTTTTCTATATTTTGTTTTCTGAAGTCTCGATCTTCTGTGTCGGTCCATCCCACGTCCTATTTTTTTTTTGTGTGCATTCGTTTGGAAAATACTTCGATGTGGATTTTTTATTTGTTAAGAAGGTGAGCCTCTTAATGAAACTATCGTTTTTTCTCCACAAACACACACGACAAAAACACACTGTGGACATAAAACCCGAGAGATGAGAAAAAGCCACCTTTTAAAAAGTAACTCATTTCGGAAAGTCTGGATTTCTCTGGTGTTTATCTCTTACGAAAAGAGATAGTGACTCTTGTTTAAAATGTGATAACTTGTGTGTTGTTTGTTATCAAGTTTTTTAACTTGTGATTGTTGAAAGAAAAGTGGGACCTCATTTTTTTTTGTATGTGGACTTCTGAGATGAAACTTGACGTTGAAGGATTCGTTTAACTTCATTACTGGATGATTGTACAACGACAACAGTATTCGTTTTTGGGACAAATGAGAAAGGGGGGGGGGCATTTTGGGAGATATTTGGGTTTGGGACCGGGGGGGGGGGCTCTGAGGACGTATTTACATTTTTTAAAATATTTCAAGAAGGACCCACCATTCTTAATTTAACATCAGAATAAGATCTTGAAACCTATGGACATTAGTTGTGTTGAGTTTTTAAAAAAAAAATTAGTCAAAAAGTGATGCAAATTTTAATGACTGTGATTTAATATTTGGATTATTTATTGACTGAATTTTGGTCCACTTTGGTTTTTTCATTTCAAATTTCTTAAATGGATTTATGGGGGGGTTAATAGCAGATCACTCAACTAAATTAAGAGGATCGGTTGCTAAAGTGGACAAAAAGGGTCTTAAAAATACAGAAAAATCATTTTTTTTGTTAATCTTGTGTAAAATTAAAACCGAACAAAATCGATCCCGTTTTTTATATTAAAAAAAGTTTTGGCCGCTAAAATAAAACTGAAATTTAAATTTGTGTTTTGATATTAAATTAAGAGCATTGTTTAGAGATCATGAGGGCAACTCACAAGGACGTTTGTACGTTTATGAAATAAGACTTTATTTTTATGTAAATTTTACAGATAAAAACATTCATACGGTAATACTGTTGACGTGATCCTTATGACATCACGACCGTATATAATTAGTGATAGTCAACGGTCGAGACCATGTAAGGTGAACTTGTTTTTTCTCTTGATTATTCCGTCATTCAGGAGGGGGGAAATGAATAGAAAATAAGTTTTAGAAACTAGAAGTTTAGCTCAATCACTTGAGGGTATTTTCATGTTTTTATATTCTGTTATGGGTTGTTTCATTAGTTATTTTCAAATTCATGAAGTTATTTTAAGATGGACGAAAGAAAACGACGGTAACAAAGTTTGCAAATTTTATTTTTGTAACTCAAATATAATTTTTTTTTTGTGAATTACTTTTTCAGGACGTAACAGATATGAAGGGCAGTGAATTCGAAGATTTCTGTCTGTAACGTGAACTTCTGATTGGTATTTTTGAAAAAGGATGGGAGAAGCCGTCGCCGATTCAAGAAGTGAGCCTTCCTAATATTCCTATTGCTCTTACCGGACGAAGATGTCTTAACGAGAGCAAAGAACGGAACGAACCAAACACATGGGTATAAAGGTGATGGTTACCACTGGTGGTACGAACCTTAAAGACGACATCATGAGGCTTTACGAGAAAGGTTCGATACTGCGATAGAAACACTTTCATTTTTTTTTCTAACGTGTTTCGTTTTTATTTCAGTTCATATCGTCATTGCAACGCCGGGACGTATCTTAGATCTTATGGAAAAGGACGTAGCTCAGATGGGAAACTGTAAAATTCTTGTTTTAGACGAGGTTTCGTATTAATGATTCAGAGAACTGACTTTCGGACCGATCTCAAACTTTAATCGTTTTATTAGGCCGATAAGCTATTATCTCAAGATTTCAAAGGAATGTTGGACACGGTGATCCACTATTTGCCCAATAAGCGGCAGATTCTGTTGTATTCGGCCACGTTTCCATTAACCGTCGAGCAGTTTATGGTAGGATTGGTGTTCGAAGAAAATAGAATCTGTCGATTCGAAGTGTTTCTAAGTTGTACGAGGGTTTTTCTCGTAGCGTAAGCATCTTAAAGATCCTTATGAGATAAACTTGATGGATGAGTTGACACTAAAAGGCGTGACGCAATATTACGCCTTTGTTCAAGAGCGGCAGAAAGTTCACTGCCTCAATACTTTGTTTTCAAAGGTATATTAGACGCGTGTGAAATTGAAGCGACACTTAAGCGATTCTTTTAGCTAAAATATTCTGTTTTGGCCGTTATTCGTTCAGTTACAAATCAACCAGTCTATCATTTTCTGCAACTCGACGCAGCGTGTGGAACTTTTGGCCAAAAAAATAACGGAACTCGGTTATTCCTGTTATTATATCCACGCTAAAATGCAGCAGACTCATCGTAACAAAGTTTTCCACGATTTTAGAGAGGGACGGTGTCGTAATCTTGTCTGCTCTGGTAAGATTTCTGTGTTACCGTGTTTTTATGAAAGCTAAGACTTGTACATGTTGAATTACAATTTCTGCTTCAGAGTGATTGTGAGGATAACCAATACCAAATTTTTCTGATGTTCTTTTACTAAAATGCTACATTTCTACATTTCATATTTAATTTTGCGTTAATGAAGTTTTCGTGATTCTTAAGATCTTTTCACGCGAGGAATCGACATTCAAGCTGTGAACGTAGTCATAAACTTTGACTTTCCCAAGATGGCGGAGACGTATCTTCACAGGATCGGTCGTTCGGGTCGTTACGGACATTTGGGCATTGCCATCAATTTGATAACGTACGAAGATCGTTATGCTCTCCACAGGATCGAACAGGAATTAGGAACGGAAATTAAACCCATTCCCAAGGTTTGTATTTTTTTTTCAATTCTCTTTCTACCTATTGGCTTTGATCGTAAATGATGAAATAGTTAATTTGCCATTTCTGCTGCTGAAAAGAATTGATGGAAAAATTAAACTTTGCATTCTGATGCGCTTAAGAGCCTAGACACTCCATAGTTGTGCTTGCTGCATGTCAACATAGAAGTATTGTTAATCTAAATTTTATATCCAAAAAGTCTTGATTCTAAACTTCACTGTTTTGAACAGGGTTTTGCGCAATAATTGAAGTTGCAATTCGTTTCTTAATTGTTTTGGTCATTTGGTTGGTACAAGCATTCAAAGGTTTTTTAACACTCTTTTGAATTTGACTTGTTTATTGACAAAATATTAAAAAGTCACTGACCTGAAAGAAAGGGCCCTTTTTCCATCTGACTTTCAGTTCTTCATAAAGAATTTCGAGATTTAATAACTTTAGAGTATTAAGATTTATGGCATGCAATTTTTTGGCCACTGATAGTCTTTCAGGAGTAAAAAAAAACTAGAAACTGTTTTAGAAACTAGAAGGGTAGTAATAGCTTATGAAAACTCCAGTAGGACTTCTACCCACCATGTGGGCATAACATGGCCGTTCACGGTCATCGGGAAATCATGATCTCATTGTGACCACAGACTTGCTGAATACATTCATTTGATTTCTTTTAAAAATCTATAGTATTTGACCACAGTCAACGAGCCCCCTCTTTGACTGTAGTGTGAATCGACCCTTAAATGATTGAGCTACCCTTTTAGTTTCTAAAAACAGTTGGCTTCTTTTCTACCTGAAAGACATAATAACCAAAGTTTGAGTCGTTTAACCTTTAAAACCACCTTAAGGTAATTTCTAAACGTTTCGATTGCCGTTTTGGTTCCTTATGCCTTGTTTCTACTGGGGTGAAAAGCTGAACAAACGTGGCCTATGATAGTGAATGGGCGGGAGCCACGTTTCTTCTATTTTTTACCAGTTGAAATTTTCACCCCAGTGGAGCCATTTGAGCCACTTTACACCCGGAAAATTGGCCCTGCTTTGTGGCACGTGCAACTCTGTAGTGTCTTTTGGCTGTTAATGTTAATTTCACTTCGACATTTAGGTTTTTTTGTAAAATTCTTTATCGATATTTTTTGTATTTTTATAGGTGATCGATAAAGCATTGTATGTTGCCGAGTTCCATCAAGAAGCGGAAGAAATGGGCAACGTCAGTAAATAAGAACAAAAATGTTTAGGAAGTTGTCCGTTTTTTGTTTCTCTATTTTTTAAAAAAATGGAAACCGTAAGTCCAAATACATTTTTTTTGCTTTTTCTCAGTTAGTAAGTTTTAATTCTCATTTCAGGTTGCAAACGACGTAGGACATATTCTGAGGACATATTTTCATTCTTTAAAATATTTGAAGAAGAACCCACCATTCTTAATTTAACATCAGATAAGATCTTAAAACCTATGGTTTCTTTTTTAAGATGCAGTAGATTGTTAGATGAATTTTCTTTGTACTGCCTTAGTTGTGTTTTGAGTTTTTTTTAAAAAAAAATTTGGTCAAAAAGTGATGCAAATTTTAATGACTGTGATTTAATATTTGGATTATTTATTGACTGAACTTTGGTTTTTCCATTTCAAATTTCTTAAGAGCCTAGATATATCGTTTATTTCAAAATTTCTCCGAATGTATGCGCTGCGATCGTTGTTTTTTAACGTTTTTCTCCCGGTTCGAAGTCACATAATAATTAATAGAAAAATAATTTCGCGTTCTAATCTTATAAAAAGAAAACATGGTGAAGCCAATAGATTAATGCACGTGCTATTTTTTGTGTGATTGTTCTCAAGTCGTTTTAATGGGAGTTCTTCAAATGTTTGGGTGACGGTTTTTTGCTCCTATGGGACTTAACATGGAGTTAAAAAACGTACGATTTTAAACGTTATTAAAAAATAGGACCTTTTCAAAATTTATAAAAAGGAAACATACATGAATATATGTGCTAATTATTTTGTTATTGTTCTAAATCAGTTTTAACGAGTTTTTCAAATGTTTGTGGGACGGTTTTGGGGCCAGTGGGGTTTAACATGGGGTTAAGAAAACGAACGACTTTGAACCTTGTTTAAAAATAGGACCTTTTCAAAAATTATATAAATCGAGCAGGTGAAGAACAATACTTTTTATTGCATTTTGCACTTTACTGTATTTGAATTGAGCGATTGTGAGGCGATTTCTTGCAGTTTTAGTAACACCATATAAGAACACTTACTTGTCTCGTTGTCGTCTGTTCAAAACAACAAGATGGACGTGGATCTAGGCTCTTAAATGGATTTATGGGGGTGGTTAATAATAGCAGATCACTCAACTAAAGAGGATCGGTTGCTAAAGTGGAAAAAGGGTCTTAAAATACAAAAAAAAATTTTTTTTTGTGTAAAATTAAAACCGAACAAAATCGATCCCGTTTTTTATATTAAAAAATGTTTTGGCCGCTAAAATAAAACTGAAATTTAAATTTGTGTTTTGGTATTAAATTAAGAGCATTGTTTATAGAGATCATGAGGACAACTCACAAGGACGTTTTGTATGTTTATAAAATAAGGCTTTTTATTTTCATGTAATTTTAGAGAAAAACATTCATATGGTTATGACATCACTACCGTATATAATTAATCAGTGATAGTCAACGGTCGAGACCATGTAAGGTGAGCTTGATTATTTCGTCATTTAGGAGGGGAAATGAATAGAAAATAAGTTTTAGAAACTAGTTATTATTTTCAAATTCATGAAGTTATTTTAAGATGCCAAAATGAAAGTACTCTTTAGTGATTGAGCTACCCTTCTAGTTTCTAAAATACTTCCTAGTTTATCTTCCATTTTTACACATGAAATACAGAATAATCAAGAGTTCAAAAGGCATTTACAAGTTTACATTTTAAAACCGTCTTAAAAGTTTATTTTCAAAGTTAAATGTATTTTAAATTTAAGAACAGTTTTTAAGTTTCATTTCATATTTGTTTTTGGGAAAAAAATTGTTTATAAAATCTTAAAATTCTATAAAATTATTATAGGCTGGTGGGAACGGGAGCTTGCATTGAGTTTTGAATCACGCTGACGGATTAACAGTGAAATCCTTTTTCGTCACTAGATGTCGCTTAATGTATCTTTTAAAGGCTATGCAGGGACTCTTTATTTTAGGATAAGTAAGGACGACAAGGCGCCATTTTAGTTCTTTTGCAGACGACAAATCCTATTCAAATCACTGCTATTTGTGACGTCAAAATGCAATATAATGGTTAATGATAATAATCTTCATTATGTTAAAATCGAAAGTCATTTTCATTTATTATATGGAATATAAATTTTTAAAGTTTCCTCCTTAAGTTACTAAATATTGATTAAAAATTGTTGAATCGCTCTAATTACTTAAAAAAAACCGTGTTACGGAGACGAATTTAATATTATTGTAAAAATAACGAAGGGTGACTCAAAATGGCGATTTCGCGCAAAGAGTCTTGGGATGGAGACAATACCGCCCTCTACAAATATCTATTGCATTTTATTATTGTTATTATTGGGTTAAGATTAAAGATGGCGGCGTCGGAGGTAGAGACGAGGAGGCGGCGGTGATTGTTGTTGTTTAGGAGACTTCTTTCTTGGAAGTTTTCTTCTTTTGTGTTATTATAAAAAACAAAAAACAATGAGTTTACGCGATCTTATTTTGGTGTTTTCAGCACCGTTTCTATGTTGTGTCTTATTATGTACGTCGTCTTCGTTCGCTCAACTGGTGATCAACGTTAAGAATCAAGGGGGCGACGTCCTTCAGGAGGTGATTTTAGCCAACACGACCGATGACACGGTCACTTTGGAGTTTCAGAGACCGGAGGGAAGTCTCATTTCCATCTTTATCGACTTCAAAGCGGTAACAAACTAACAACTGCACTTAATAATATTTACATAATTATCAGTGTTCATCATTACCTTCCCCCCCCCCCATTTCTGCTCTTTTTTTCCCCAATTTACACACGAGAAAGGGTAAGAAATCGAAGGGAATGCCATTGCTTAACCTTTGACCTCTTCTCTTAAGACTCTTCCACGCGCACCTTCATCTCTTTGCTTATTACGGAAAGAAAATAAGACTGTCATACGACAGTTAATTGTCATATCTAGCGTATAATCTTGTAATAGTCATAAAAGCAAATTATGATAATTATTGTCATAAAATAAGAAATCATAAGGTATGAGTATCACAATTTTATGACTTTTTTTATAATTAAGTCCCTCGTTTTCTAAGTTGTTAATGACGTCATAGTGCTGTTTCTAGTATTGTTTTTCACACCTTTTCTGTTTCTCAGCGCAATTAGCGTTTCCCCCCCCCCCCTTGTTGTTGTTTTTTGTCGCTTGAAAAATGCCATCAAAATCAATCATTGATTTTTTCATCACAGTTCTCTTATTATTTATTTATTTTAAATTTTTTTTTTCTTTTAAATAATCGATTAACTTCTTCAGTCTTGAGTTGTCTTTTATTTTTTTACTAGAATGAATGAGATAAAGAAAGTTTTTGTTGCGTTTGCAGAGATTACTGAAGCAGCAAATACAACAAGAGTTTTTGTTGACGTTAAGGTAAAAATGGGAGGAGTTTACTGAAGCTTGTTGTGATGTTATGATTGACATTTCTGTGTGGGGGGGGGGTGGGTTAAAGGTTTGTGAATATAAAATTTGTTTGAGAGTCTAAAGTGATTGACATCGGTGCAAAAATTTGCAATAACGCAATGGTAGAAACTTTGAGAGGGTTGATTGATTATTGAATTTAATGATTGACAGCTACATACATGTATTGTAAATGCTGCTGCTGCTGTTGAAGAAGTAAGGCGTACTTGCCAGACATTAATAATCGAATTAAAATACTTGCGAGTAAATAAGAAGTTGTATATAGATTTGTTTTGGACAAGTGACAAGTGGAATTATTGTTTGTCATTTCACTGAGTGAGGCCGGTTCCACACGATGCGTGATCTTTCCATCTGGAATTCGCTTCTAACACAAAGACAGACGTGGTATTGTTTAACTTTTTGAAGGTTTTTACAAAGTTTTAGGTTCTGGTTAAGTTGGCGTAGCTTACGACTCGTGACTTATGCTTATCTGATTATTAGAGTTCGGATTTTTATGCAATATCAAGCAATTGTTTCTCCGTCTGTGGCTCAAGGACCAACTGTAGAAGTAACAATCCTTGTTTTTTTATTCTTCAAAATGAAAAAAATACTGATTAGAAGCTAGAACTCTAGTTGGCAACTGATAGTAACTAGACATCTAGCCTCTAACCAGCCTTTCGTGATTAGGAATAGCATAATTGCAGTTGCTCCTAATGATGATGATTACTTCATAATTCGCACTTTGGGCCACAAATTGAGAACGAGTTTTTGCTTGATATTATTACATAAAACTCACGAATCTTGCTGATTGGTGTTACTTCTTAGCCTCTAAACAGGAGAACTGTACACCTTTATCGCGATATTTTTACGACTCCTTTTCTGTAACTTATTTTTCTCAAAGTATGAGGGGTGTTAGTTGACCAGAGGATTAATCAGGTCCATCCAGCTATAGAAATGAAAAGGGTAAGGGGGAGAGAGTGTTGCTTATCACTTGTTTTTTTTTTCTTCACTTATTTGTAGATTGGAGAAAAATATATTTCCAAGATTATTTCAATGCTGATCATGATGATGATGATGATGATGATGAAAAAATACTCATGTCCATTTTTATTTCAGTATGGAAACAGTCTTCTTGGGGTGAGAAAAGAAGAGGGTGTATTATAAGAGATTATCGATTGCCCCTTTTTTTTCTGAGGGAAACCCACAAAGGATTCATCTTATTGTATGTGTAACCCCCCTCCCCCCCCCCGTTTCAACCATTTCTTGGTGTTATATGTATGGATGAACAGTATCAAAAGTGTCATTCTCACGCCGAAACAACTTGATAGAAGCATATAATAGAGAGGGGGAGGGTAGGTTGATGGTGAAAGAGGGTAGAGGTTATCATAACTCCACCTCTTTCTCTTTTTTTTTTTTTTCCTAAGGCGATTGTTAACACTTGTCTATTGGAAAACTCCACTGATATCTAGATGAAGATCCGGTCTAAAATATACACAAACTTACATGGACCCATTTGTGTCTGTTGTGTAGCCGGCAGTAGCAAACGAGGCAGCAATTTTTTAAAACCAATTGTATGTGAAAATCCATTTTAATGTCTCAATTCAACTAAACAGCAATTTTTTTTACTAAGCATGCTGGTTATTATGTGGGTTTTAAAGTGTGAACAGGGCTTCTCGAACTCTGATTATGCTGTCATTTTAGATGCAAAATGAAGAGAAACGTAATTGTATTCTAAAAACTAGAAGGGATAGTCATGTAGGTAATACGTATCTTTCAAGATATGCTTTTTTATGCGAGTTCGAAAGTACCTAAGCAATATTTTTTTAAATTTGTCTCTAAAAAGTTTATTTTGAAAAAATATCAACATGAAAATACTCATAAGTGATTGAGCAGCTTTTCTAGTTTCTAAAACATTTTCTAGTTTCTCTCAATCTTGCTCAATCATAGTTCGAAAATCAGCTTTTAATAAACCATCTTAAAAAAAAAACAATGGAAGAAAATTAAACTTCGTCAAACATCAGTGCACTAGTTTTATTTCTTTGTCAGTATTATGACCACGTGACATTTTGTTTATTATATGCACTCATGACTATCATCTTTTTGTGACATATTTTGCAGATTGTTTTGATTAATGATGCTTGCTGCCTGGATTGAACCCGGGTCAATTCAAGAAACGTAGCATTTGCTGCCTGAAAGTGGTTGCTTTTAACAACAATCCACACACGTGATGCAAGCTAACAGCTGCATATCATATGCAGCGATTTTAGATAACTGCTTCCTCGTTTGCTACCGGCCTTAAGCCGGGTCACATACAAGCACGAACGAGAAAGGGTGATGACACAATAATGCTTCTTGGATGAAAATTTTCATAACGAACGAGACAGTATGAGGCACAGGTCCATTTCTTAAGGATAGCTTCGTTATTCTAGAAACTGTTAATTTGCAAATATGGATGATCATTGATCACCAAACAGGTAACTTGGTTTGCGCCGTCGAGCAAAAATCGTACATAAGTCGAATGACTTTTTTTTTCTTCGGAAACACTGACACAGAGTGGATTGGATTTGCAGAGAATTTGGTCGATGCCACATGACCTGAGACCGTTCGGATTGTCTCGGATCGATGTACACACTAAGGCATTCGTCTGTCCTCACCCTTTTTCGTTCGCGTTTATACTCATTATTATGTGTACCCGGCTTAAGAGAAAAAAAAAAGTGTTTCAATTTCATTCTATATTCTCAGTTGCCTCATGTTGTGACACACTTTTAACTTCGATTTAAATCTTGTCACAAGACATTATATAGTAGTTCCTTTCACATATGAGAATTTATAGAAAGAGAGAGAGAAAGGAATTTATTAAAGTAAATACACGGTAAATAGAGGTGGCAACGGGTAGTACCGAACCGTTTCTACTCGGTTTAGATCCGGTTAAATCGGTTCCCGGATCTGATCAGTTCGTCGATCTTGACGAACTGGTTCGCAATATGCATTCGCAGATTTGCGCAGCAAGCTAGTCTAACGTGCTGCGCAATTCTGCTAATGCGTTTGAACTGGTTCGTCAAGATCGACAAACTGATTAGAACCGGTTCCCAATATATGTTAGCAGATTTGCGCAGCACATTAGTTTGAGGTGGCGAAGGGTAAAACCGGATCGAATCTACTCGGTTCGGAACAAGTTCTTATCAGTTCGACGTATACTGACGAACTGGTTCTATCAGTTCCATAAATTGGCGAACCGTTGACATCTCAATAACAGTAAACAGGTGTTTGTGTATTTATCATTGTGTATTTTTCCCAAGTAATAAGAGACATAGCGACATTTAGTACGAAATAAATTTATTTAAGAAATGTTAGATATTGACGTCACTTCCGTCTCATTTAGTTTGAAAATTTAAGATTTCGTATGAAATGATTACAAAAATTACGAAATTATCGAATTATTTTTTTGTTCACCCCACCAATAAGCCACCATTCGTAACTCGGAAACGCATAGTCTGACCGGTTCATCAATTGGGAACCAACTGGCAAAAATGTTGGCTCCAAATATTATGGGTTCAACGTTGAACACATAGTTTGTCCTAGGCATTAGGCGAATGTTTTCGTTTTTTAAGTTTTGCTTCGCTAACTTAAAAGTACGAAATCTTATACGAAAATAAAATTACTTAATTTAAATTATATTATTTTCGGTAAATTTAATTTCGTACGAAATTTCGCTATGTCTCTAATGTATAATAATACAAGTTGTCAAGATAAAATAAGTTTGAAACATTTTTTTAAGTCAGTTTCGAGTTAAATCTCCAGCACATTGAATAGAAGTTGTTCATCCAAACAAAGTCGTCTGAGATTATATAAACAATGAAGAAAAATACACAAAATAAGGAAAAGTAAATTTTCTTAAGGAGTGAAGAACAACTGTTTTTTAAACCGAGTTTTCCCCATTGGACTTAAAAAAAAAATCCAATTTCTTAAAGTGAAGCTTTTCAAGTTGTGTTTTTTCTTCCGTTTCATAAAGTGACTTGTGGAGGAGAGGTGGGTTGAAAAGTTGTACAAAATACACGACTTCAAATTGTACATTTCAAGCTGAACGAACACAAACACATCGTTTGTATGTGCGTACTCAAATGAGCAATTGAATTGAAGAGGGTTTACTTTGTAAGGGATTGTTTCTAAAGTGCTTTAAAGGAGAACATTGAATAAATCTTTACGAAAGACTTGCTATAATAAATGAAGACATTAGAACCTTTTTTTAAAGAGGGCTCCATAGATAAAAAAAATACTTGTCTAAATGCAAGGTAGATGGCGCCTGCAACCGCCATAGGTGGCAAACTACTGCGTCCAAAACAACCTATTGTCAGCACGTGATAAACTTACCCAGAATACAATATAAGTGAAGAGAGTAAACCGACGTAATTAAAAGTTTGCGTGAAAAAGAGTGGCAGATCATTTGTATAGGAGGGCTAGTGGCGCCATCTAATGCTACAGGAACAAAATAAATGATATACTTGCATTTTTAAGGTGGGTTTTAAAGTGTAAACGTCTCCTCTTGAACTTTGATTATTCTGTCTTTCAGGTGCAAAATGAAAAGAAACTTGAAAGTGTTAAAAGAAACTAGAAGGGCAGCTTAATTAGTTATGGGTATTTTCTTCATGTTGTTAGCTTTCAAAATAAGCTTAAGTTCGAAAATGACTCAAACTTTTAAGTAGAAGACGCTTAGTAGATATTTTTAATTTTTATCTATAAAATGTTTATTTTGAAAGATATTAACATGAAAAAATACCCTTAACTGATTGAGCTACTCTTCTAGTTTCTAAAACAAATTTAAGTTTCTCTTAATTTTGTGCCTGAAAGAGAATAATCATGATTTCGAGGGTGGCGTTTTACACTTTAAAAACTGTGTGTACATTTCTCTATTTAAATTCTAAATGAGTGTTTACAATGTAAGAAATTAATTATATTATTATTTGAAAGTTTTCAACAATACGGCTGTAAATGAGAATGATGAAGAGGAGAAAGTAGATATTTTTTTTCTTTCGGTTCTGTCTTTTTCTTTTATCTTCTTTTAATTGAATTTGTCTATCGTAAATGTAAGAGCGAAAGTCAAAATACGACGATCTTATTGTCGTAATGTCGTTTTTTTAGAATCGAACAAATTGACAATTCTCAACTCCTTCCCCCTCCCCCTTTTTGTCGTTACAGCTGTGTGTTTTTCTAGTATGTTATTTATTATATTATTCATATGTATGTCTTAATTTTCTCTAATTTCTGTGTTTTTAATTTGAAATTATTTTTTCTTTGTGTCTTACAAATGTAGACGTTTTCTATACTTTTTATTTAATTTATGCCAATATTTAAGTTTCAAATTGAAAGGGCCTTTGTTTTTTTTAGAAAAAAATTCCCTTTGTATGTTTTTGTAATGTTTCTTCAAGTCTTCAGTTGACACTTAATATTAGTCAATATACGCGCGCATATCACGTTTGGGGGCTATTATAGAAATGTCAACGGTTCGATACTGGTAGAACCGTTTTGCCAATTACTGAAACTGATAGAACCGGTTCGCAAAAATAGGTCGAACTGATAAGAACTGATTCCGAACCGAGTAGATTCGTTTCGGTTCTTTACCTTTTACCACCTCTAACTAATGTGCTGCGCAAATCTGCTAATGCATATTAGAAACTTGTTCATCAAAGTCCACGAACTGATCAGAACCGGTTTCCAAAAAATAATTGCGAACCGATTAAACCGTTTCCGAACCGAGAAGAAACGGTTCGGTTTTACTCATTGCCACCTCTAGGGGACTAAGGAGAAGAGAAAAAAATATGGCGCAGGTAAAACGGCTGCATGTGCTATAAGATGAATATCTTAAATACAAAAAAAAGTCCCCCGACTTAGGCGGTTACGTAGATACGCAGTTGCGGTACTTACTCAACGCTACGTTTCAATTGGCTCTGTTATCGCAATAAAAATACACGGGACTTAATGGTATTCAACTTAACTCAGAAACCGCCGAAAACGAATTAACGAAGCAGGTTGTTTACTTAATGTAGGCCTACAAGATAAAAACATTTAAAAATGAATATAGTGGCATACATGTATACGAAATTTGGTTAAACGTTTGAAACTGCGCTACAAAATTAAGTTATAACTTATAAATGTATGTAACACTTTTTTAAAAAAAGTTATTTTTTTGAAGAAATAATGCAACTGTTCACATACAGAGTGAAGAATTACATGTAAACCAGTGTTGGGACAAATTACTTTTAAAACTAATGAACTAAGTGTCTAATTACATCAGTAAAGAATATTTACAATTAATAGCTTTAAAAAAATGAAAATAATTATAATTACAGTATTCATTTTTCTCGAAGTAGTTGAATTAGGGCCTACTTTTTAAAATCTTTATCATTTCACATGCAATGAATTTTTGAAGTTACATAGGAACACCTCAAACAGGCCCACTATGGAATTTTTATAACTTTTGAATCGCACTTTTCACACAAGAAATGAAGACAATCTTCACTGAGAATGTATTGCACCCAACATTTCCATTTCCTCCCCCCCCCCACACTTCTAGCTCACGTGCAACGAATTTTGAAAGTTGTATTGTCATATGAGCATCAATAGAAACATCTGAACCACGCCCACTTTTGAATCGCCCTTTGCACTAAATAGATAACAGTGGGCGTTTTATCCGCGCCACTCTTTATGTAAGAAAAGAAGGAAACCATTATTTATTTGGAAGTTGAACAAGGACACGTTTTTATTATATATTGACTTGATAAACTCGTTTAGTTTTCTTTTTTGATTTTTGGAGGGGAGGGATGGGAGCCACCTAGGGTGGTGGTGGTGGTGGTGGTAGTTGAGTATTTGGGTGTGTCTATATTAGGTAACATTTGGTTATACAGAGTTGTACAAGAAAACCTTTACAAATTTGATTTTTGTGTATGGAATTCATACAGGGTAAAAGTTAGAAGTGATTTTGACTCACTCTGTATTACAATCTGCCCTCTTTTGAATTACATTTAATAAATCAATGACTCTTTTTTGTTGTTTTTGAATGAAAACTGTGAGTTATTAGTCAGTTATTTATTGCTAATGATGGATTAAATAGAAATTAAATTAGGGTTTAATTCAGAAACAAACAAAACAATTTTTTATTATTTTGTATAAAAAACACGAAAATTCTTTTTTTGCATTTTTCTTAACTTTTTTTTTTTTTTCATTTGTTTCAAAGTTAAGAATTTTTTTCTCTTTGTCTCTGTGTGTTTTGGAGAAGGTTTTTATTTCATTTTATTCTTGAGCTCGGTTTTTTTTTTGTTTTCTAAATGGATAAAATCAATATTGTGCTGTCAGAAGAATTGGCTTTTGTTTTTTCTTCTTTCTCTCTTAAGTTTCCATTTTTTTGGTTTTACAATGAAATTTTCAAGAAAAAAAAAAGTCATTCATTCTTTATTAACAATGTAAAAAAAAGGACATTGTTCTTAAATTCCAATTATTCCTCCTTCAATCAAATGAATGATTGTTTTGTATTACAACAACAGTAAGAAAATGGCTCCCTCTCTCCCTCGAAAAAAAAAACCTTAAAACACATGACAATAATGCATTCATTCTTAGGTACTTTTAATACCCATTGGGCCATCGCAGTTTCGTTTATGGATCTCATAAAAGACGACTTGGCCCATTACTACTCATTCAGGCGAATAACCGAGGGAATTTGGAGGGAGAATGGACACTTTGTGTGTTGCTTTTCATTTGCTTCTTTCTCAATATCTTCCTCCCTCCTTCTTCCTTCAATTGATACTAATGTGTGTGTCCTCTCTCTCTTTTTGCCCTCCCTTAAGTGTATGGATGCACTTGGTCTCGGTCTCTCTCTCTCTCTCTCTCTCTCTCTCCATATTCAACAATAATGCTGCAATTGGACCATTTTCCAAACCTCTTTTTTAATATTAGGTCCTGCTGCTTCTTATTTGATATCTCACTGGTTAATTGGTCGCATGATTCTCTAACCAGTCTCTCTCTCCCTCTTTTTGTAATGTCATGAATGTGTTTTGTGTGTGGCTTATGTATTTATAGTTTATGTCTCACACAACAACACACATACAGATAATAACTATCTTATTCTAAACATGGAGGTTTGCAGTGTTTCTTAGTTACTTTAACAAAGTTGTTGTTAAAGAAAAAAAAAGAAAAAGTTTCGTTAGTTAACATTTTGAGGTAGGTTAGAAGCTATAAGAAGGATAAGTGACATTTTTTTATAAAAGAATGGATATAATGAAACGATAAAGAATTTCATGGACAAGAAGAGAAATAAATGAGAAAAAAGCTGCTCATTGTTGCTTTATAGCTGCTCATAACGTACAACTATAACATTCAGATTTGAAGCATTGAAAAACGTTGTAGATGCCAAAATTTACATTTTGCAGTAGTTAGAAAAACAAAACAAATTTTCTACTAAACCAATTACATCAAAGGCATTAAATATAGTCAATACGATTTACAGGAAGCTGAGAAATGAAGAGAATATATTAAAAATTATTTATCAGTATTAGAATATTTTTTTAAAAAAAATATAAACTTCACTTCAGTTAGAAAACGATGTAAATGCCGACATCGCAACATATGCTGACATAGTTGTCACTATATTAACATTGTTAGCATTTACAAGCTCATAGTCCCTAAGTGACTGCCCATGGTGCCACTGGAATTACTATTGGCTGTTACAATATTATAACTTGCACAACAATTCTACTTCGGTTTTTTTTTACCGCTAGGAACAGCACTTTCATGACAAGCAAATTTCGCTGCAAAAAGCGCACGTGGTGTTTACAACCCATTTTCGATTGAAAACGTATTTCATCCTTATGGGGCATTTGCAACGTTTTGGAAATGCGCGCCTCATCTATGAAAGTCTCTTTGAAATCAAATTAAACTCAGAAACAATACTTTCGTCACTTACTCCTCTTGGCTTCTAAGCAATCTCATAGAACAACACATTTACAGCTGTTATGCATGATTGCCTACTTTCGTGAGCTGCTGTTTGAAGGGGAAAAAAAAGACATAGGGGAAGAAGGGGAGAGAAAAAAATGTGTGGCTGAACGTGGTGGGGAATGTCTCGCTCTTTCTGTATGTAGTATGTGTATGAAGAGTTATTAATTATATTTGGCTTCAAAGGCGTATCTTCTTCTTATACGACGAAATGCATTTTTCAACCTTTTAATGAAGGCCTTTTAAAAACCTTTCATATTATCTTTTTTTTTGGGGGGGGGGGTTCTTTCTATACTTTTGGTCTTCTTGGAGTTTTTAGAAGATCCATTTTGAAGATGTATGCCGCCACACTTTTACCCCTTTTTGCCAAAAGATAAATATTTTTGCCTTTAAATCCCTTTTTATGATGCGGTGAAATTTAATAAATGACGGAGCAAATTTGGCAAAATAATAAGAAAAACATACACGAGCAAGAGAAATAGAGAGAAAGAGAGAAAACGGGGGATAATAAATACATTTAGAAGCTTAGTTAAGCTTAAGTTCGTTGACCAGGCTTTTTTAAGAAGTTAAGTAATAACTTTGGAAATAGAGAAAAATGGAATTTCTGATTTTGCTTTTTGCATTATTATACTGTACTGTCCATTACATATTATGTGTGAAGGAAATATTATATATAGAAAACATTTGCATTGAATTCAATTATTATGAAAGCCTTTCTCGTTGGCCAAAAAGGGAGATGTATTACGAGGGTACTAAGTAGATTTAGTAGGGCTTTTTACTGAGGTGGGTGAGTGGGTGGGAGGGGTCTCATAGATGATGACCTACTGATGCAAAAAGCTAAAATTGAATGAATGGGGGGGGGGGGGAAAGTCAATTTTTTTCTGATCGTGTTTCGCAAGTAAATTTGCTAACCACAGTTCAGAAAGTTTCGCAGAACAAACATTTACATAATGGATGTAACCTTTAACTCAAAAACAACTTTAAGAAGAAATATAAAGTCTTTTTTATTTATATACTAGAAGAGTAATGGTGGAAAATGTTTAACACGAAATGTAAAGGGCCGGAGTATTTTTTTTGTATGTGTTAAAAGAATTATTATGATATTCTAAGAAACTACCGGACTGAAAATATATTTTGTGTTTTCGTTAGAGACCTACATAAAGGCCCATGGGCTTCGTGGGCATCATGGGTTTGGAAGGCGTTTCGTCATTTCTCTCATTGGGGTTCTTTACAAATGTATACAACTGAGCCACATATTATTTCACACATTAATAAAAGTATAACAAATTCCTCACTGACCAATTAATAAAATAAACATATTAGAGCAGTTAATGGGGGGGGGGGGACATTTTCTTTTCTTGATAAGCATGTGAACTTGTGAACCATTTAGTGTGGAAATTAGAGACCTGCACAAAGCCCATGGGATGGTGGGCTTTTGGGCTGGGCTTGGATCGGCATAGTTATGTTAAAAGCCCATGGGCCTGGTGGGTCTAATGAGCTGTGCTGGGCTTCAAATTTTTACTCAGTGTAGGTCTCTAATTTTCGTAATAAACTGTTTTACTGTGTGTGTGTGTGTGTGTGTGTGTGAATAGGCTAAACACCATTTGAAATTAAACTTTTTAAGGCTAATTGAAAATTATTTTCACGAAAAGTTTGATGTAAAATTTCATGATATATGGTTTATCAGTTAACACATTTGTATTTTTAAAAGAAACAAGAAAATTAAACAAAAAACATGGTTTTTTTTGTGATACTTGCGTTTATAAAAAAAAGTTCTAAAAAGTAAGGAAAAACAGGATTTAGTCCCCTCTTGTGTTTTTGGTGTAGTGGTTAGCATCTCAGGTTCTCAAGCCCATGGTAAGTGTTGGTCATGAGTTCAAGCCCCGTGCTGCCGGAATTTTTTGCAATTATTTCAGAAGGTGATGGATGAACAAACAAGTTATGAAGCTAAATAAAAAAGCGAGTAAAAAAGTGGAAATGAATGGAATAATTACTATAAAAAAAGAGCTTTAAGCCTCGTTTTCACGATAGTTGCTATCATGACAGCTGTCATCGTCTATCACACTGTTGCGAAAGTACTATCACACTATCTCGTTTGACTGGAAGTTGATAGTACTATTGAGACAGTGATAGTAACTATATAATAGTTGTTGAGTTGACCGCTTGTGGGGGAAAATGTTTACTTTCTAGGGAAATTTGCCTTCTGGAGGGAGAAGCAACAAACACTGTTGTTGACTCAATGATATCTGTGAAGTAGATGTCATACTGTCACATGTGACAGAACTATCACTTTACTTCAACACATGTAGACAGTTGCTATCGTGAGTGAACTATCGCAACTTTCATGACAGTTACTCTCACGATAGAACTATCGCTGTGAAAACGAGGCTTTCGGTCAAGCAACGGATCTAGGATGTAGGATCTTAGCCATAGATACTGACAACTATTTTTTTTTTTACTTCTCTTTTTGAAATATATTTATTATTATTATTATTGCAAATGATAATTGAAAAACGGTTATTGAGTAGTTTGTGTTTTTGGAAGTATTACGTTTATGTATTTTTTTAGCAATGTTTTTTTGTCGTTTCTATTTTTTTTTTTTCGTTCTTTTCTTGTCAACACAAACTGAAATAAAATTTTCTCTCTCTTTTCAGTGTGTGTGGAATCCTGTATCTCTGTTGAACAGAAACATGTTTAAGATTATCTCAGATGGAGAGGGGGTGGTGGTGTAATGTAATAAATAGGGAATACGAAATAAGGGGAGGAGGAGGAGGGGGGGGGGGCGGGTTGTATAATATATCTCCATACGTCAATCAAAACAAACACACACTGAAATAAATATTTTCTTGATGATAAAAATGGAAAAAAGATGAGGATATGAAGGTGTGGTTGATGTCTTTGAATGTATGTGTGAGCTGCATTTACAACAAGGTTATTATTATTAGACGTCATAACTTTCTGTATCAGAAAATGTGTTATTTTCTTCTCTCTTTCTATCTTATTTTCATTGATTTATATCATCACGTTCAGTTGTTACTAAGTAACTTTCTTGCTATTTTGAGTAATATTTTTTTGTTGCGTTTTCTTTCCTCACTCTATCTATCTATCTTATTATGAGTAGAATCACATTAAGGAACTCTTATTGTTTTCATATCTTATAATGAAGAGTCAATTTTAAACATTTAAAAGATGTCTTTAAGTACTTGAAGTTTGTTGTGTTTAACACTCTTATAAAATGTGCATTCATTCAATAGTCTCACACCACTCTCACACTCTCTTTAAACCTGAGATTTAATTGGTTTCTCTCTCTCTCTCTCCCTCTATCTAGCTCTGTGATACATGATGCATATTGCATATATATTTTTTGACGTTGTTTCAAGTGTTTGTGTTTGTAGGAGGGATCCCGTTGAGTGATAAACATTCTAGTTTTTAATTAAATATCCGTTAACACCATACACAGATAATACAGCAACATAATAATATTATATTATATTATTATTATATATATATAATAATATCCCAGGTCTGTGTATGTATGTGTGTGTGTGTGTGGAGTAACAAAACCATTGAAGCACGTCGGAATTTATTTAAATTTGAATAAATGAACCGTTTTTTTTTCTCAAGGTCAACTATATGTTGAACTCTTCCTTTGAAAAGTGTAGAAGGGGGGGGAAGAGAGAGAAAAGTGGGAGGGGTTGAGGGGAAAAGGTTGAAAAGTGTAGAAGGGGGAGAGAGAGAGAAAAGTGGGAGGGGGTGACTTGAAATTGAAATGAAAGGAGTAAAAAAAAGGAAAAAACGACGCGCATGCGCACAATTGCCTGTGAATTTTGCTCCCGTCATTTATGACGGGTTACCCCACTAGTAATAATAATAATAATAAAGATGCAACACGTTCATGTGTGTACGTGTGTTCCTTCATATTATGTTGGATCTGACTCACATAATTTTTATTTTCAAAAATGAATTTAATAATTTATTAAATTTTAATTTGTTTTATTTAAAAGTTGATTTTAATAGTCAACTTTTAAAAGAGATCATTACTAATAGTCTTAATAGAGATGCCGCCGATTACTGAAGTTTCACATTGTCATAGTTGTATAACGAAAATCTCAACCACTCTGAAGACAGTGTTGTCTTGTTGACTTGGTTCAGAATGTTTGTCTCTCAATATTTTTATTATCGCTCTTCCGGTTCACTTGTAATGAATTTTCAAAAGTTACATTGTCATGAGCAGATCTATAGAAACGCCTCGGTCATGTCTAGTCTTGAAGTGACTTAACTTATGAATTGTGTTTTGCACACAGGATAGTGACGTGCGATAGTCAAAAATAAACTATCGATAGCACTATCGATAGTATTTTACAGGACCGATGGATAGTATCAATAGTCACTTCACTATCGATAGTTTTCAACTTTTTTCAAGGTTGCAAATTAAAAGCTACATTAAAAACCTGTTAGCCAATAAATTCTTAACTTTAATTCTTATGAAACTAAACCATGGAAAAAACGTGGAAATAGCACAAAATAAAAAAATGTAAAAAAGGTCAAAAATGCAAAATGAGAAAAAGATGAAAAAAATACAAGCCATTACACCAATACTCACTAATGTTACAATACAAAATTATACAACACAGTTTAAGAGTGCACACAGGTGCACAAGGTACACGTTGAACACGGCGTACATGGTTCACAAGGTGCACAATGTGTACACAGTGCATATGTACAAATGACAAATTGAAATAATTATGGCGCCATCTAGCAACCACTATTTCAGATACATTATTGTTTATGTGAGAGTCACAGTGAGACAGTGTGTTGATTTTTTTTAAACTATCGATAGAACTATCGATTTCTAAACCACTCGATAGTTTGACTATCGAGTAGTTGACTATCACGATAGTATTCATATTCATATCGCTATCGGAACATCACTAACACAGGAAATGAAGACATTCTTGTCTTGCAGACTTCACTGGGTAACATAAAGGTGCAAAATTAAACAAATATTGAAAATATTTTAGAACTTAGCAGACAATGTTGTCTATATAATATAATTAGGAGAAATACCCTTAAGTGATTGAACTACCCTTCTAGTTTCTATAAACACTTCACAGTTTCTCTTAATTTAAGCTCATGAAAGACAGAATAAAAATCTAAACAGTGAATTTCTAGGAAATCTTAAGCTATTTTTGGTATCAAATAAAAAGGAGTGTGTGTGTGTATCTTTTGAAGTTCAAATACATAAATAAAAGTTTAGAATCTGTTGTAGTATTTCTTTGAAAATGGTGGTTAAGTGAGGCTGAAATTCGTTTTCTAAAAGATGTCTTCGATTTTTTTCTTGTTGTCATTCAAGTTGTGTGATTATCTGAAGATAATCGTGACAAGATGGCGGCGTCTCCTGTCACCCTCTCCCCACCTTCCAATGTCCTCGTCATTCAATAATGGGGGGTTGGATTGCATGCATCGTTTGTTGTTTGACGGAGATTTATTTATTTCTAGTCTTTTTTTTTTCTTTCTTTCTAGTCTTCTTTTTTCTAAACATGATGTCAAGAAGAATCAATATTTTCTCATGTTTGCGTCACAAAAATAATTTTTCAACAAAAGAGAAAAAGCTTTTTTTTATATTCCTCTTTTCTTCTTTTCCAAATATTTATTTATAGAAACAACATGTTTACATTTTTCTATAATAATAATAATTTATATGAAAAACATTATTGAAAAACAAACAAAGAAATTAATTAACATATGTACATGTTAGATCATAAATTAAATATTTTAGAGTTGATTTCTTTATTATCATCATCATCGTTAATATTATTCAAAAAAAATTTCACTATATTGTTTATTTCTAAAAAAAATGTAGATTACAGTAGAACGTCGATTATCGGAACTAATGTTGGATATGCATAGAGAAGAGCCGATAATCAAAAGTTCATATAATCGAACTCCCATTAATAAAAGTGGAGAAAAGTAAGAAAAAACCGATTGTAAAGAAATTTTATTTCCCATAAGTAGTATTTTCATAAGAATAAGTAAAAAAATAAATAGATTCCGGTAATCGATGGTTGTGATAACTGACGTTTTCGATAATCGACACTCTACTGTATTTTCTTTGACTTTCTATTTCACTTAATTTTGCACCTTGAATTTACAGACCCTAATACCCAGGCCTGGACTGGGCCACAGGGAAATGGGGAATTTCCCGGTGGCCCCCCCCCCATCAAAATACATGTACAAGCGATTGAATTTTTTTAAATTTTGCAACTCATGGCACGACAATTACTTGGAATAGGTAATAAATGATTTTGGCAGAACAAATGTTTTCCAAATATTAAAATGAGCACCCCTAATTGTAAATTTCAGGCAAAAACAACAAATTTGCAATTATTTTCAATGAAATTTTGGATTTTAATATTCTAATCCTCAAATGCAGTGGGCAAATACGCTCTTTTTGATACACCAACTCAGAAACGTTGTCCCATATAATACATCGCTACCCTAATTTAAGATACGGTAGATACCCTATATCACCCTACACAGCAGTGACATGTATGTTTTACAAATGTTTATGCCGGCGCCCCCCCCCCCCCCCAGGTTTTTCCTGGTAGCAGTTTAGAAGCCCAGTCCGGGCCTGCTAATACCTTCGACACACATACACAGTCAAATGCAATTAAATATTAAACACGTTCTTCAGAGCCCTGTGAAGGGCAAATGGACAATACGTCGAATTTAAATTATTCAGTTAATAATCTCAAAATATTGTCTTAATACTTAAGCATAATATATATTATAAAAACTATTGACAAAATATTGATTTAGTATTTCAATTTAAAATATTAATAATAAAGTCAATTTTTATTTGGATTTATGTCCTTAACTGGATTCCATATAATTCACCTGAACACATTTAACTTGAATTCATTTAGTTCATGTGTGTACAAAGTATTACCCAACAATTTTTTATGATTTTTTTTGGTCTTCTGATATAATTCGGCGGAAGTCAGACTTAGCCGCATTTTTTTCATACTGATTATTGATTAAAAAAAGAGTCAGTTCAAACATTTTGTGATAATTTTTGTTATTTCGATTTATTCGATTTTTAGATATATCGAGTAAGATATTTTTTTTAATATCGAAATATCGCTATATTGAAGGTTGGTTCTAAAAGTATACACAAGGATTTTAGAGAAATTAAAGTTCTAACGTTGAGAAAACGCACAGTGGTTTGATTAGCAAAATCTATGCTCCACCATATAGTATATTATATATATGTGGTAGTGAGATTTGCAGCACAGTGAAATTTGCAGCCGCGTCATGGCTCCGCCCATGTCATGACGACTGGTAACTTCTAATTGGCTGGTTATGATGTCAGACTTTATAACCAGCCAATTAGAAGTTACCAGTCGTGATGACAAGGGCGGAGCCATGATGCGGCTGCAAATCTCACTACCACATATATATTTTATTAAGCCAGGTCTGTGTGTGTGTGTGTGTGTGTGTGTGTGTGTGTGCGTGTGCGTGTGTCTGTCTGTGATAACGCGGTACAAACCTTGAAACACGTCGGAATTTATATAAATTTAAATGAATAAATGAACCGCTTTTTTCTCAAGGTCAACTATATGTTGCACCCTTCCCATTCAAGAACCCCATGATATTAAATTGGAGAGGGGAAAAGGTTGGAAAGTGTAGAAGGGGGAGAGAGAAACGTGGAGGGGGAAAAAGTGGGAGGGGTGACTGAAATTGAAATGAAAGGAGTAAAAAAAAGGAAAAAAACGCGCATGCGCACAATTGCGTGTGAATTTCGCTTCCGTCATTTATGACGGGTTACCCCACTAGTTTTATAATATTAGCTGTGGGACAAATGCTAAATTTTCTCGAATCCGAATATTAAAAGATTCTCGAATCTCCCGAATCCTTCATATAAGATTCAGGACTATATTATTCATTAAGAAAATACAAATAAATGAAATAATATTAAATTATTAATAATAAACACAATGTGGCACTCAGGGTCGCCACAAGGTGATCCATTGGTGATCCGGGTAACCACCGAAATTGCAACAATCACTGTTTTTTTTTTTATGTGAACGCTTCTATTGGACGTCAATAGAGTTAGAACTAATTTTACTAAAAAGTTTTTTTTAGGTTAGTATTCGAAAGATTCGAAAGGCGAAAAAAGCGCGAAGATTCGAGTTTTCGAATATTTCTCGAATATTTTTCAAGATTCGCGGGATTCAAATGTCCCATTCCTAATTAATATCTCTAGAATGGTAACGAATCTGGAAATTTACTAAAAAGAACTTTCTAAAGATATATACTGTATTTGGAAGAGAAAAAAGGTGATTTTGAAATGTTCACTGATTTTTCTTTTCGGAAGGAGGTGAATTTGTTATTTGTGAATCGTGAAAATGTTAACTTCTTGGCAGGCGGCAACTCTGATGGGTAAATTTTGTCGTCTTTGAATCTAAAAGTTGTAAAATAAATATTTAACAGACAACAAACTGTAGTTTTCGTGCCAAATTAAACAAGATTTACATATTAAATGGCAAACTTTTTTTCTTTCTTTCATTCTTTCTTCGTTTTCGTTGAGTTTTTTCATTCGTCTTTCTCTTTCACTCAATCTTTTGTTTGACTTCACAGCTCGAGTGATATTATTTAAACGTTAACAATCAAGTAATCCAATCACGAACGTTACTTTTTTAAAAGAGAGTGAAATAGACAAGAGAAAAAGAAGAGATTCGATTTTCTTTACATTATTTAGCAAATGGAATTTCTTCCTCTTTTTTTTGTCTTTGAAGAAAAAGAGAAAGAAAAAGAAGAAGATATAGCAAAGGACACAATTCCATTAAAATTGCAAATGCAATATTTGTCTTTGTGATTTATTTACGCCTACTCACTCACTCACTATATATATTTGGTCGAAATTTGTTCTTTCATTATTGAACTCTGTTGGAATTGTCTTAAATCTCATATATCCGTTGTGTTTAGAAAGAAACGAGTTTATTTTAATTTGCTTTTTTTTTTCTTCTTTCGGGTTGACACATTTTTTGGTGTTTTTTTTTTTTCCTCTCACTTTTCTTTATAACATTTTATACAGAATGAGACGAAACCGATTTAACAGAAATCTCTTACCTGTTTTTAGTTTTTATTACTGAAAAAAAGAAGAAAAAAAAAACATGAGAGAGATGTATTAGTGTGACAAAAAGTCATTTACGGTTTTTAGTTCTCATTTGTGTCAGTTTAGCTCTCAAATTTGTTAGAAACTAGACTAGCATGGGCGCCGGTAATATATTTTGCAAATTGGTACATGTGGGAATAATTTAAAGATAATGACGAAAATGAACAACAAGGCTTCTAATTCTATTTTGCAAGAGTTATTTTTAATTTTGGTTCTTGTTTTGATAAATTATTTAAACTCTTAATTACTTCGAAAATTCAAAGGTGGTGCCGGCTCCCATATGGACTAATATGCGGTGTGATGTTGAGTTGTTTCGTCTTAAAAATAAACTTTTATAAGAGTTTTAAAATTATTCTTTTTCAAATTTTATGAAAATTATTTTTGTCTTCTTCTTAAATAACCATGAACATATTTAGATTATTTTTATAGGTATTATTATTAAAATTCTTAGTAGAAGGCAGATTTATAGCATTTTTAACTTTTAGCATTATCACCTACTTATTCTAGTTTGTAATATACTTTGCAACTTTTTCTTAATGTTATGATTGAAAAAAAACCCCAAAAAATTGCTCTTGAAGTACATGGACGGATTTGTCTAACCAGCAACCTTAATTAATGTTCAGCAGTTAATTAAATGGGCAGGGCAAATTAAAAAAAGCAACGCAGGTTCAAAAGGATAGGGCAAAAGAAAAAGGGCAGGTAAAAGAAAAATCGCACGGTAAAAGAAAAAGGGCATGGCAAAAGAAAAAGGGCATGGCAAAAGAAAAAGAGCATGGCAAAAGAAAAAGGGCACGGCAAAAGAAAAAGGGCACGGCAAAAGAAAAAAAGGCACGGCAAAAGAAAAAAGGGCACGGCAAAAGAAAAAAGGACACGGCAAAAGAAAAATCGCACGGTAAAAAAAAGGGAAGGGCAAAAGAAAAAAAGGCACGGCAAAAGAAAAATCGCGCGGTAAAAGAAAAAGGGCACGGCAAAAGAAAAAAGGACACGCCAAAAGAAAAATCGCACGGTAAAAAAAGGGAAGGGCAAAAGAAAAAAAGGCACGGCAAAAGAAAAATCGCGCGGTAAAAGAAAAAGGGAAGGGCAAAAGAAAAAAAGGGAAGGGCAAAAGAAAAAAAAGGCACGGCAAAAGAAAAAGGGCATGGCAAAAGAAAAAGGACATGGCAAAAGAAAAAAGAGCACGGCAAAAGAAAAAAGGGCACGGCAAAAGAAAAAAGGGCACGGCAAAAGAAAAAAGGGCACGGCAAAAGAAAAAAGGGCACGGTAAAAGAAAAATCGCACGGTAAAAGAAAAATCGCACGGTAAAAGAAAAAGGGCAAGGTAAAAAAGGGACAGAGTAAAAGAAAAAGGGCAGATCTAACAAAAAGCGTTTAGCTCAACCTGGCCTCAACGACCGATTATGATACTTATCATTTAAATAACTAAACCCAGTATTCTTGAATAAAGTAAAGAATATCTTATATAGGACCCTGTATTATAATAATAATAATAATAATAATAATAATAATAATAATAATAATAATACTAATAATAATAATAATAATAATAATATGGGAACAAGTGACAGTTGGTAGGTAGCAAAAGAAATGGAAATTTGGAATGAATAGAATAATATTGAAAAGATTTTTTTGACACGTGATCGACCAAAATAAAATAGGAGAGAAACCTATGGAAGGAAAAAAGGGGAAGAACCATCTGATTATTAATTAGCTGTTGGGTCCAATAGATCCTTCAAGTTTTTCAACTCTTACAATTGTCAACGAAATTCGCGTCCATGTTGACGAAAACTTAATTGAATTTCAGTCAAAGTGAATTTCTACAATTTTTCTAACCTCATCTTCCTCCCACTTTTTTGTCATTTTTCTTTTCAAATCTCATTTTAATGTCTTTCTTTAGACAGAAAAAAATGATTTTTTTTCTCTATTCATTTGCTTCTATTTTGTCTGAAAGTGAATGTCAAGAATAAATTCGTGGCGAATTTCTTTACAACATGTCTCTTTTTTGGGGAGTTTGAGTTGAGTTTCTCTTGTCTAAACCAAATGTTTCCGTGCATTCATTCAATTGATAATTATAAAAGAGAGAGAGAATGTAGACGACTTAATGATGAATGCAGTTTAAAACGTGTTTCAGAGTAATTAATAATTATGAGGCTTTTATGAACATGTAATTCCTATTCAGCTTTATGGATTAGTAGGTATGTTTTTTATTATACATTATAATGTCCTGTATGTATTGTAACTGTTGCCGTGACAACCGTTTTCTTTTTTTTTTACAAGAATACCTGTCCATTGATAACATTAAATAACAAGTATAGTAAGGGATGGATCACACATGTAGCAAAAAAATAAAATCTCACTGATAAAGGAATTTAGCTAATTTGAATAATTCTGTTCTATTTATCAGGCTGAATTTATGCAGAAAAAAATTGGTAAAGTTATTCTTACCACTTGGAATTACATGTCTTCAGTAAAATGTTTCGTTGGACAGCGAATCAAATGTATATGGTTATGTGCTTGTTAGAGGCTATATTGTGATAACCACATTATTTTATGTGACATCATTCAGTTGATTGATCAAACGAAGTGCACGGTGTAGAAAAAACAGGGAATTTGCTGGTATAAAAATTGAATAAAATGATTAAATTGAAAAATTACTAAGGGTGCTTAGCACCCTTAGTAATTTTTCAATGGATGCTTGAGCACCAAAGCAGTCGCGGCGCCTACGTTCTTTATGGGCGCCTCTTACTATTTTTACAAGCTTTTATTTAACTTGACATGACCGGTTTGTGTGGACTTCTTCTAGTTCTCCTATTTTAACCAACTTCTCCATAATTACCTAGAGAAAGCTGAAATTTTGTACACTGCAGCCTCTACTAGTGCAACCTGTTAATCTATCAAAGTTTAACGGATCCTCGAATGACCTATGTACAGGATTTTCTTACAGAAGGGGAAGGGTACCGTAAATTAAACGTACTTTTCAACAAAATAACAAAAAATGACACTCCTTTAGTCACAAAAAAATTGTCTTAGTAGAAATAAATGAGCTTGTACTGAAAAACGTAGTTTTTTTTATAATTACTTGTTTCTCTTCTCGTATAAACTCAACAATATCCTTGAATTGTTTTTTCTGTTATAATGTGTGAGAATCCATAAGGAAAGCAGAAATATAACTCAAATTTTATTCTGATTTTTTTATTGATATTTTTTATTTTCTGTTTGTCTTTCTGCATGCGTGATCCGTCCTTAGGTATTTACAGAGATATAGGATAAAACACAAGACGTTGAAGCGGGTTGTGCTTACCAATGCAACTTCAAAAATTCATTTCACTTGAACTACAGAGTGATTCAAAAGTCTCCATACAGAGGGAGAAGAATGGTTACTATTTTTTTTAACAAAACTGTCACTTTATTTAAGCCTCGTTTTCACGATAGTTGCTGTCATGAGAACAACTATCGCGAGAACTATCATCGTGAAGACCACATGATAGTCACTATCACACTCGTTTGACTAGGTAGATGATAGTACTGTCGCAATAGTAATAGTTAAGTGACCGCTTGTAGGGAAATATCCACTTCGTAGGGAAATTTGGCTTCTGGAGGGAGAGGCAACACTGTTGTTGACTCAGTGATATCTATGAAGTATACGTCACACTGTCATGTGACAGAACTATCACGTTGTTACTTAAAGACATGTAGACAGTTGCTATGGTGAAATTACACTATCGCAACTTTCACGACAGCTACTTTCACGACAGCTACTTTCACGAAAGAATTATCACTGTGAAAACGAGGCTTAACAAACACAAGAAACATTATTCCCTATGTATGGAGACTTTTTTGAATCAAACTGTATTACAGAAGTAACGCGATATTTTGGGTGTTTTTTTTTTTCTGTTTCCAGTGAAATTTGCAAGACAACAATGTCTTCACTTCTCAAAATGTGAGATGCATGATTCAAACGTTATGCTAATTCATATTGGTCACATTTGAAATTTTCCTATAGAAAATACACCTTCATGACACGCTGCTCCAACTTCAAAAATTGATTTCTCACGAAGTGAAAGATTTCTGTTAGTTTTTTTCTCTTCTTCTGTATGGAATTTATTTTCCAGTTTCTCAGTCAAGAAAATTATTTTTCTGACAGTTTTTTTTTTTGTAAATCAAGAAAGAAACGAATATTGGTAAATTTGAAAAGTTTTGAAACTATTGAGTTGAAACTCTTGATTGAAAAACGAAGAACATTATGGTTTATGAGCCTCACAATATTATACAAGCAAGAGATGAATTAAGAGATTTAATATTAAAATACACACAAACAGCTATGTGTACTGAAAGAAACTTTATATTAGAAGAGATCGATTTTTGATCTCTGTTTTTTTTTTCTCTCTCTCCCTGTGTGTGTGTTTGTTCCCCATAAATGCCAGCTGTTATCATTCGATGTATAGGAGATGGTTGTGTGTGTTGTGGACTCCAGTTTTTCTTTTACCGTTTTGATTGTTTTTTTTTTTGCTTCTTTTTTATCAGCCTGTGGCTAACTCCCCCTAAAAAACCTTCACCCATTTTACCCTCACCTTTTTTTGGGGAGGGGTTTTGATTGGCGCCATTCTAAAAAATACTTTTCATTGTGTGTGTGTTTGTGTGAACACACGAAAAGAGGAATGGTCTTTATGTGTGTGTGTGTTATCAGTTTGGAAGTTTTCACCTGTTTAACAATCTATTCCGCAATCTTGAATTCTCATTCGAAAATCTTCAAAAATGTGTAGCACTTTTTTTATTTTCACACACACACAACACACACAGTTGCACAAATGCACATATTATATTCATACATATTGATGCCAAAGGTGGTGGTGGTGGTGGTTGTTTTTGTTGTTGATGGTTCGTTGCGTTGTTTATGTTGTTGGTTGTCATAGTAACCGTGGTTACTATGTCGTCACTATCTTTTACACAGCTGTTGCGCTCTCATAAAACATTTGAGATATAGAATTTTTTTTTTTGCCCCATCATATCTGTACATGTATAGAAAACCTTTTTCTATCTGAAGTTCCAATTTAAAGTAGAAAATTTGTTACCTGGACTTCATCTTAAAGCCATTGAGAACAGGGTTTCAATATCATAAGAAAAACCCCTGTTTTATTTACTATTCTTGTAAAAGACGTTTTCTGTGTTGAAACTCTTTGGCTCGGAGGATTCAAGATGAAGTTGAAGTACCAAGTTTTCCTTCTTGACATAAAGATGGATTTCTTCAAAAAAAGGAGAGGAGATTTCAGCCATATTTTTGTTTTCTATATTAATCAATGTTGGTTGCCATAATGCTTATATATTTATATAAATATAAAGGTTAGGTGAAGCAGTCATATTCGTTTGGTAATGTGACATCTGATGGAGAGTGAATACAAAATAATTTAAGAAAAGTTATGTTTTACTCCTGTCACTCTCATAGGTTCCATGTAATCTTGTCACATCGCCGAAAGAAAATGGTCGCTTTTAACTAAAACCTGCATAAAATTAACCTTGAATATAAATTCGTTAAGTCTCTCGAACTCTGATTAATTTTGTCTTTCAAGTGCAAAATGAAGTGAAACTTGAAAGTGTTTTTAAAAACTAGAAGGGTAGTTCAATCACTTAAGAGCCTAGATCCACGTCCATCTTGTTGTTTTGAGCAGACGACAACGTGACAAATGAGTGTTCTTATATGGTGTTACTAAAACTGCAAGAAATCGCCTCACAATCGCTCAATTCAAATACAGTAAAGTGCAAAATGCAATAAAAAGTATTGTTCTTCACGTGCTCGATTTATATAATTTTTCAAAAGGTCCTTCTATTTTTAAACAACGTTCAAAGTCGTTCGTTTTTTCAACCCCATGTTAAATCCCATAGGATCAAAAATCGTCCCACAAACATTTGAAAAACTCTCGTTAAAACTGATTTAGAACAATAACAAAATAATTAGCACATATATTCATGTATTGGCTTCACGTTGTTTCCTTTTTATAAATTTTGAAAAGGTCCTTCTATTTTTTAATAACGTTTAAAATCGTACGTTTTTAAATTCCATGTTAAGTCCCATAGGACTAAAACACCGTCCAACAAAAGTTAAGAGAACTCTCATTAAAAATGATTTAGAGCAATCAGAAAAATTAGCACGTACTTACATGTGTTTATTGCCTTCAGGATTATTCCTTTTTCTAAATTTTAAAAGGGCTTTCTATTTTTAAATAACATTTAAAATCTTACGTTTTTTTAACTCCATGTTAAGTCCCATAGGAGCAAAAAACCGTCCCACAAACATTTGAAGAACTTCCATTAAAAACGACTTAGAACAATCACATAAAAACTAGCACGTGCATTAATCTATTGGCTTCATGATATTTCCTTTTTATAAGATTATCACGCGAAATTATTTTTCAATTAATTATTATGTGACTTCGAACCGGGAGAAAAAACGTTAAAAAACCGTTTTTCAATCAACAACGATCGCAGCGCCTACATTCGGAGAAATTTTGAACTAAACGATGTATCTAGCCTCTTAAGGTCAACTTCACGTTGATATTTTTCAAAATAAGCTTTTTATGTGAGTAATTTGTTTCCAAGTTAATTTTAAAAAGATCTCACCTAATTAATTGGAGTTTATTCAAGATGGCCACAAAAGGTTACATAAACAATTTACAATGGAGTCAATGGGCATTAACAAGACATTACACATTACAACAAAAAACATAAAACAAATAAATTTATATTAAATTTTTTAAGTTAAAATAAAAAATAAAATAGTTCAATAGACACGTGAACCACATCTACTGGCCAGACGTGCAAGATCAATCTCTTCAAGATAAACATTAAATTTCTTCAAAAAATCAGCATTAACAACAGGACCAGGTAAAATATTTCATAATGGTATGGTTCTGTTTAAAAAAAAAGTGCTGATGACACGAAATCCTTTGAGAGAGAGGCTGCAGACGTCTTGAGTGGGCCCTTGTAACACTATGTAACGGAATAACTGATAAAAGAAACTGAGGTCCACAAAAGAGTACATTATTAACTATTTTATACAATAGCTTTAGGTCAGCCATAAGACTAGACGTCTTATGGCTGACCTAAAGCTATTGTATAAAATACATTATATAATATTTGTCTTAGACCCACAAAAGCTAATCTGGACTCATTTGAAAATATTCTTGGGTGATTGAGCTACCCCTTCTAGTTTCTAAAAACATGTTGTAGTTTTTCTTAATTTTTCTCTTTTGAAAGAATAATCAGAGTTCGCAAATGAGCTGTTCATAAAACATCCTAAGTGGCTCCACCACTTGATGTGTGGATTTTCACTTTTTTTCATGTAAGAAATTGAAACAAAAAAAAAATAGACCTAAAATGTAAGGTTGTGTAATATGTGTATGATGGCGTTTGTATTGACTCTAGATTCTTAAGATAATGTTATTTCGTTGTCTTCAGATCTTCGGTGGGGTGTTTTTTTTTTGGTTGGTTCTATTCTTCTTCTATTTCTAAAAGATTAACGTTGAGGACACACTTAATCCCTTCATTAGAGTTTTGGGAACGAGGGGATTTTTAGAGCATTGTGTATATAACTATCGTTGTTGGTCTTCTTACAATACATTACTATCAGAATTAAGGATGTTCTGGTTTTTTTTTTTTTCTTTCTTCTTCTTCTTTTTCTCTTTCTCTTTGAAAATGAATGGATGTATGTCGCTTTGAGGTTGATGGAGATTTAGTTTCAGCTTTGTGTGACGTCAATAAAGATTTACTTTGCTCTTCCCACAAAATTCTGTGGGGCATTAATTTCAGGGGTCATTGATAATCTGGAATGACTTTTTCTCTCTGTGGTGTGTGTGGTGCATCCAGTTTTAGTTTGTTCTGATTTAAGATCATCCATTTTCTATGAACATTGTCCATCCAGCTTTGAAGATTTCAGTGGACAATAATATAAATTTTTAAGATTGTTTTTTTTTATACATATACACATATACATACAGGGTGAGACACTATCTCAGTGATTTTCTAAGGGTGTGGCCATGAGTTTTTTTTTATAAGTGTTACTCTGAAAGTAGTTCATAAGGTCGGTGGCAGAGGGACTATTTAGTCCAAAAGCAGCAAAAAAAAATACATTGTCAAAATAAATAATTTTATTCCCTGTGATACCAATCTACCAATCCCCTATAAATTCTTTAAATCAACATGTTTCCCAAGCACAATCTCCAAATTAACAAAGTTTTGCTATTACACACGTATGCACTGAACCTGGTGTGTTTTTCAAAGAGTGTCGTGCATGTGGCATACAAGTGTGCCAAGAGTTTTGCTAAGTGTGCTGCGATTTTTCCAGTCAAAACTTACTGTGCTTTGAGCAAAAAAAAAAGTTTTGGAACCATTGCAGTAACTTTTGTTCCCTGTGGTATTATTGATGTTATTGCAAAACGTTTCTAACAACATCTTAAAGTAAACATAAAAGGACTTTTTTTTATGAATCGGCGGCGTTCACCTTAAATCTTAAGAACATCAAACATAAGCGATAAGGTATTACGTGTAGTAAGAGTTAGAGCCGAATTTTCTATCTCTTGTTTTATTGAGTACCCTTGAATAGGATTTTTGTATGGTTGTGTGGGAACCCTGCTGAGAGGGTTCAAAATTGAAGCCCAATTGACAAATTTCTTTTTATTGAATTTAGGTCGAATTTTCTCATCCTGTATACAAGGAAACTGATTTGTTTCATAATTTCAAACATGGATTTCTCATTCAAGAGTCAATGAGGCCATTTTTTTTTCTTTTTTTTTCTTTCTTAATTATAGTCAATACAGATATATAAGAGTTCCTGTAAGAATGTCTATAACCGGAAGTAACACATTATTAAATGGATGAATGAATGAAATGCGATCAATTATACTGTAGAAATGACTTAACTGCCCCTTGAATAATGGCAATCACTGCTAGCTATTTGCAGAAATGACTTAGTTGCCCCTTAAATATTGGCAATCACTGCTAGCTATTTATTTTTGCCATTTTCACAAATCAGAAAATCGTCATTTTTTTCTTCTTCTTCTTCTATTAAATATCGATTATCGATAATAAAATGGTAGTAAGAGATAGAGAGAGAGAGAGAGAGAATAAAAAAAAAATTCTTTTTAGAAGAAGGATGTCAATTAATTGATTACAAATTCAGTACAAAGTGCGGAACTTTTTATTTGATGGTAAATTGCTATAATGGATGATGGGTGGTTGGTGGTTGCTATATAATATATATGAACAATTATGGTAGGTTCCCTCTTTCTTTCCCTTTTTCTAGTAACTGTTCTCTAGTCTGTAGTTACTTGGTTTTGAAATGAAGTTTTGTAATCAGCATAGTTTTAAATGGAAGTGCAAATGCAATTAAGCGACCTTCATGTTTCCGTTGTTGAAGTTCTTCTTGTAAAAAGTGTGTGTCTATGACATTAAATTAAAGGGATGAGAATAATAGAATAGGAGGAGAGAGAGGGAGGGAGGGAGAGATAGGTGGGGAAAGAGAAAATCCCCATGTTGTAGAAAAAGAAGGGAATGTCAGATTTTAAGCGAAAGTTCTGTTTTTTACTACATGGTCATTCAGAATAATGAGTTTTGGACTTCTTATAAAGGCCTTCAGAAAAAAAGGTCCTAATGGGGTCAGTTTAGACTGAAGAGAAAAAGTTCCTTTCATTCTTTTGCCTTATTTTAGATGGGAATTCATCTGAAATTTGCATCTTATTTTTTTTTTGGCAAACAAATTTTTTTCCTTTTGTGTGTAGTTTCAAATTAAGGTTATATTTTATGGAAAGAGGGAAGAAGAGAGATGTTGGAAAAGGATTTAGGGTAGGGGGAAGAAGGGAAAAAATTTTTTTTTGGCAAGGTGTCGATTGCGTCTTTGATTGTCTCGAAGGATTACTGAGGAAGAAGATGAGCTTTCAAGATTTCTTTTTTTTTTTTCGTTGAAAAATCAGAGAAAAAGAAAAAAAGGGCCTTCTTTTAAAGCCCAGATGAAAGGAAAAAGCAAAGGGTGTCCTAAGAGGTGGTTCCCGTTTTTTTTTTCTTTACGTGATGGATCAAGTCGTCATCTTTTTTTTTTTCTTCTTCTTCTTTTGTTCTGCTGAAGAAGTTTCACTAAAAATGAGCTCATCAATATACGATGTGTGCGTTGGGGGGAGGGGGAGCGAACGTCCTGACAATTGATGCGATTTTTTTCTTAAAGAACGAAAAAAAAAAAAGACAAGTGGATTTATGAAAGAAGAGGGATCTTCACTTTCGACAAAAGTTGTTCGCTCTTCATAAAGGTCAATTTTCTCATGTTGTCCGCTTTTTAAAGGACATAGAAGCCTTTGAGTTTTGCTTTATTTTTTTAAAGCTTCTCTGTCATTTAGAAAAAAGCTGGTATTGCACGATGACGAGGGGTTGGAGGTGGAGGCTAGTTAGATAGCAGAATGGATAAAAATCATGATTTTAAAAAGAAAATTGGATAAAATCAGTTTTCATTTATATAAAATTTTGTAAAATTGCTCTTTTATTAACTGAAATTTCATGCACATTTTTTATAATAAATTCAATTCGTAAAAGAGACAAAAAAAAATTGACTTTTACAAAAAAAAATAAGAAAAATGGCGTTAATTTAAATTAATTTAATGTAAATCAGACCTTTTTGACTGTTAGGAGATTACAGCGAGACCAAATTAACATCCTCCGCCATCGGGTGACTAAAATGGGATATAGACATTTGCCCTAATGCAAATTGCCCTAAAGGGATGATGCACCCTGCTAGCAGAGTACTTTTTGTAATTGTAATCCACTTGCCCTAAAAGATGCTTGTCCTCAATCCATCTTACCCTAAAACAGTTTGCCCTAAAGTGACATTTGGTTTCTAGTTCGGAATGAAATGTTCTTTTTCTATAAAACAGGTTTAAGCTTGTCGCACACTACATCGAATCGGAATGGAACGAATCGGAATATTTTGATAACAAGCAATTTCAGTGGAAATTGTCGGATCCGATCAGTCGTGGCGTTTCCGATCCAATCCAACCTAGTGTGCGGGGTGTGAGGAGGCTCCATTGAAATGCTTTTATCAAAATATTCTGATTGGTTCCGATCCTCGATGGTCTGGGCTACAAACTTTATAGAACAGATGAGGTCCAAAATTCATTAAAAAATATCGTCTGTTTTAATGTTGAATCATTTTTAAGCTGACATAAAGCTTATTTAAAATTATATCAATATAAAAGTACCCTTAAATAAGTCATAATTTTGTCGGGGGTTTACTCCCCTGAGGCGTAACTCTTTTTACCGTTACCCAACCTATGGCCCCCGTAGTCACTTTTGACCACGGTCGGTCAGTTTTGTCCACGGTAGGTCACAAGTGGCCCCGGGGTTGCCCATCCCCATGCCGGGTCATAACCGACCGGGATCGGTCGACGCTTTTTCGACAGTAAAAAATTGAGCTTACTTTTCTAGTTTTTTAAAACCCTTTCAAATTTCTCTTCAAGTTTTCAAACACGTTCAATTATATGCGTCTGAGAAAAAAAAAACAGATTAACTAAATGTAGATGAGCGTTTACACTTTTAAACCCAGCTTAATTTGTTTCTAAATTAAGTTTTTTTTGACGTATTTTTTCTTGTTCTGTGTTTAATAAAAATGCTTAGCTTTTATTTACTAAAGTCGAATTTTTTTTTTGCTTTAATAGAAATTAAGACGATGTTCGTAGCTGTTACATTATATTAAAAATTATAATAATAGAAAACCACATCTCAGACATTCAGAAAAATTTTCAGACTTCCGACAGAAGGTTCAAAGATAAGGAAGAAAAAAAAAATATATAATTTTAGCTTCATGAATAAATTGCTTAATTTCAGAATAAAGAAGAATAATTTTCAGATGGCAAACAAAAGATTTAACTATTTTCCAAATGAGTTTAAATGTTTATATTTTTAATGGAAACAAGAAAAGAACAAAAAAGAGAACACTTTTGTTAATCATTAATTTAACGTTTAGTTTTCTCAAATGTTTTTTTATTACTGTGATTAAATTATTAATGAGTAAACATCATCATCATCATGTTCTAAAATAAGAGAACAATGTCTTTTTTTTTTAACAAAAAAAAAATCATTTTCAAATTAAGTAATTAAATTATGATGTTTTTACAAAAAAAAAAAGCACTTCTTTCCCCAAGATGGCGCTTGTAACCATCTTAATTTAGTTAATTAGCGTCATAATTTAATAATTTACTATTGATGATGCCATTGATAAGTTCAGAGATTGAAGGAGGAGGAGGGAGGGGAAGATATTTTTACGAGGATCTTTCAGTCTTTTTAATCTTGATAGTTGTTTTTAGTGAATATATGGTGGTGGTGGTGGTGGGATATATGTTAACCCTTTCTTCTTCTCCCACTTTTCTCTCAGTTTGCCTTCCATCTTTTCCCCTTCCACCCCTCCTACTTTGTTTGTCTACCCCTTTATCTTCTAATTATAATGTTCCTATGAAATCAATGAGGCTTGGTAGATTGAGATTTGCAACTAACATTTCTCTAGAGAGATAATCAACATCATCGTCATCATCTTTATACACAAACATGGTTCTTTTTCTCTTCTATTTCTAATATCATTGTAATGTAGAATATGAGATTGATTGTAAGCGAAAAAGCTTGTTATTTTTATTCACCTGAGCTTCATTAATTGGATTTTTCTGATGTTTTTATAATATATTATTTGATATTATTATTATTATACGTATTCAAAATGTGTGTGTGTGTGTGTATATATATATATATATATATATATATATATATATATATATATATATATATATATATATATATATATATATATTTTAAAAGGCTTAACTTGTATTATTTTGTTTAACTTTGACCTTCTGAGATTCAGTCAGAATACTAATTTTGTTTTTGAAGCTTTAAATTACGAAAGTGTGAGAGAGAAAGAGAGAGAGAGAGAGAGAGAAAAAGAGAGGGAGAGAGAGAGAGAGAGAGAAAAAGAGAGGGAGAGAGAGAGAGAGAGAAAATCCATTTTGTGGTGGAAAAGGGTTATGTTTTGAAGGGAGAAGAAAGGTATATATGGAGGAGGAGGAGAAAGGAAAATTTTTAAGGAGGCTTGAAAATGGGCATTTATTTTTGGACAAGACGTAGATAAAAATCTTGTTTCCACTAAGATGCTCAAAAAGCAAAAACTTGAATGTTTTTTCAGATCACGTCTATATTTCTTCTTCTTCTTCTTCTTCCTATATAAAATGGAGGGGAAAAGAACATTCCTCGCCTTCATTTTCTCCTCCTCCTCCTCCTCCTATCTTTTACTTGCTAAAGCCCCTTACTTTTTCTGGACACATGTTTTCACTGGACGTGACATGGATGTGGAACCATTTTTCTTGAAATAAAAAAAGGTTCTTTTCTATCTCTATACTGTGTGTATACGATTGTCTTTAGATTATTTGGACATGATGGCGACCTTTTTTATTGCCTTAAATTCAAACCGTGTTTATGTTGTCGTTGTGGTTCACCAAACAAAAAAGGGGGGGTGCATAATGTGTATGACTGTATGTCTCAAGAATTGAGAATGAATCTTTAAAAGGATTTGTTTGTTTTAGAAACTTGTTTTCTTTTTTTTTTTTTAAATATACCCCCCCCCCCCCCCCTAAAAAAAAATAACATACAAGATATAAAATGTTTCAGAAACATGTTTAAATACTGTGGCATTATTTCACAAAACTACTAGAGTAATAAATTACAAGATCTTACCAGTAATAGTACCTGTAAATATGTTCTAAATAATATTGAGTTCCACATAGAAACTGACGCTGCCTGTAGATTTGAGTAATAACTTTAACTACTACAAGTTTCTGCTAACAAGTACCGGAAATACAAAATGGCGTCGAACATTGAAGCTAAAAAAGATAATTTATTTTGCAGCTTTAGTGGCAAATTGACAAAAAAAAATGACAAAGGTAAGGTGTGGGAGGAAGTTTTTAACATTTGAACACATCCTTTTTTTTTTCAAAAAGTAACAAACTATTTACTCGAATTTTGTTTACAACACTCCATTCACATGTAAACAATATGTTAATAATTACAAGAGAAACGCAAATATGACTTAGTTACAAGTAATCGTTTCAAGAAACATGATGATGATCATCATCATCATTTCCTGCACCTTTTTCCACAGTATGCAGGGTCAGCCTTACCGGTTCTATCTCTCCACTCCTTTCGATTTTGTGCTAAACTCCCAGAGGCTTCACATGCCCCCGTATCCTGTTTTAAGGGATATGGGGATATCGTTTCAAGGAATATATAATATTGTTGTATATTTTATATTAATGGAATTTACTAGTGAATTCCTAGGTATCAAAGACGTTCAATTCTGGCTTGTCAATCCTCTGAACATTAACATTTGTTCAAACTGAAATACTTTGCAATGATGGCAAGTTGAGCAAATTATTTTTAAAAAAAAAAGAGAAACAAAATATTTGCTGGCTCCCACCACATACAGTATAATTTCAAAAGAAAAGCAAAACATGATCCAAGCTAGAATTGACCATTTGTTCCCAGCTATAGAATTACAACCGAAAAACTTCACAAGAAGTTTTCTGATTTTTGATTTTCCACACGTTTCTGAACGTTTTTTTTTTTTTTTCTTCTCCTGCATAATTCGCTTGAATTCGTGATAAGTGTGAAATTTCAATGTTACGATAAAGCGGAAAGTAACTTTTCTTCAGAAGTACTTCTATGAAATTATAAACTAGAATAGTAGTAAATGAGCGAGCTTGAAAGTATTTTCGTGGTGATTTTTTTTAAATAATAATTTAGAAAACATTGCTGTCTCGAGAACAACTTAAAAGTGTCAAGCTGGCTGAAAATTGCTTCAGTCTACTTTCAACCTCGCCCTAAAACCTTCGGGTGGGAGGGGCGTTAATAACATTCCAGTCTACTTTCAACCCAGTTTCACTTTCTACATGGATTGTCATAAGAGGCTTGAATAGATTTTCAAGATGAGCTTCACTGAAGCCGAGATGGTTCATATGGCTGCTAATAGTACTCCTTATGTTCAGCTCACTAGCAATAACCTTTAGAAAAATTACTCATCCGCCAATCTTAATTTTCACCCTGTATTGATAGTGGTATCATCATGATTATTATTACTACAACTAATACTACAGGTTTGACATATAGAGAGAGAGAGAGATACAGTAGATGTGTTAGATAGAGAGCGATGGTGGACAAATTGACAAGAATGGAATTTTGCGATTGATTCATCCATCAGCAAGCTGTGGCAGCAGCTGAGCTATCAGGCACATTGATTAATGATCGAATGTAATTAAAGTTTTGCGGTTTCATTGGTGTGCACACACACACACATACACTTTAGAACTTCATTCATTTAGATTTGTATGCTTCCAATGTATTAGTCACGTAATTTAGATGGCCATTTGGGCCATCGTTTCTGAATGGGGGAAAAAAAAAAAACCGGTTCTATTTTTCGGTTTTGTTTTTTATAAAAAAAGGCGAATCAGAAGAAAAGAATATTTCATTTCTCATTCTATTTTCTTTCTTGTTTTATCTGACTTGATCTCCCATCGTCCATCTTTTGAATTGTTTTCGGAGACAAACACAAAATCTTGTAAAATAGTAGAATGGTTTTGGTAGAATAAATAAGAAGAAGAAAAAAAAAATTCTAATTAAGAAGAAAGATCTCGTAGATAATGGGTTGGATTCGGTTATTGCGGTGTTGTACTGATAGTCAACCTATGCCATCTAATTAGCAGGAGATGAAAGACTCAAGTGGGGAATAAGATGAAGATGATGATAATGATGATGATGATGATGACGAAGACGTGGTGGATTCTTAAGGGTACTTCCTTAAGGGCATCGTTTGCCATCAAGTGTTTGGCATTTTCATTTAGGTTTTTTTTTATTTATTCATAAAAGCTTAAATATAATCATTTAATAAAAGAATTGTGTGTATATGTTGCTGTCAATCAGTCAATTTGCAGATTGCCTAGGCAGTCTGCAAAACTAAATAAACTGCTAGTGATTCTGCAAAATTCAATGCATTTTAGGTGTTGAATTTTGAATTTTGCATGAATTTTGCAGTGTGTGTTTGTGTAGAAACTTATTCATCTCTGTTTATATTTGTGCATATGAGTGCTGCAAGTTACTGCGACCCACCCAATAATCGTCTGGTGAGTACCGGTTAGCGAGCGAGCGAGCGAGCAAACATTCACTCGCACGTGTTTAAAAAAACGATCGGGTGGGTGGCGGTACATCAAAGAAATGACTTGTTCTTGCTTATTTAGTGTGAGAACGGTGAGTATTGTATTGTTGAAATGCTTGCGGTGCAGTGCATACAACACTTTGTGTGCTTACTGTAAACGATGGATCAACCACGAACAAGAAAATATTCGCTCTGGTATGCTACTATGGGCGCAAATTGAGCATTTTAAGGGAACACTAGCAAGTAAACCTTCACTCTTTTGGTGAATACCAGCCTTGTGACGTATGTTTTTCGGCGTTTTTCCATCCTATAAATTTTTTAACGATAATTGTTTGTTGTCGTTTGATTGACACGCCATGTGTGTTTTTAAAACTTTTGTGTGATAAAACGAAAACTTTCTCTTTCTCTGGTGGTTTCTAATGGTTAAAAAGGGAGGTTTGATAGGCAGAACTTCATAGATAACAACAACCATAAGAAAGAAAGAAAGAAAATACACAAAAATGCTTTTTTTTTCTTTCTCGGATGGAAATAAGGAATGATGTAAGGGAGTTTGAAAGAGAGAGAGAGAAAGTAAAGGTGGGTAGGGAGTTCCTTCCTTTCTCACCTCCAACTCAAGCTCCCCTGGAGAGATTTTCAGTACTAGGTAATGCTATTATTAAGGAACTCAAATGTTGATCACTCACTCACTCACTCTCTCTCTTATGGAGACGTAATTGTGTTCTTGAAACGACTGTCTTGATAAAAAAAAACCCCGAATGAAAGAAAAGCCTCATTCTCAGAGTAAACACACAATACGAATACATACAGTGTGTGTTGTTGGCGCCATAGAAATCAACTTTTCTTTCTTTATTTATAGGTTCCATAGAGGGAAAAAAACCGAAAACTCTCAAGGAAATCGAACTCTAGGTTTTTTTTTCTTCTTCGTCTTTTTCTGAGATAAATTTGGTTGTTGTTTTGGGTATATAAGCCGTAATGTTTGTTTGCAGACTGAAAATACTGAAAGAAAGAAGAAAAAAAAACAGAACAAAAGGACTGTTTTGTTTGTTTGTTTGTTGAACGTCCGGTTCATTATATCGATTACATCTCCATTTATTTCTCTTTTTCGACTTAAACAACTCCGATCACATTAGCAACAGATAGAAACAACAGTTTTTTTTCTCTCTCTTCACAATTGTATTGAACCTTATTTTTCCGTGTTTATAGAATATGCAACTCTGGTACTGGTAGAATGTCGCCATGAAATGCCGCACTATAAACGCGGAAATATTCATTACACAAATGCAGGAAGTTGCCATAGGGTCACATACATCTTTCAACAGTGCTAATATGTAAAACTAGTGGGGTAACCCGTCATAAATGACGGTAGCAAAATTCACAGGCAATTGTGCACATGCGCGTCATTTTTTCCTTTTTTTACTCCTTTCATTTCAATTTCAGTCACCCCCTCCCACTTTTCTCTCTCTCTCTCCTCCTTCTACACTTTCCAACCTTTTCCCCTCACCCCCTCCCACTTTTCTCTTTCTCTGACCTTCTACACTTTCCAACTTTTTCCCCTCACCCCCTCCCACTTTTCTCTCTCTCTCTCCCCCCTTCTACACGGTTCAAAGGAAGAGTTCAACATATAGTTGAAAAACATATAGTTGAAAAAAAAAACGGTTCATTTATTCAAATTTATATAAATTCCGACGTGCTTCAATGGTTTTTGTTACTCCACACACACACACACACAAACACACAGACCTGGGATATTATATATATAATGGCTAGTAATTTATCTTCTAACTTTATAAACAGATGATTTTCATGTTAACATCTTTTGAAATAAACTTTTATAGACAAAAATTTAAAAAAAATGTCGTCGTTTGCTGAAAGTTCGGTCATAGTCAAACTTGCGCAAAAAAGGTTATTTTAAAAGACATCACATGAATATACTCTTTAAGTGATTGCTAACTACTTATCTAGTTTCTAAAACACATTGAAGTTTCTGTTCTTTTTGCACGTGAAAGACAGACACTTCACTGTAAAATCACTCATCATCATCATCATTTCCTGCACTTTTTTTTGCAATATGCATGGTCGGTCTTAGGGGTTCCATCTCTCCACTCTTTTCAGAAACCCCACATGCCCCTATATTCCATTTTACCACCATGTTCCGAGCTTGTTTGAGCTTTCCTCTCTACCCCTTTTAACCTCCCAGGTTCAAACACCTGTTTAAACAGCTCATGATCATCCTCCTCCTAATAATTACATGCCCAAACCACCTCAGCCTATTTTTCTGCACGATTGATTCATTTACCTTTTAGTTTCAAAATGCAGACTATTCTTCACTCACTTTTGGCGTTTTATTCGAACATGGAGTTGCTTTACCTTTATATATAATTTATCAACGTTTTAGGACGTTTGATAAGTTGATAACTATTCTAGTTTTAAACAAACATTTTGAGTTTTTTTTAAAAAAATAAACTAATAAGCTAGAAACGTTATTGTTCTTTACTATGTCATTTGTCATATATATTCATATACTGTACAGTATGACATATAATATGACAAATATAATGTATGGTTAGTTTGTTTGATGGTCAGTACAGTTGCAATAAAGCGACGGACACAAATGTAATAAAACCGAAATGTTGCTATGAGTTTTAATTTTGTTTGAACTGGGATGTTTAGTAGTAGTTTTGTGTGTATAAAATATACAGTAAGTTTGTGTGCGTTCGTGCAAGAATTCGAGATCTAATTTCATTTGCATATTACATAAAGTTTGTTGTTGATCGTTAACATTTAATGGGTGCAATTCTGCGCATCTGTTACAACGCTTGGATGCTTTTTTTTTTTTGTTAAAAAAAAGTATTTCCGCCCTAAATCACGCACTTTTTTCTACACTCACAGGTACCAGTTAAAAAAATACACACATTTAAGTATATATTAAAATAGTAATTTCAACCATAACCCAGATCTAATTTTAAAATTAAAAAAATACAAAATGAAAGAGGTTTTATAGATTTTTATGTAAGAAGAGAAAGAGCTTTAAGATGCAATTTTTGTCTTCTCTTTTTTTGAGTTTGGTTCTTTAATTACTTGTCAAAATAAACCTCAGAACAAGTCATTTGATACACATGTTGTGACGACAATCTTCTATTTCTATTAAGTGACTTTCAGACTTTATTAGAATAGATATTTTTAGTCATGAACTTTAAGGGTTTTTTTTTTTCCTTTTGAATTTGTTCTATGAAGAGGAGGTGTTTTATTTGAAGATGGTTCTTTCTTTAAACTAAATCTCAAAAGTGAGAAGGGAAATATGGGGTTTCTTTTTTTTTTTTTTTTTCTTATTTTTGCTTAAAAAAATAAAGAAATTTCAAGAGTTTCTTCTTTCCGTTACGAATTTCATATATATATATCTATATATATATATATATATATATATATATATATATATATATATATATATATATATATATATATATATATATATATATATATATATATATATATATATATATATATATATATTTCAATTCGAACATTTTTTATGCTTTAGTTGCAATTTGAATGCTGTATATATAAGTAAAAAAAAGTATATATCTGAACTTCTTCTCATACATGATGTGGATGTGAATGTATTTAAAATCGATGTGGTTGTTCTCTCTTTCTGATGGTAAGTATAGACAGGATGTTGAGAAAAAAGGTTGAAGAAAAATAGGATCTGGTACAAAAAAATAAAGAATGCTAAGGGGGTTAGAGGCTGTTTCTTCTTCTTCTTCACTTTTCTTCTTTCCTGCATCTTTCTGAAGATGAAATCAATGTAGAAAAAGTGGCAGTGAGAAGAAAAAAGATGATGATGATGTTTATGGTAACTCTTAGGCACACATTTTCTAAAAGTTTTTTTTTTTTGGTGGGAGGATTCTTGGATATATAGAGTATAAATATACAGAATGTCGCAGAATCAATGAATGCCCTCCAGTCTCTATTATATCAAAGTATATTTTAGGTGACACATTCTGTTTAAAATTTAATATATCAGGAAAAAAAAATATAAAAAAGTTATACATTTGAAATTGAAGGTTGATGTTAAAAACATTTCAAAATATTGTTATACAAAAAATGAGATAAATTGGAAGAGAGTTATTTAATTTTTTTTAAAAAAATAGGACCTTAAAAATCATTTTTCGCTCAGAAGAAAAAAAAAATACAATTTATACTTGCGTCGCCTTTAGATGAAGCATGTGACGTCAGCGGAGTTTAACGAAAAATGTAGGATTATGTCATTCTGTCTGATAAAAAGAGTAATAAGAAATGTGTTCAACCATTTAAATAAAGATAAATTTATAAAGGGCAAGCAACTCCATGTTAGAAAAAAAAAGGCCAAAAGTGAGTGCAGAATCGTCTGCTTTTTGGAACTATACAGTTACCACCACCACCATCTATTGGCCATACGCAGTTTTGGCACGAAATACTCAATAGGAAGAAATCTTAGTTGAGTTACCTCTGCATATTTATCTTGAGTTAAACAAAAGGGTTTTTGCATTCTTTTGTTATTTTTATCAGACAAAAATGACACAACCCTAATTATTTTGTCAATTTCTCTACCACCGTATTCACAACTCTGGATATGCTGATAGAAATCGCTATCTCTAGCTTCAATTCATAGACTTAACTATTGATTTACCAAAAGGTAAGAGATAACTATCAGCATGTCCACAATTGTAAATATGGGGCCTGACGTCACGAGTTTTTTTTTAATGGCGACACAAAGTATATACAGCTTAGTTTTTAAAAATCAACAAATTTGTTTACTTTTTGTGATAATTAAACTTTTGATATTTTCGTAAGAATCGACTAAAGTTTTAAATGAATTTCTAACATTTATGATTTTTGAGATATTTAATTTTACACGATTTTAAGTAGTGTCATTTTTTTTTTGGTAATAGATTGATTTTGGTTTTTTTTTTACACACTGTAAAAAGAAATAGAATATAAAAATAGGAGTTATTTGGGGTGTTACTTTAGTGGGTTATTTTCTTCTTTGTGAAGTCTATTCTTGTAAAGTAGTAATCAATTTGTGGTACGCGTGCCATGGATAGAATGTTTGTAAGTTTGGATGTTTTAGGTTGACCCACCAAATAGGTTTTTTTTTTCTTCTTGGTACGATTTTAGATGCACGAATTCTCTTTATATTCGATCAAGAAGTTGGAAAGGTTGAGCGTTACTTTTTCAAATTGGTGGCGGAACCTTTTTAAGTTTCAAATCTAAAAAAATGAAGTATTTTTATTTATAGATTATTGGTTAGAGTGGTTTAAAAGAACGAAATATTTCTATAACACGACACACACACAGAGATAAGAAAATTGGAAAAAAAGCTCACACACACATGCCAAAAAGCCACCGTTGAGTAGTAGCTGGTATTGGTTTAGTGACGTCGTCGCTTTTAATTAATGAATATAGGCTGGCATTACTTATAAGGCCACATTCCTAAATTCTAATTGTTAGCTGAAATCGTTACAGTCGTTCATAAAAAAAAGCCATATTCTCCTCATTGTAGCTATAATAAAGCGAAAACTTGAGGTCTGTTCTCATCTCAAAAGACGACGAGGGTTGGAGGCCGAGTATGCCGGCATACTCCAACCACATCACCTAGAAACATTGGTACTCTCGACCTCCAAGTTCCAATCCTCATCGTCGTTTGAGATGGAACAAATCCTTTGTAGAATGTTAACTAACGATTGAGAGTGGCTTTGAAGCCCCGCAATTAGAATTTCAGAATGTGACCATAAAGGCCGATTCACATTACACGGAACGTCACCGTCTTCTCCAAACATTTTACAGTGTATTTTCTATGGTATCGTTTACATTTACCGTCATCGATTTGGAACGTGAATATGACAGAACGATAAGCAGTTTTGAAAAGAATGTTTTTTACATAACGGTCTATGGCGTTGACGGTCATTTCTTAGTGTGAACGTGTAACCGCGGCACCGTCACAGTCATTCATTTCAGTACGACATGGATGATGAAACGTGAATTGACGTGACGTTGACAGTACGTTCTGTGACGGTGACGTGCCGTATAGTGTGAATCAACTGCAAAATTGACGTGACTTTGATGGTACTTTCCGTATAATGTGAATCGACCTTAAGAGACGGCTTCATAGGTGGCAAACTACACTCGTCACCAATTAGTTGAAATAGAATGTAGCCTTTTAGCTCTAAAGGCGTCCAAAACAAACGTTTTGACAAACTTACCCAGAACACAATATAAGTGAGGCAGAGCACGTGTAGAAATAGTGACCCGCAATTAAAAGTTTGCCACGTGAAAAAATAGGAAGGGTAGTCAAAGAGTTGAAGAGTGTAAGTACATTTCTATGGGAGGAGGGCTAGTCGCGCCATCTAATGCTACAGGAACAAAATAAATGATCTACTTGCATTATTAAGTTTGAAATATCAATGAGAGACTGTCATTATTACATCACTTTGCTTCCCCTTTTTCTTGAAACTTTTTTTTTTCTGCTCATGCTTAACAATAGCTTTAGGTAAGATACGCGCACACACGTACAATGAAAGAAAGAACCACCATACAGAAAAAAACACACGAACACGCGTACAAAGATATAAAGAACAAACATACAGATATAAAGAACAAACAGAGCCAAAACAAACACACACAGATATGAAGCAGAATGGAAAACACGCACAGATGAAAGGAAGCACAAATAACGAACAAGACACACAGAGAACAACAATCCCATACATAAACACACTTTCAGAAAAATAAAAAGACCAACACACACACAAAGAGAGAACAACATACACACACACATATATATATAAAGAAAGTATGTCCAGAAGAAGAAAAACTATAGACCAAAAGAATATAAAAAAATTGAAATAGCCTCTCTCTCTCTCTCTCTTTTATTCTTATGGTTGAATTTATGTAGTCTGGTGGTTTGTGATGTCTACTGATCCGTTTATTTATTTTCTTATCCTTCGCTCAAAGCTCTTTTTGATGGGGGCTTGTTCCAACAAAATAATAGAAAAGGAGAGAAAAGAAAAGTAGACAAGAAAAGGAAAAAAAATAAAAAATAAACTCCATTTAGTAAGAAAAGAGAACATTTTGAGGTGAACAAATTTGCCCCTTTTAAATGGGGCAATCACTGCTAGCAGCAACAGCTTAAGCTTACTACCAACTACTACTACTATTACATCATGTACTACTTGCTTGCAAGCTGTGTGCTTTTTTTTATTTGCTTTTTATTACAGCAAAGCAGCATTGGAACAGAAATATAGAAGGAAACTTTCAATGCGCTTCGATGCGCCTATTTTACTCATTATAATTTAATATGGGGACAAAATGGAGACTTGGGGTTTTTTTTTCCTTCGGAAGGTTTTTTTATTTTCTAGTTCGATGAAGAAAAAAAGAACTTCATGGTTTTTTGTACTTATTTGTGTATTTAAGAGGGTTCCATAGAAGAATACTTGTGTAAATGCAAGGTAGATGACGCCTGCAACCTCCATAGGTAGCAAACTACACTCGCCACCAATTAGTTGAAATTGAATGCAGGCTTTTATCTCTAAATTGCCTAAATTACCTGCTGAATTATCAGCAGGTGTGAACAAACTTCAACCAGAACAACATATAAGTGAAGAGAGAGCACGTGTAGAAATAGCATTGATGCAAATTAAAAGTTCGCCACGTGGAAAAAAAGAGGATGGGGAGTCAAGAGTTGTTGAAGAATGTCAGTACATTTCAATGGGAGGAGGGCTAGTGGCGCCATCTAATGCTACATGTACAAACTAAATGATCTATTTGCAATCTTAATTGGAGTTACACCAAAATAGAAACATGGGACTGATGAAATCTGACGTCAAAATGTATTACTGCTTTTTGACCTCCATTGCTCTAAAGAGCAATGGAGGTATATAGGATCATGCAAGAAAAGGGGCAAAAAAGGATGTCTGTGTGGCTGTGTGTGTGTGTATGTGTGTGTGTCTGGAACCCGATTTAGTTCCTCGAACAACTCAAGAACGGAATGAGATAAAGACATGCAGTATTTTTTATTTGATTCCGTGGGTCAATATGAAGCTCCTGACAAAAAATTAGAAAATTTTACCCAGGGGTTATTTTTTTATGAATTTTTTAGAAACAAATTTTGAGTTTTTGGTCATAATTTTTAGTGGGTCGAACAACTCGAAAACGGGGCCACCTACAATAAAATGTCATCAGACTTAAAATGATGTAAACATTCTGACGATGAAACTCGAAAAAAATTGGAATTTTAGAGCGATTCCATATATATAATTTCGATTTTTTAAAAACGTAATTTTTTTTTCAAAAAATCGAGATTCTTCCTCTTTCCAGTTGTAGCATTCGAAAGGGGGGACTTTTCTATTATTTAGGAGGGGTGTTCCTTTTTATGTTCTGTTATTATTTTTGTATATTAGAATACATGTGACGTATTTTCATTTTAAACCCATATTATTACAAATGAATGACGCATGCGCATCACATGTAACTATGTCATGTACATGAGTACATACATGTGTGATTATCTATATACATATGCGCACACGTGTGTACATGTGCGTACACATGCGCACACGTGTGTACATGTGCGTACACATGCGCACACGTGTGTACATGTGCGTACACATGCGCACACGTGTGTACATGTGCGTACACATGCGCACACGTGTGTACATGTGCGTACACATGCGCACACGTGTGTACATGTGCGTACACATGCGCACACGTGTGTACATGTGCGTACACATGCGCACACGTGTGTACATGTGCCTACACATGCGCACAAGTGTGTACATGTGCGTCCACATGCGCACAAGTGTGTACATGTGCATACACATGCGCACAATGAAAAAAAGTTGGTTATTGATATATGAAAGCATATATTAAAGCAATGGAGGTCTATAGGGTTCCTTGAATCCCTTGTTATATATATATATATATATATATATATATATATATATATATATATATATATATATATGTATATATATATGTATATATATAACACGTGTGAGCTTTTGACATCAACCAATATTTTATTACCAACCTTTAGATGACATTTTCTACTTTTCGTTTCTTCTCTGAGCAGTATGACACCTGCACAGAGAAGATCCGAGCTGTAGAGAGAGCTGGATGGAGATAGATTGAAGTCACTCTTCTGCATGGGGGTGAAATCAATGCAGGAGAGTGGCGGCCATCTCTCTCTCTTCCGGTTGATGCTGATATACATCTTCTCCATCGGTATTCCGACTAGAGAAGATGTTGTAGCTGCTGAGAATCGTATAGCTCCTGCCCTATGAAACCTCCGGCCTCTGAAGAGAAGTTATTAGCATAAAGACATAGAGACAACGCTACTTCTTATTACAACACTTTTATTCATTCCTTGTAAGAAGTACAGATACAAGGGTGAATAGTAAAATACTAACTGGAAATCCTCAGGCCCATGATTTGGAATGTATCGCAAAAACAGGCAAAGGAAAGAACTGAGGAACAAAGAGGAACATGGTCCTTTTATACCTTGGACCTGTGTACACCTGCGAGGTGTAACCAGGTCCAAGTGACCATGGTCCTTTATGTATCAATCCGCCACTGGGGCATGAGTCAGAAAGGTGAGTCAGAGAGGAGGGAGGGACGGTTGAGAGTTGTTTACCCCCCAGGCTATGGTTTTGGCGGGATCACGATTTACAGGGTGTTACATACCCTCCAACTTTGCTTGGAGTACGTCCTCGTACTCCAGCCAAGGGTGGAAGGTTTTCAAGTTACGCAGCGGGGAGACATGGGTGGCTGAGGACTTACCGTGTACAGAGGTGGTTATGGAAAGGCACTGGCACCGAAGTGTCAGCGCCCTTAAAAATTGGAAAAGGCTGAAAACATAAAACAAAGATAATTAATGCTCGCTGAGTGGCGAGCCGCTATTGAAATCTAAAAAGAAAAGAACAGTTGCAACGTATTTTATTTTTTTATAAATTTTTCGATAATGCCACCCGGATGGGTGGCAACCACATGAGTACATGTGGCGCGCAGCTATCCCTGCTGCGGAGGGTGGGGAGGATCCTGGGTCCATGAACCGTACGGGGGGGTAATCCCGCCGGACCTGGCCTCATCGGTAGCTGGATGCGGCAGACAGCCATTGTCCCTGGTCGTCAGGTAGATCCCGGTGGAAGATATTGAAGATGTCCCGGTCCCCGATAATCTTACGGGAGGACCGCTTGTTGTACAGTGTAGCCCAAGCGGCGTCCCATAAGACGGCGATTCGGTAGCGAGGATCCGGTTCCGGAATGTAGTGGCGACTGGTACGGAACGTCTGTCCAGCTGGCAGTCTAAAGACGGAGTTGACGAAAGCTCCCAAAAGGGCTTCCGTGGCTTCATCGATGGCATCTCCGGCGAAACTGGTGGTTTCAACAATCCGTCTTCTTGGGAAGACGATGGTGATGAGGACACTTGTTAGGCGGGAGAGTCCCACGACATATCGCTCCCGGGGAGGGAGGTCCAGACGGGGAAACCCTTCCTCCAAAGAGAAGTGTCCTACGTAAAGGGTGTTGGCAGAGCGCACTTCGCGCTGCCAAGTGACCCACCGATTGTTGAGCAACCTCTCGCCGGAGGTGGCTGCACGGAACGGATGATCCAGCGGTAACCGCCCCAGAGTAGCCCCGGCATGGGGTACAGTGGGCGGTGCGGCTGGTCGGGCTGGTGTTGGAGCCGCAGGTTCCAAAGAAACTGATGCGCCCGTGATAGGCCTGGCATGGCGCAAGGCGGACCGGGCCATATCGCGGGCCCGCTGACGTAGTCGCTTCGATGCCGACTTCCTGCTCAGCGCCTCCAGTGGCTTGGCACTTCCTGGTGCACGGCCCAGTGCTTCCATGGGGTCACCTCCCTGTCGCATGACGTCTTGCAGAAGGTTTGTGATGGCCTTCTGTTTTTTCAAGAACGCGGCACGCTCTGCGGAAGGTGGCGGCATCAAAGGTGTAGGCGTAGGTTGTCCAGAAGGGCGGCCCGGAGGTGGCGGAGGAGGAGAGCGACGCGGGACCCAAGTAGGAGGGCCCCGAGTTTCATAGCGATGGTCGCGGTCCAGTTGGACTCGGTGATCCTGTAGGTCTTGCCTGACCCTTGGGTCGAAGTTATTACGCGGCGGAGGGCCGCGTCCAGAGGAACCACGTTGTTCCTGCTGACTTCTTCCGTCGGGTCGGCGTCGGGGCGAAAGATGGGAACCACGTGGCGAAGAGCGACGTGGTTGTGGCCGTTGAAGAGAGTCTCGAGGAGAGTGGTGGCCCCTGTAGGACTGTTGAGGCTCCTTGGGGCGAGCCCCAGTGGGAACCTGAACACGAACAGGTTGGGGAACCACCACTATGGAAGGTAGTTTTGGAGTCGGAGTTGGTGTGGCGGCCTCGCTGCGTGGAGGCGTGGCACATCGGGAGGTTGGTGGTGACGATAATGGTGTATGAGGAGGAGGCGGCGGAGTGATTGACGGCACCGGTGAGCAGTGTTGGAAAGGCTCTGGTGGCGTTATGGGTGGAGAAGGAGATGTGGAGAGGCCAGTTGTCAGGGTTGCTGGCGAGTTTGAGGATGGAGGTGATGACGTGGCCGATGACGTAACTCGGGCGGCTTCTTGGAGTCGGGCCTCGATTCGCAGGAGCTCCTCCTTCGGGAGTTGCGCCGTACACGGTAAGCCCAGCTCGACAAGGCGGGCGCAAACCGCACGGAGGTACGCCAGATTGTCCTCCCCTTCCTTTTTATCTCTGGCTGCCTGGCGAAGGGCAGCCTCCCTCTGCATCTCCAAGTGGAGGTCTTCGAGGGGGGAGGGCACAGATCCACCTCCCCCACGCTTCCCTCTTGCTTCAGCTCCACCCGGAATGGGTTGACCAGGCGCGATGCTATCGCGGAACGCCTGGCTAACCCCCCATGCCATTGTATTAATATCGATGCGGTCTTCCCGCTCCTCCCAGTAGTGTTTTGATGTCGTGACGTCGAAGGGGACGATGCTGCTTGGAGCAGCAGGCTTCCCTTCGCGCCCGACATTGGCAGGTCGCTTGAAGCTTGCTTTTAGGCGCTTCTCCCCACGCCGGTGAAAATTCTCCGGTTCGGAGGAGGTGCGGCGCCTATCTATTATGTTTGGCGACTCTCTTCTCGTTACTGGCGCACTGGCGGCGCCCGCCCTTTGTAGCTGGCAGGTAGATTGAGAGAGGGGTTCAGCGGTCCCCGCCGTTCCACTCTCCGTCTCATCTTCACTAGAAGAGGCAGACATCATTCTGCCTCCTCTCCATGAGCCTCTACCTGGCATATTTCTTAAGAGTTAGAAAGTTCTTACTTTTTCAAAAGTCCCGCTGCTGGTGGTTACTTCCAAATAATAACAGAAATCGGTCCCCGATCACTCTGTTATTATTTCAAGAGGTCCAAAGAGTTCTGAAGGCCTGATGCACTGCACGTGAGTTCAAAGGCTTGAAGGTGGTACTCAAGCTTTGGATTGACAACAAAACTGAAGAAGTTCGAAATTAAAATTTGGAACTTGGCACAGAAGTAGATTGAAGATTTGATGATTGAAGAAGATCGAGCATAAAGAGATGAACAAAAACGAGTGCTTCTTTGAAGAGAGCAAATCGAGTGGTAATTGACCAAGTTTGGTCACTTTCTTATTTAATTTTAAAAGTTAGAAGGGCCGGCCCCTTTTAGAATAAGACACCTTACTCTAATTGGTTTCTTCACGACTTTATTTATTGGGGGTGGGGGTTGTCCCACCGATATTAGATGTGAGAGGTGTTGATCTAATTCTTATCAGAGTCGGTCCTGTTTATTATTTTTAGATAAACAAAAGGACTAAGGAATCTCGAGGGGGAAGGGCCGTTATTTTATTTCACACCGAGGTGTGAAGTTGCCCATTAACTTTCTCCCCTTCTTTTCCTTAATGCCTTTTTTGGAAAGAATAGGTCAGCAAGGTTACTAATGTACCTTGCTGTTTGTTATTATTTTTAGGGGGGAGTGGGGCAGGAGTTGGTGTCCCACAATTCGATCTTAATTGAGAGGGTGACAGGTTCTTCAATTTTATTTTTTAATTGAAGGTGTCCGCTCTCACAAAATCTTCAAAACTGATTTTCTTCCTTTTTTATTTGTTTATGGCCAGCAGTTTTTGTTGTTCGTTTTTTTTCTTTGAAGTCCCAGTGCATTGGTCTGGCCCCCAGAGCAATTGTCTCTTTGAAGTTTCTATCCTTCTACTGTCAACAGCATGGTCAATGACGTTCGTCCATAATAAAGGGGAGCACGGTGTTTTTCTTTTGCTGACCCTTTTATGGCTCTTGATTTTTCTTCTGAACGTCCTTGACTAGCCTTCGGCGTTTTTCCCAGGTGTACCACGTGGTTGACAGTTGTTTGTGAAGGCCACGTGGTTCCGGTGTAGTTTATTGCATGTTTGAAATGGTTGCCAATATGTAAATATTGGCGGCCATGTTGAAAAGTTTAGAAGTGTTTCAAAAATTAAAGTTGTGTGAATTTTGTAGAGTTTTGGGAGTTATTTGAGAGTGTTTAGAGGGGTTGTTGATGCTGTGGGGTTGTTTATTCGTTGGGGGGTTCCTTTTATCCCCTCCCCCACCTCTTGACAACTGTCCTCAGTTGTTTCTTAAATTCCTCCCGCTCTTCTATTGTTGATATTTGATGGTTGCTGGTGTTTATTTCCATAGTCATGAAATAAACACTGGTGAATTATTGTTTTATTTTCGTCGCGTTTGGTTTCTTGACAGCGTGGGTGGCCGTTGCTTTCGTCGTCACTTACGGGGTGGAGTTTCGAGGTTTTCCTTAGAGGTGCTGGCAGATTTGCCAGGGGCCTCTACGGAAGTTTCTCCCAGAGCCCATCCGATGTGTGCTTCAATGCATTTTTGTCGGAGTGTGGATTCGAAGAGATCGTCCTCCACGTATACTTTGTTTGTTGTCATGGACACAGCTAAGTGCAGAGCCCGGCCTAGATCTCGGCCTAAGATGGCTTCGTGCCGGCCGGTAATCACTAGTAAGTGCCCTCGCACAGCGTGGGGGCCTAGCTGGACCGTCGCGGCGAGTCGCCCCACCACGGTGATCCTTTGGCCTCCCACACCCTGAATGTTGGGTGGGATTAACACAGGCTCGATTTCGAACTTGTGTTCCTGCGCGAGTTCAATGGTGATAACGCTGCCCGTAGCTCCGGTGTCCGCGAGCATCCGTATACTCTTTCCGTTGATCGTGACGGCGATGCGCGGGTTCTTGTCGCTGGCATCATAGTCTCCGACTTCTTGAGGTGAACAGCTGCTTACCAGCTGCTCATACACCGTTGTCATTAGTCTTCGGCAGCAGGAGTGGCCCTTCGTCGGCGATTGGGTTCCGGGAGCCATGATGGCTATTGTTTTATTTTCACGGCACCCAATCTCCTTGACGGATTGTTTAAGGACGTCGAGCGTGTCCTGCCAAACGATTAGATCGTCCGGGGTCCATTTATGTGCAGGAGCCCGGTCGAGCACCTTGACTGGTATATCTTCAGAGTCGTCAGAACTGTCGTTGTCGGGTTTATCAGGAGTAGGCGCTCCGGCGGCTGAGTCTGCTGCTGGAAGAGGAATCCGGCGGATTTGTCCCGCCACTCTTATTAGAGCAAACTCAACGCCGTCTTCGGTGATGATATCCGTTTCAGGCACCTCTCCTTTGATGTCATAGTCGGTAACCGGCTCTCCAAACTGCTTGATTGCAACCTTCTTCTTTGGTTGCCGACACTCACGGACGAAATGCCCCAATTTGCCACAATTATAACACGTCGACTTACTCTTGTCGAACGTGCGAGTGGTCTCTGGTTGGGTGTCCGCTGCAGAGTGTCGGTTTGAATTGGTGGCAGCAGTCTGACTAGGCTTTTTATCATGCCTAGACCGGTGTGTTTTGTCTTTAGGGCTGGCGGCTGCCGCCGGCTCCTGGTCGGTCTTCGATGCTCCTTTACCCGACTGTGAATCAGCTGCGGGTTTCGGTTCCGTCGGCCATTTATCCAAGGACAGCAAGACCACCTCCATATTGAGGACGGCGTTTGCGAAGTCCTTGAACGACGTCGTAGATGCGTGATGCGCGGCGTTCTGTATGGTGGGATGTAGAGCGCGGCGCAACTGGCTTATACGCAGCTGATCGTCAAGTTGCGGGTAAACTCGGTCGCCGAGTATCATAAACTCCCAGATGAAAGCTTGTGTACTCTCACCTTCCTTCTGGAGCATCTCTGTATACTTTTTCTCCAAGATGGCCAGTTCGTTCGGCTTCCCGAACGTATCTACCATCTGTACTCTCAGTGCTGGCCAAGGAATGTCCTGAAGCTCATACCTCAGTTTACTCAGCCACGTGCGGGCGGCCCCAGTGAAACACCCCGTGATGTATTCCTCCTTGTGGTGGTCTTTCCAACCGTACAGGTGTGCTACTTCCTCGAATTCTTCCAGGAAGGGACGGAAACCTGTCAATCCGTTGAATTTTTGGATTGAGTCGGCTGGGTGGCGACCGCTGTATTTCTTATTGAATTCTTCCACGGAGGGTTCTCTGGGGGTTGGTCGATAGATGCCATCCTGGACGTTTGACATTCCAGCCGGCATCAGACCTACCCCTTGCGGTGGAAAACGTGGCGCGTAAACTGAAGTGCCTTGTGTCGCTCCTTGGCTAGGCTGTTGCTCCGGGGGTGTCGAGCGGCGACCGCTACGTGCAACCCGGACAAGCGAGTGAGGAGAATCAGCACGTGTCGTGATCGGTATTTCCGCACGCTCATCTCTGTGACGCGGATCATCTGACTGCCCTTGTTGTTGCCAGTCAGGGTTACGCGGTAGATGACGTGTGTGCGGTGTGTAATGTCTTTCGTAACGATCGTGACGCTCTCTGTAGCCAACATAGGGGGCTGAAGAGGCGTCCGAGTCATCGTCGCGAAGTCGGTGTGTGCGTGTTGTCCGCCGTGGTGTAGTCGGTCGATTCGGTGTGAATCGGTCGTCTATGAACTGAGACATACGAGTCGAGAGTGCAGCCACTTGTTGTGACAGGTGGTCAAACTCGGCCCCAGTCGGCCGCGGCGGTGGTGTCACATCAGTAGTCACGGGTACTTCCAACAGATCTTCGTGCGAACCCTGGTGATCAGACAGGGACCCCGTATTGTCGTGTGAGGTAGCCATGATTAATGAAGTGGCTTGTGTAATGTGAATGTGCGGTGACGAACGAGTCCGGCGAAGTCCAAGTCGTTGTGTGCAGCTCCGAGGGTTCTCGAGTACACTCTGAGCTATACTTTCGGGTTCCAGTATGATGGGACTCGTTCAGTTCGTGAAGTTGTAGGTCGGTGATGTCACTGCGCGTTGGCAATTTAGTGCTTGTCGGCAACCGACACTATCGTACTCTTATACACTGAGTAACGATAGATTACCTAAGCTTGTGACGTGTATAACGAAGTGGCCGTTCACTCCGTTAGTGTGGTGATGGTTGTGTCGGGTTGATCGTGTTCTCAGTTGGGCGTGTGATGAGTTTTGGTTCCCAACTGGTGTGGCGTCGTGAGTTCTTTATTGAGCGTCAGATTTTGGAAGGATCTCTCTCGACACGTGGTATTTGGCGACCACGTGGAGGTTACGAGAATTCCAAAAACCTCAATAAAGAAACAGCAGATGTACAATACAACCTCGAGCGTGGTACACCACCCAATCAAGATTGCACTGCGGAAAGTGAATTAGAAATGAAAGTGTATTGCAATTGCCTGAAGAAGAGGAAAGCAATACGAAGAGTAAAGCTAGAGCGCGGTGCCCGCACTTTTAGTTTTACTTAGAAACAAGAATGAAGAGTGTGTGTGTGAAGAACACACAAAGAACAAAAAGTTCAAGATGGCTGAACTTTTTAAATGCACAAACAAAGGAGAAGTTCAAGATGGCTGAACTCTCCTAAGAAGCAAGAAAAGAAAGCTGTTTTACTTTGAAAGTTTAAAACTTAGGTGCGGTGCCCGCACATCAAAAGTTTCAATTTAGTTTTATTAAAACAGTAAAACAGTGTAGAAATTGAAGTGTGTTCAACAAGATAAATACTTGGTGAACCAGAAGAAATGTTCAGACTGGAGAAATTTTGAGTCCTCACTGCTGGATGGCTCTGGATGAAAAGACAGAGTCAGTGCCCAGTGAGGGACTATGTTGAGTAGAAGGAAGAAGTCCGTAGGTGGCGCTGAGGTGGCCACTTCCGGTTCAGTTTATTGCAATGTCCAAAAATTGATGATTGAAAAGTTCCTCCGGGGCACGTTTTTATGGTGGCCAGGAGAAAGACACAAAAAGAGAGAAAATTCAAAGAAAAAGAGAAGTTTTCTCTAACAAGAGGAACTCCGCCAGGGGGCGCGTGAGTGCAATCCTCTGGAAGAGAAGAGAAGAGAACACAAAAAGATGAGAGAAGGTACAACAATGAGTCACATGGAGCGAAAAACCGCTCCGTTGGCGCTTTTTGAAGAGTGTCCGGTCGATCCAAGATGGCGGCCGGGCTTCAGTGTTGTCCAATGGAGAAAGTTCATGTGATGATGCATTGAGGTGATGATGATGAAGAAATTGAAGAACATGACTTGGGACATAGAGGGTCCCAAGGGAAACACAAGTGTAAAAACAAAGAACAAAGAAAAGGGGGGACAAGAAAGTCCCACGTGGCTAGAAAAAGTGTGTTTTAAGCTTGTAAGCCCCCTAACAATGAAATAGAGCTAGGGAGAATCTTGCTTGAAAATTAAAGATGAAGAGTGAAGATAATAGGACATTTTAAAAGACACACACGTCCTTTAAAAGCCTATTACTAGATGAATAGATTAGTAGATGAGATTTGTTTGCTCATCTCATAATGAGACTGCAAACTCCTCTCGGAGAGTAAGAAGAATTTGTTTAAAGTGTTGCCCACGTGGTGTGGGTTTCACCTTGAAAATTAAAGAAGAGTGAAGGTGACAGTGGGTGATTGTAATGGAAACATGAAATACAAAAACACGGACGGAAACACGTGTGTCCAAACGGTTGTCCACTTTCCGAGTGCTAAGCGGTCAGCAGACAAAAGTTCGTTCCCACGTGTCTCTAAGGACAGGACACAGAATCGCGCGGTCGACACGTGGTGTGTGTAGCCACAAGTCTCTTTCGCGATTCCACAAAAACGGTACCATGCGGTTGGCTTTGACGTGATCGAGGGCCTCCATACATGATCCCAACATAAAAAGGCGCCACGCGGTTGGCTTTGACGCTATCGAGGGCCTCCATACGTGGTTCCAACACAAAGGACGCCGCGCGGTTGGCTTTGACGTGATCGAGGGCCTCCATACGCGGTTTTACAAAGGCGCCACGTGGTCGACTTTGACGCTATCGAGGGTCTCCATACGTGGCTCCAACATAGAAAGGACGGACGAAGCCTCGTGAGGCACAATCACGAGACTTAGGACAAAGGACGGCTTCTGTTTACAGGTCGGAGAAGGCAGATGGAGCTATACCCCGCACCTCCACCAAATGTGAGCTTTTGACATCAACCAATATTTTATTACCAACCTTTAGATGACATTTTCTACTTTTCGTTTCTTCTCTGAGCAGTATGACACCTGCACAGAGAAGATCCGAGCTGTAGAGAGAGCTGGATGGAGATAGATTGAAGTCACTCTTCTGCATGGGGGTGAAATCAATGCAGGAGAGTGGCGGCCATCTCTCTCTCTTCCGGTTGATGCTGATATACATCTTCTCCATCGGTATTCCGACTAGAGAAGATGTTGTAGCTGCTGAGAATCGTATAGCTCCTGCCCTATGAAACCTCCGGCCTCTGAAGAGAAGTTATTAGCATAAAGACATAGAGACAACGCTACTTCTTATTACAACACTTTTATTCATTCCTTGTAAGAAGTACAGATACAAGGGTGAATAGTAAAATACTAACTGGAAATCCTCAGGCCCATGATTTGGAATGTATCGCAAAAACAGGCAAAGGAAAGAACTGAGGAACAAAGAGGAACATGGTCCTTTTATACCTTGGACCTGTGTACACCTGCGAGGTGTAACCAGGTCCAAGTGACCATGGTCCTTTATGTATCAATCCGCCACTGGGGCATGAGTCAGAAAGGTGAGTCAGAGAGGAGGGAGGGACGGTTGAGAGTTGTTTACCCCCCAGGCTATGGTTTTGGCGGGATCACGATTTACAGGGTGTTACACACGCATGAAACATATAATGGGATTTGTTAGAGGTTAGATATATAACAACATGATATAAGTCTTAAAGAAAAAGAGGATTTTTGACCTAATTTTTGTCAGTTTCTATCATCAGACAAGTTTTGCTTTTTTTTTTTTCTTCCTCTTCACTTAAATGAATCTCATTTGGCAATGGGATTACAACTCGTGAAAAATTACACCCATTTTGATGGTTTTATTTTGGAAGGTCGCTCACTCATGGGGACATTTCTGTTCGTGAAATAATAGATAAGCAACGATTGGCTCGCGTGTTCCTACAGTCGACTAGAATAATGATCAGAACTCTCTAGTTGAAGATGAATTCATTTCTCTAGGTTTTGCCAGATTGTGAATTAAAGGATCTTGTGTCCTTATTACACTCTAGGGTCGAATTTTGACCACAGAAGGTAAAAAGCAACTTCTCCACTTCCTCATGTACATATATACAGACACATATATAGGGATGAGAAAATTTATGTTATGCGGCATTTCATGTTAAAGAGAACGCCAGCAATTTTTTTTTTCCTCTTTTCTTTTCTGTCCTTTTTACTGAAAGTAAAAAAAAAACCCTCCGAGATGAGATGAAATGAGAGTGGGAAGCAAAAATGTTGTATGACTTGTATTTTATTCATATATATATATACATGTAATGTATAATATACACCTTTCTCATCTATTTTTATGATCTAATTTATTGACGTGATATTAACTGTTAAGACTTCTATAAATGGTATCACAATTTGGAGGCTTGAAACCTTGTTTCTTTTTTAGGCACACATACTGTAGATAGAAAGATAGATTGGGCATCGAAAGATAATAATATATAGAGAGAGATGGGCATTTTTCACATGGTTTTTACTTTGTTAACGAAAATGCTAAAGAATGTTATGTAGTCATACCTCGCTTAATGTTAGGTTAGAGTCGTCGTTATCTTTGAGAACGATATCTCGGTTGTTAATGGTACTTGGCCAAATTCTTAGGGTTGAAATACACAGATCACTTTTGGTGGTTGCTTTTGACTGCAATTCTGCTAAATAAAGTCAGGTTGTCTTCGTAACCAATCACTTTGAATCTTTTCATTAAAAAAAAAATACATTGAAACCACATTACAACCACTTCTGAACCACAGTTCAACCACCTGCAACTTCATTTTGCAGTTGAAATCGACCAGCAAAAGTAGTCTGCGTGCCAAGGACCTTATAGTTTTGTACAGAAGCGACTTCATATTTACAATGGCACTCTAATGTTCACTTGGTTAACGATGATTCGATTAACGTGACGATTTTCAGGAATGCATTCCTATCGTTTAACGAGGTATTCACTTTAATAATCTTATTATGATCTCGTCGTAAGTGGGTCAGCTATACAAAGACCGTTTTCATCTCAACTTTGTGTTTGGTAGGCTTTCGAGGTCTTAAGGACTTTTCTTGTTACAGGTGTTTTATATAGGTTTTTTTAATGTCGAAATATATTGGGCTTTTCTTCCCATCTTCACGTGAAAAGCAATTTTACGAAATTTTCTAAAAGTCCATACAGATTTTATTTTTAAAAAAATCAAAATTAAAATTATTTGAAATCTGTGAACACTGGTGGTAATATTCCTGTCTTTACAAAGCAAAAATAAGGAGAATTTGAAAGTGTATTAGAAACTAGAAGGGTAGTTGAATCACTTAAGGATATTTTCATGATGATGATGTATCTTTTAAAATAAACTTTTTATGTCAAGTTTGAAAATGATCCAACTTTAACAAGATGCTATTTTTTCAATTTTTTGTCTATAAAAAGTTTATTTTGAAAGATACAAACATGAAAATACTATGATTCCAACTACCGTTCTATAGTTTCTCTTCTACACTTTTTTTTTTAATTTTTAGTTTGAGCTTCTGAAACGCAGAATAAAACTTAGAGTTCGGATAATAAGTGAGAAACTCTAGTTTCACAGATTTCAATTTCTCTCTCTGATTATTAGAACAAGGGTAGTTTTATTACAAGTTTCAAGTTTTTTTGAAATTTTATTACGTGAAACTATACTCACTTGTTCTATTATTACACTGAAAAAGCTTCTTTTTTTTTTCAATATTTAGAAGCTGAAAACATAAAATAAAATCAAGCATCCGCGAATTTTTTTTGTCTATTATATGAGAGAGAGAGAGAGAGAGAGAGAGAGAGAGAGAGAGAGAGAGGAGAGAGAGAGAGAGAGAGAGAGAGAGAGAGAGAGAGAGAGAGAGAGAGAAATCCTATTATTATAAATTTTCTCCGCACTGTTGCGGAACTAAAGTTTGTGGCGAATTGGTGGTTTTTTTGTGCAAACTTTTCATATTTTTTTTTTCCTATATCCAAAAACATTTGTTTGATGGCGCGTTCGAATATTTTCAAGTAGACCTTTCATCAAGTATATATATTTTTTTTTGCCTTTTCTTCTCTTAACTTTGAATTTATTTATTGTCTCTGGCGCCATACATTTTATCTTTTCATCGTTTTCAAAGAAGAAGAAAAGAATTTCTTATTTTTATACTTTTATCCTCTGAAGCTGTGTTCTTCTTGTATAATAGAAACCTATTTAATATATATGTTAACGTCAAATTGTAAAATTAGCCATTCTGCAAATTGATCAGACAATTTGCAAAAGAACGACCTATTTTGTTGGTAAATGTTGTTCATTGACAATTTTAAAAATGTCTATATGAACACGAGGTGACGGACTAAGCGCCAAATTAAACGAACACAGAAAAATTTATTGGTTAATCAGTTCGGCGCTTATTCAGTTTTCAAAACATATTGATTCGTTTTAGCCTCATGTTAGCCGCTTTTCGCTTTATTGCACGCCATTGGCTCGGTGGTAGTCACGCGCAAATGGCGCCACACCTATATAACGAGCTTGGAGGCTAAATGATGATTATTTTTGATTGTTTTAATGAAGCTTAATATGGGGATTTTACAGTTAGTGAGTTTGACGTTCGTTCCAATTCGGCATTTGGCCGTTTTTTGGAGTTTGTTCCAATTTTGACGTTTGATCAGTTTGGCGTTTATTCCATTTTGGCGCTAGATAGTTAATGTTTCAACGAAAATTATGTAGATTAGCGTATGTTAGACATTTTACACTTTGTTTATAATTCTAGTCAATGTGCAGATTTCCTTTCGAATTGGTTTCTTTTTTCAAATTGACTAGTGACTTTTGTAAATGACTGATTTTTCACTTGAGCTGAAATGTAAAAGGGAGGGGTTGTTTTTTTATATTTCTTTATGATTAAATGTGTCTTTTTTATTATTCTTCTTCTACCTGAAACACTTATGAACGTCTATTATGTCTGTCTGTCTGTCTGTGTCTGTATTTATGTTGGTTGAATGCAGATAATAATAATAATAATATTGAAATTCTTAAAGTAAACATGTATATCTTTTTTTTTTCCTGCTTCTTCATCATCTTGTTCTTTACAAATAGCTTTTCTATTAAGTGCATTATTCAGTATTATTTTTTTTTTGTTGCTAGTCACACAGTTTACAAGGTGTTCAAGAAGCTCGTGGTAGATGCACCCCCTAATGTTGTCCAATGGCCGTTTTTTTTTAAAGAAAATCTTTATTATATCTTGATTTTTGTACTAGTTTTCAATTTTGTGGAATTTAAGAAGCTTTTTTTTAGTTCATGGTGTCACGTTGAGGCCATTCTTTTTAGAAAGATTGCTTTTTGTAAGATAGTTAAAGCTAATGCTAAACTCATCTACTTTTACATGAAACTTATTCACAAAAGTTGATCAAGTTTAGCAGTTGCTTTAAGCACTCATAGTTCTCTTAAGTAATTTTGAAACTAATCGAGGGAATTTTGATGTGCTTAGTATCTGAACGCCAAATTAAAAAAAAAACGCTCGACTTGTGCATAAAGTCATCGCTCGATGAAAAGCTCTCGAAGGAGCAGGGGAAAAAAATCTCATAAAGGTAAGCAAGCCGCGATTAATGCGCTCGTTATGTCGATGTGTCTCTAAGAAGTGCAGTGGTTTTCACACTTTTTTTGGTCGTGCACCTCTTCTTACTTAAAAAAACGGAGCACGCACCCCTGGAATAAATAACCGGTTACTTGACAGCCATCATTTTCTTATTTAGTGCACTGTGGTGCAGAAGACAAGATTCTAACATAGAACAATTATCGATAAAATTGAATAAATTATAAAAAATTAGAGGTGGGACGAACCCTAAATTTTCTCGAATCAGAATCCTAAAAGGATCTTGAATCCCTCGAATCTGGAATCTCTCGAATCCTTCTTATAAGAATCCTGTATTATTATTCATTAAGAAGATACAAATAAATGAAATAATATTAAATATTAAATTATTAATAATAAAAAAATTAGTGTGGCGGCACTCAGGGTCGTCACAAAGTGGTGATATTGGTGGTCCGGGTAACCTCCGAAATTGCAACAGTCACCGTTTTTGTTAGTGAATGCTTCTATTGCACGTCAATGGATTTAAAAACTAATTTTACCAAAGTTTTTAACAATTTGTTTTAAGGTTAGGATTCGAAAGATTCGAAAAACGAAAAAAAGCGTGAAGAATTCGAGTTTTCGAATCTCGAATATTATCCAAGATTCGAGGATTCGAATGACCCATTCGTAATAAATATCAGTTGATTTCAAATCTCGCGCACCCCACTTTGAAGACTTAGATTACTGAAAATATGACAGAAAATTAGCAATGTTATGGGAAGTGCATTGTTATTATTAGATAATGGCAAGGATATTTGAAATTCATTCATTCAAAACTTGTTGACATTAATTTTCTGTTACGTTTGCAGCACTTTTAAGTCTTTAATAATGGCATTCATTTAAAAATTAAAAAGCAAACATTAACTGGAGTATGCTTAAACGCAAATTGCAAGACGCCATTTTATTTCAAAATTAACGCTGTTTTCAAAAATAATTATAATCGAATTTCCGAAGTATGATTATATATATATTATGCCAAGTCTGTGTGCGTGTGTATCTATCCGTAATAACGCTGTACAAACCTTGGAGCACGTCGGAATTTATATAAATTTAAATGAATGAACCGCTTTTTTTTTTCTCAAGGTCAACTATATGTTGCACACTCCCCATCCAAGAACCCCATGATATTAAATTGGAGAGGGGAAAAGGTTGGAAAGTGTAGAGGGGGAGAGAAACGTGGAGGGGGAAAGTGGGAGGGGTGACTGAAATTGAAATGAAATGAGTAAAAAAGGAACAAATGACGCGCATGCGCACAATTGCCTGTGAATTTTGCTCCAGTCATTTATGATGGGTTACCCCACTAGTTTACTAATAAAAAGCTAATGCAGCTTCAAAGTTTGCATTTTGTTTTAACATTATTATTCAATAGAAATTGAAAACGTCTGAGTAAGTTTGGCGCATATTCAAAAAATCTATAAATAATTAACTGAGTGTGCTTAAAAAAATCGCAAGACGCCATTTTCTTTGACAATTTGTGCTCTTTCCAAAAATAATCGAATTTCCAAAGTGTGATTTGCTAATTAAAAGCTATGCTGCATAGCTTCAAAGTCTGCATTTTGTTTCAACATTAATATTCAATAGAAATTGAAAACTTCTAAGTTTTGGCAAAATCTATAAGACAATAATGTATTAAAATACTTTTGAGGTTGTTGACCGTTTTCAGTTGATTTTTGTGCTGTTCTGTTTTTTTAATCACTCTGTATAGATTGTAAAGAGCTTAAAAGTTAATCTTGTTCGCCATAAAGTGATTTATTAAATCGTTTTCATTCCGGTGCTGGTCAATATTAACTGATTTGTAACTCGATCCGTATTAAATGAGATTTTTCGTTTCATTGATTTTTTGGTCTCTACTATAAGACGGGGGGAGGGGGGAGAGTTAAAAATAACAAATTGTTCAAACTGTCATGAAAGATAGATAGAGAGAGAGAGAGTTGAAATAATCGTAAATTCTTATAATATATTTGAATTTCTCTCTCGTTTTTTCATTTCAATTTTACTTTCTATTTGTAATTTTATTGAAGAAAAAAAAAAGGTTTATTTATTTTTTTTTTTCGTTGCAAACATTCTTGTTTATTTGTATTTGTACATAGACGGCGCTGTTAACATGTGATAATATTTAATCCATTTCTCAGCCCTTTTTTTTACGAGTTTGTTTTTTTATTAAATGTTTGTTAACGCACATTTTTAGATCAAACAATTTAATATCGATCCACTGAGGAGAAAACAGCTGACTTTTTTTCTCTCTCTCTCTCTCTCTCTCTCTCTTTCTCTCTATTGGTTGTATATGTAAGCATTTTTGGTACATTACATATATATACACACACAATGTTTTCAATTCGACTTGGGCTTTTTTTCTCTTTCTCGCCTTGCTTTGCTTCTTCTTCCGTTTTTATGCTCGCAAATTAGTTCGGGTGCATTATTAGCATCACATTTTAAATTGAATTTAAATTGAATTACCGGTTTTTGTACTGGGTGCAAATTGAAGAAGATGCAAATTTGGAGAGAAGGGTTTGAGGGGTTGAGGGAGAGGTTAAGATGTAGATTGAAGTGGAATTATAGGCTGGTTAAAGAGAGGAGGAGGGGGTGGGTTAAATAGAAGGTTGTTTTTTTTTTTGGTTGAAAATGTCGCTAACGAGCTGTAATTTTGTGTCGAATTGCCTCCAAACAGCATTTTTCTATATCCAACTACATATAACCTCCACCCACTAGTATCTAAATGTTGTTTTTTTTATTTCTCCTCTTCAGTTCCCTGTTTTGGCCGCCCCCCCCCCCCCCCCATTTCTTTATTAACATAGGGTTTCAATTGAGCATATCTTTTTTTAGCACACTTATAGGACATACAGGGTGATCCTAATTTCAAGTTTTGTCGTTTGTATATCAATACAAAAAAAAGTTGATAACTTTTTTCTTAGAAATTAATTTTATCATTACTTCTCTTAAGTTCAATTAAAAGATGGTTTTAAGAAGACATTTTCAAACTATATGCAAATGATAAGAGAAATAATGGAATATCGAACTTTTTCTTGGCCGTTTTTTTTTTTCAAACAACTAAAAATTATAGGTAATTGTAGTTCAAAAATTCATATATTTTTAGTATTTGTGTATTTTTTTTATTATAAAAATCCATAAAAAAATATGTAAATCCTATTTGTAGTTTCTATTACTGTTTTGTTAAGATTTTGCATCAATGAGTAGAAATCAAATTTCTGTTTAGATACTAGAAGAGTAAATGAATCACTTAAATATTCTCATTTTGATATCTTTAAAAATATATTTTTATGTCAATTTCAAGCTTTTCGTTTTTCACATCAAGTTGGTCAAAAACGACATATCAGACAATATCTGATAATGTTCAGAAATTTAAATCGCCATGAAATGTTTATTTTTAAAGATATCAACAGTAAAATGAAATTTGCTGCTATTAAATTTTGGATTATATTATATATATATATATATATATATATGTGTGTGTGTGTGTGTATAACGCTGTACAAACAAGGACAAACAATGTTTAAATCTAAATGAACCAGTTTTTTCCAACATTATGTTGCGCTCTCCCGATCCATGAACCTCCCACTTTTACCCCACTAGTTAAATTATATTTAGTTAGGTTCTTGTTCTTGTTATTTTCATGCGACTAACGCAGCTCATGCGGAATTACAGAACAGTGACGTCAAAATAACGACACAGTCGGCACCTTGTACCACAATGCAATGCTTGCTGCTAAACAAAACGGCATTGCATTGTGGTGCAAGGGTCATTTTGACGTCACTATTCTGTGTTGCTGTATCAGTCGCATAAAGATAACGAGAGCCTCCCTCCCTTTTTACTCTTCTAGTTTTTATAACAAAGTGCAAAATAATCAAGAGTTGTTTTAGTATCCTTCTATTGCAAAATAATACAATTATAAGGCAATATGTCAAGAAATTATATCAGAAAAGTATTAAAGGTTACCAAAATTGTCATAAACGGTACTCATTGAAGTAATTCAAACCAAGATACATTTATTTTCTAGTATTATATACTTAATTTTCGATACAACTTGTATGTGAAAAGATGTTAAATTTTGTAATGGAACTCAAGTGTATTAACCACCCTGTATTCTGTATATGGTTGTCTGAACGCCTTAATTGCTATGAAAATTTTATCGGTAGCAAGCTAGGTTATAGATAAGGATACGGGTTAACCTTCCTAGGGCTCTTTTTTTTTTCTCTCTGTCTCTCATGCAACATTTTGCAACAATCCCCCTCAGAATATGAAAGTTTGAAATTGTGTCTCTCTCTTTTTTCCACCCTTATGTCCCCATTAGTTTTGCTTTGGTGGATGGAATTTGCAGCCAAATTACCTCATTCATAATAATAATCTATCACTTCATTTCCAGTTTTTCACTTTCTCTCTCTCTCTCTCCCATTCCTCCTCCTCCTCCCTTTCCTCCCTTCTATCCTATCACTCACATTCTACATTACTAGTTTCATTCTATTCACATGCTAATTTTAGAGAGCAAGAGAAATATATTAAGAGAGAAAGAGAGAGAGAGAGAAAAAAAATGCCAAGTAATCACAGTTGTAATCTTTAGTATTTTTTGGGGGGGGGGGGGGGTGCAGTCATTGATTGCCTATTTTCAGGGGAGATCCAATGCTTTGGATTTTTTTTTATCTTTCTTTATAAAAAATAATCATAATTTTTTTTTTTTTCATTTTAAATGAGTTCGCAAGAAAAATATTCAAACATAATATTATTCTGACTAAGGTTTACATAATTTATGGTAAAAGTTAAATTCAGAAACAACTTTTTAAAAAAAAATTAAAAAAGTTCATGTGAAATTAAAATAGAAAAGAAATGAGATTTAATTGGTTAATAGATTATTTAGTATTTTTTTTTTCAGTTTAAGAAGTTTAATTAATGTTACTGAATGACTTAAAAACATGCAAAAGGTTTCGTTCAGATTATATTGTCCTATTCTGGAGAAATAACGAATAGAATTTTTTTCATCCATCCATATTTTCTCCGTTTCCCCTCCAAACCTATAAGACTCTTTGTTGCTCTAAAAAAAGCAACAAAGGTCTAAAAATAATTTAAATTCATTTTGTATAAGGTTAAGGAAGAGGTTCTTTCATTGAGAGGTTGTTTTGTATGGTTCACCTTGTTGTGGTTATTGGTGGTGTTGGATGTTCATGTTATCTACAAACACATTAGACCTTTTTAAACTGTTTTACAATAAGTGGGCCGAATTTGTTGACTTCTATTTAGAATGCGAATCATGTTATTGTTGTTTTTTTTTATTCGATGCCTGTATTTGTAAATAAATTCTCTTGAGAGAAGATAGAAGAAGAACTTTGTGTGTGTTCTTTTTGCTCTTAGAAGCTCATTAGAGAGCTGATTTGCGAGCTCGTTTGTGGTGAAAATGGTGGTGATGGTGGTGAATCTTTATATAAATGAACACTCTCATCTACACTTTTTTTTTTCTTTAAAAAAAAGCCTAAGACGTGAGTTTTAACAAGACTTTTTACTGAGTAGTAGTAAAGACAAAAGAAAGGAGGGGGGGGGGATCTCTTTCTGTCTTTTTCTTCTTCTCGTCTATATTAGTTGACATTGGAATCTCATTTGAAATTCCACATCATCACTTAAGTTTCCTGTTTGCAAATTACATCATTTAAATGTAAAAGAGGAAAAAGATCCACATTTTTTTTTGTCTTAAGAATAGAAAGAAGATTTTCACGAAATCTCTTCTTACTAATGTTGGAGATCAAGAAGAAAATCTCTTTTTTTTTTTCTTTTTTCTCAGAATTCTCATTTGTTTTTCTTCTCTTTTTTGTATTTTTTTTAGGAAGTTCAAATCTTTAAGGCATTGGTTTTGGGTGAAGAAGAGCGAGGTCAAAGCCAGTACCAAGTTATGTGTTTTGTTACTCGATATCAAAAGAATGAGTTTATTTCATCAGATGCCATGTCGAAATTGAGACAGGTGAGTAGATTCAAGAAAGGGATAGGAAGGTTTTACAATTTAGCTGTATCCTCTGAGGCGCGTACGTATTCTTAATGATTGTTAAAGTCAAAGTAACCACGTTTCGTGTTAAAAGTTGATGAGTTTAGCATTAACTTTGACTTGAGAATGATAACTATACTATATAGTTAGAATTTTTATGCATTTACAGTAAAACGTCAATCTAATGTCGAACATAACTATAGTTCCCGATAATCAAAAGTTCTTCATATAATCGAACTCAAAATAAAAATACGGAGAAAAGAAAACCGATTGCAAAGATTTTAGATTTCTATATGAATAAATAAAAGAAATGGATCCGGTAATCTACGGTTCGGATAACCGACGTTCCAATAATCGATGATCTACAGTAAAATTTGGATAAAACGGGGAAAAAAATTTGGGAAAAAGTGTAGTTCTTCATTTAAAACGCCTTGTATAAACCGAAAGCCTGTATAACCCGGCAATTTCCAGTACGAATATAATAATTTAAATTATTTAAAACGGAAAATGAAAAATTATAAAATGTCTGTACATAAATGCCATAAACATGTTTGCGTTTTGAAATTACATTATATATTAATTTTAAAATACATGTACTGTGTTTATGTGTTATTTTTTACTTACGTTTTATAATCTAGTCCTACCTTAAGGTTTTTTGACGGACCTCTAAAACGGAAAACTGCTAGAACAGAGAAAAAAAAAATGTCTGTAACCACAAGATTTTGTGTTATCCAGGTTTTACTTTATTTTAAACCCTTCAATATATGAATGTGTTCAGTGTGGCAGAATTTTATATTAGACTATTTTTATTTCATTTGATTTTAAATTTAAAGTGTAAACATCTCTCAAACTCTGATTGAGGAAATTTGAGTGTTTTAGAAAATAGAATGATGGCTCAATCACTTGAGGGTATTTTTCATTATGATTTTATCTTTCAAAATAATTATTATTAAGCGATTTAGCTACTTTCTAATTTTCTGAAATTCTTTTAATTTCTCTATTATAGTTGTTGTTTTTATCTGAAATGCATAATCCAATTCAACTGAGTACGCCTGCCTGCCATCAGCTCGAAAGCCATGTGGCATGGGGAAAATGACTCCCAAATCATAAATGATTGTCATTTAAACAAAATAAGACATCATTGTTAAATTGAAATTGTCCTAAACAAGGAGAACTATCTACTGGAAGAGAATTCCATAATCTAATAATAACATTTGCAGGGAAAAAGACCAAAAATATGCATCAGTTCCAGCCAATAATTCTTTGAGCGAGTTTTAAATGCTTTTGTCTAACCTTTATGGGAATTTCTAATTAATAAGCCATTAAGCAGGGCAATGTTATTATCAGTCAGTAACCGTCCGAAAAAGGGCAAACGCTTTGCTTATTTCTTGTGGCTGCTAATGATTCCCATTGGAGTTAATGAAGTATAGAAGATACACTGTCTGTATACATGCATTTTCCTTTCACAAATCTTGCAGCCCTATGCTGTACGTTACAGTACCATTTCAATTTCATGTTTTACATTATCTAAATGGGTTTCAAATTGGAGAACAATTATTATTATTATTATTATATATATAATATCCCAGGTCTGTGTGTGTGTGTGTGGAGTAACAAAACCAGGAATTTATATAAATTTGAATAAATGAACCGTTTTTTTTTCTCAAGGTCAACTATATGTTGAACTCTTCCTTTGGAAAGTGTAGAAGGGAGGAGAGAGAGAAAAGTGGGAGGGGGTGAGGGGAAAAGGTTGGAAAGTGTAGAAGGGGGAGAGAGAGAGAAAAGTGTGAGGGGGGTGACTGAAATTGAAATGAATGGAGTAAATAAAGGAAAAAACGACGCGCATGCACACAATTGCCTGTGAATTTTGCTCCCGTCATTTATGACGGGTTACCCCACTAGTATTCTAATATAACAATAACAAGAGTTTGATAATCAGCTGTGTTCAATTTACATTTAAAATAATGTTATAACTATTCTTTACGTTTTACGTAAAATTTAAAGAAAGGTCTTAATAATGAATTAACATTCAAAAATTGTATTGCTTTTGTGCAAATATAATTATGCTGAAAACAAAATCTCATTTCAGAAGTAATTTGGTAAAAGTATATTAAATATTATCACCATTGAAAAAATGTTTTGATTCTCTTTTATTTAAGAAAAACCCTGGAACTATCAGAGAACCGGAAGAAGATAAAGGCAAAGATCAACAAGATATGGATTTATTTGTAACATTGAATAAGTCTTCCTCAATCAGCCACCACATTAAGAACCATTGTGCTGAAGCAAGCAACAACGCCACCTATGCTCGAGAAATGGATTTGAAACCATGGGCCAGTTCTAAAAGTGGTACAAGAGAGATAGTTGGGATTGATTGGAATAGAAAACCACAAAGATATTTCCAAGTGATGATGATCTCAAGTGTTTTTAATGTCTTCTTGTTTTCAAATTTAAGGTTTGGTTCGAGACATAGTGGCGATGACTTCGGCTGTCCAGAGATTTCCACCGGACGATGTGATTCGTTGCAAGGACAGTGTTTCATCGTGGAAACCTTGTTATTGCAAGTTCGAAGTGTGTGTCGGTTGGTATCCATGTGGCCTTAAATACTGTAAGGGAAAGGATTCAAAGGGGAAAATGATTAACTATCGTTGCGGTATCAAAACGTGTCGCAAGTGTCGTACTTTTACTTACTATGTCTATCAGAAGCAGTTGTGCCTGTGGGACGAATGAAACGCCCTCTATTGTAGATAATTCTAAAAGAGAAAACAAAAAACCACTCACACATATAACATAACATATATATATATTTTTTTGTATCAATTACTGCTGCTGCACATTTCTCGTTAGATGTCACTGTTGATTGTTCTCTCGATTTGATTTCGTAACTCTGGAAAGAGAGAAAGAGGGCGCCACCTATTTAATAGCGATGTTATTAATGGCTTTGTGGGGTTTTTTTTCTTTTGGTTACCTTTTCTAGTAATTGGAGCTTATCAGTTACGGGGATACTGGCTTCAATATTAATGGTAATGAGCTAAATTTGGTAGAAACACACACACAAAAAAAAGTTTGTTATTCGATGTCAAAACAGCCTTTTAATTGGTGTTCAGTTTTTTTTTTTATGTTTGTGTTTCTTTTTTTATGCAAGAATTTTAGCTCTTTTATTATAAATACTCGTATAATAATATTATATATTCATAAATACAATATATATATATTTTCTTAGAAGAAGAGCAACAAAAAAGGAAACACTTAAAATAATTGCTTTTTGTTTTTAATTGGTGTTTTTTAGAAGTCATTTTTTTTTAATTATAATGTTAGTTACTAGTTAGAAATTTAATTGTTAGTTTTTTTTTTAGGTTTACTGTTTAATTTATTCTATTTGTGTTATCTTGCACATTTGCTTAATTTCAAAGTCTTGTTTTTCTTCTTTTAATTAAGGTGACTCAACTGTAATTTTGAGGTATTTTTTTTAAGTTTAATTATGAAATATTTTTAGAAGCAGAAGAAAATCAAAGTTTGATAGAAATTAAAAATAGAATGTGGTTGTTCTTAAAAAAAAAAGCCTTTAAATCATAATTTATTTAAAAATGACAAAATTTCAATGAAGTACACTCATACCTCGAAATACGGCCGATCTTTATATGGCTTTTCGCTATAACGGCCTTTTTTAAATTATAGCTCAGTTTCGATTTACAGCCCAAAATGATTCAATATACGGCAAAAAAAAGTTGTGAAACCTCATATGTATTTTAGTAAGCAAAGCAAAACAACAAACTTTGGACCAATTTTTTAAACCGGGGTCCTTCCACAACAAGCGGATGGTGATGATCACAGCATGGTGTCATGCGATTCTTCATGTTCCTCTTCAGATTCCTATTAGAACCGTCCTTTGACATTTTAATTTGTATTTTTTTTTTATTATACATATGCTATTTTTATTTTATATTTTTGTTTGATACTTGTATGTAATGAAAATGTTATTTTGAAATGAAATATAAAGCAAAAAATGCATTTTCAACTAAAAAAACTTACTGATTTTCTAAATTGGTCAATGAAATTGGAACGGATCCTATGGAATTTGTATGGGTTCGTGTCAAAATAAATGATTTGTTATATGGTATTTCTCACTACAGCCAACTTTTTTCTGAATGTATTTTGGCCGTAAAGCGAGGTATTAGTGTACTATAAATAGTATATTTTTAAAAATATTATCAAGAAAATTACTCGTAGTGAAATGGGCAGTACTCTTCTCGTTTCAGTTAATCTTGCATAATGCGACGAAGGTTGGAGTTGGAGGCTATAATTTTGGGATATTACAATATTATGATTTCCCCTGGTTATGAAATTAACATCCTCATCTCAATTAAATAAACAATCGGCAACTAGTTAGTGGAACTGATAATACTGCAACCGCTTTAACTATATAGAAGTAGTGTATAGCCTCCACCTCCAACCCTCGTTATTGTATGAGATGGAATTGTATAAAATGGATTCGAATGAGATAGAACATACCGTGATTCACGTTTCTACAAACTTGATTTTTTTTAAGTTGCTTTTTTTTTTTAGAAAAAAATCTTTATTTGTGCAAAGTAAATTTTTGTCTGAGTTATGTTGTGACAAATTTACTAATGAGCCACCTTAAAATGTTGTTTCAGTTTTTGAAATCTATGACATCACAGGTTAACTTAAAAGGTTTGTGCACACAGATGCAACAAGTGGAAATATTTATGTTGATCTATGTTGCCAGATGTTTCCGTAAACATGAAGCTTTAAGCAACAAGAGAGGAAACATTGGGTGCCTTTGAGAAAGACTACTTTTGCGATGGTTGTTTTTACGTCATTTATTAAGTGTTTCAGATTATCGGTATTTATGATTAATACTAACAACCCTGAGGTACAACGACAACAAAACAACCAAAATGATGTGCAGAAGTAGCAGGAGACGATTAGTAAGAGCAAGAAGCAGACAAGTGAAAACGAGGTATGAAACAAGATATCGTCTGTTTCAAGGTGACATGCATGTTTCAGTGCAGACGTCCACGCCATTAGAAGCAACTAGCCTCCTGCAATGCATCTACCAGTGCAGCAAAGGTAGGGAATGTATTCTCAAAGGCGCCCTAAGTGTTCACATGTTAAAAACGTTTGTCAATCTGCTCAATAGGCAAATGGTCAAATAAATTGCCAACAAGATGAGACTACGCTTGTAGTAGAAACTAAGGTTTTCTTTATGAAGTTAGGTAAAGCATACATCTTCGGTTGGCCATCCCCACGTAGTAGGATATTCTAAAAAAAATATATATACTTTGTGTACGTTATTTTGTATACATTCCAATGTAACGTAAACAAACAAACATAACCGCCGATAACTTTAGTAGAAACCATCCACACGACAGTTAGAACATGTTCCCATTTTTTTTTTCGAAGTCTTACCACTCTAAATAGAAATACGTAACAAGAGAGGAGACATTCGGAGACTAGCAACTGAAACATCTAGAGACTTGCGTCAGTAAGTTAGGGACGATTTTATTTTTCGAAACCCCGTTGAAGTTCGAAATGTTTTCTACTTGTTACATCTTTGTGGAGAAGCCAGCCTATCGTCAGAGAAATGACTGAACACTTCAAAAGTTTAGAGGCGACTTAAAGTCTTGTAGGTTTCAAAAACTGAAACTTTCGTTAGATACTTCTCGGTCGATGATGATGATGCTCATGTTGCCTGACATTTCGTAAAACGACTTTGAGAAGAATTACTGGTACCTAAAAAAAACCTTTATCCTTCCCTCAATCAATTTCTCTTTCTATATTTTTTTTCCTAACTTGGGCTTTCACTCAAAACAAAAACCAATTTACACCTAACCTAAACTGTGCTTTAAACAAACGAGAGAGAAAAACACTTCTAATAACGCGTTTATAGTCGATATTTAGCACTTACATCCTCCTGTATTTGTATTGAATTGTATACAAATAAGAACCGGGTATTATTTGCAAAATGACGACTATAAACGTCTCATTAATTGTTTTAAAATAAATGTTACAGGTATGATTCGGTGAAATTTAAATCTTTTAAATAAGGTTGTTTTTCCTGACTCACACTAAAAAAAATTCCACTTAAGGTGTTTTAAAGTGTAAACGCCTCTTGATTATTCTGTCTTTCAGGTGCAAAATGAAGAGAAACTTGAAAACTAGAAGAGTATCTCGAGCACTTAAGGGTATTACCATGTTGTTATCTTTCCGAAATAAGCTTTTTATTTCAGTTTGAAAATGGTCCAACTTAGCAGACGATATTTTTTAAATTTTTGTTTATAAAAAGTATATTTTAAAATATATCAACATTTAAATACCTTATTGAGTTATTGAGTTACTCTTCTAGTTTTTTCTTAGTATTGCTCCTGAAAGACAGAATAATTAAGATTATGAAAATCAGCTGTTCAGAAATTATCTTAATTATTCAAAAATAAAACAATTTGAACGTATTTAAACGGCAATTTCCCATCCGTTAATTGTTTCCCCTCTCCCCACTTCTTAATTGTTTTTCCCGTTTCTTAACTTTGAGCATTTTTGTAAAGCACAAATTTATACAGATTAGATTTTTGTACTTTTGTAAAATGGAATTTTGAGAGATAAAAAAAAAAGATCAAATATAAATTATTATTAACACAAAAAAAAAGAATTATATATGAATGTATGCGTGTCAATATTATTATGTTCGTATTTTAATTGATTTTGTATTGTATGAAAAACAATGACTTTGTTCTAAAGACAGTTAATTTAATTTAGTAAAAATTGATTTCTATTCACGTTTGTTACTCGATGTGGCCGTATTTTGTTCAAATTTCCCACCAGTTTTATGACAGCGCTTTAGAAGCAGACTTTATTGTCGTTCGTTGAAAATATTGTACTCTGTACGGCATACTTATTAATAAGGCTCGGATTTTTATGCAATATCAAGCCAAATGTTTCTCGATTTGTGGCTCATTTGCCAATTGTGAAGTAATTATCATCATCATTAAAGAAATTGCAGTTGTTTTTTTCTAATCAAAAAAGGCTGGTTAGAGGTTAGATGTCTGGTTACTAGATATGAAACAGAGTTTCTTACTTGACAATTGACTCTTGGGCCACAAATTGAGAAATATTTTCTGGATAATGTTATTTTGCATAAAAATCCGATCTCTACTGATACAGTGACGTCAGATGCTGTTTTTGTGCCATTTTCATTCTTATTCAAACGCAGTTTGGTCTTAAACGACCTCTTTAGTTTAACTTTTTTAGGTTTTATGTCAGTTGTTTTCTAATAATAAAAATAAAACCTACAGAGCTGTCAGTGGGTTCTTTTCTCGATTATTATGGATTACATCCTTGGGGGTTGGGAGAATGAATTTAGCCTGGTTATAAGTTTGTTGAGGCCAAAGCTTAACAGGGGACAAAATGAACAACTTAAATGGATGGATGTTATTTGTGCCATACCATAAGTGATGAATGACTTGCTGCGGGTTATGGTGGGGATTTTTATGGGAAATAATATGCAAGTCGAACCGTGTTTTGAACTTTTTAAGGGTCTTTTTTTCTGTTTAAAATTTGCGTGTTGAATGTGTGTTTTTCTTTGACCACACACACAAACTAACGTCATTTTCTCACCATTTAAGAGGGCTCCATAGAAAAATACTTGGGTAAATGCAAGGTAGATGGCGTCTGCAACCTCTATAGGTGGCAACACGTGCCATTTAGTTGAAATCGAATGCATTTTAGTTATAAAAGCGTCCAAAACAACCTATTATCAGCACGTGACAAACTTAACCCAGAACAATATAAGTGGAGAGAGCACGTGTCTAGTAAATCAGAGTTGAATAGGTGTCAGTACATTTCTATGGGAGGGCTAGTTGCGCCATCTAACGCTACAGGGATAAAAATGATCTACTTGCATTCTTAAACAAGAAATGGGCACTGTAAAATAAATTATTTATTATAATTTTAAAATTAAAATCATTTAGAATTTGAGACTTGTAGAAATGGCCAAATTTCTCAGAAGCAATATTATCTCATAAATTTCTGGAGTTAAAATGTTAGTTGATTTATGCAAAGGAAACATTTGGCATTTTAAAGATAATGCAATTAAATTGTTGATCTCATTTGACCTTTGGTTTAGTACTTGGTGCAATAAGTAGTATTTTGGCTTCCATATAAATGGTTCGTGGCATTTTAATTTTTACACAATAAACTGTGTGTGTGTGTGTGTGGGCTAGAAAAATTTAGTTACAATATTGCTTTTTGGAAGTTTCTGGTCTATATCAATTCTATTCTATGACAACAGCATTATTTTAAGTATTCGTAATGATTTCTATGATAAAGCTTGTGCTAAACTCATCCAAATTGACACGAAACTTCGTATCTAAAGCTCATGAGTTTAGCATTTACCTTTAACTTAGCAATCATTAAGAATACGATCCATAATAACTGCTTAGTCAACGGTAGAGCTAAACTCATTAACTTTTACGTGAAACTTTATATGAGTGTATATTGTATTCTCAATTTCATATTCTTGATGCCAAAGGTAGTGCTAATTTCATGATCTTTTTGATTGGAAGTTGTATGTAAACGTCGATGAGTTTAGCACTAGCTTTGACTTAAAACAACGGCGAAGACGCTATGTCAAAGGTAGTTTTAAATTCATGAACTTTTGAGTTCAAATAATTTTTGAGTTTAGCTGTTTAGCACTAGCTTTGACTTAAAAGTCAGTGGAGAATACGACCCCAAGCTGTAAAGAGTTTCCAAAAAGTTAGGTCAATGAGGGCTAATTTCATACAAACATATCCTTAGAATTAACTTAAATAGCAGCCTTCGGCTAGGTTATTGACCCTAATATAGGTATTTACTGCATACTATTTTCTAGGGTCTCCAAAAGCATTAGAAAATGCTAAGACACATATACACCTATACCCATATACCTTATGTAAAAGCATATATATCAACCTGCTAGGCTGCTAGTGAATCTGCAAAATTCAACACCTAAACTGTATTGAATTTTGCAGATTCACTAGCAGGTTGGTTGTTTTGCAGATTGCATAGGCAATCTGCAGACTGACTGATTCCGCAGATTGACTGTAACATATATAGTATTGACAGGGCCAGTTATAGCTCTCTTATATGGTAGATAAACATATATAGTTTGTCCAAGGGGCCATGAGAGAGGCTAGCCATTTCGGTCATTCTGAAACTTAGTGGCCTGGAGCCCGAATGTACGGTTAATAATATAAATATTATTACTAGCTTTGTATATGTGAAAGGAACAGGTGAAACTGTCAACAACTACATATTGAGTTAATAAGTTTGTAACCACAGAATTCTAGTATGAGTTATTGTTGTGACAGTTACAGCTGTTATTACTAGGTGTTATTCAAGAAGAGTATAATAATTTTTGTGGTGTAATGAATGTACAGCACTAATGCTTTTTTTTACACTGCTGAAGAATTTGTTTTAGCTAATTAGATTTTGAGGAAATTTATTTGCATATATTTCATTAAAAATGCTGCTCAACGTTCCACTGAAAATTGTCAAATATTTTCAAGTGCCCTTTAAACATTCGTGATTATAAGGTCAAATTACCCCAATTGTTAACCTCATTAGACTCATTTGATCTTCGACCAGAGAATTCCAGTAATTCCTTTTGTTTGTTTTGAGGGTGGTCCATTTATATTATACTGTCGAAATGGAAATGTTATGGTGGTTTTCAACGAGTTTCGTCAAAATGGGCCACTGACTGCTGGTGGTGTTGCTTAGCCTTAGTCAAAGGTAAGGTTTGATGATTGATAGGAAGTTTCATGTAAAAGTTGATGAGTTTAACCCTAGCTTTGACTTGAAAACCATGTAAGCTTGTTTTATACTGCCTAGCTAAGTAACAAACCAGCCTGTGAAGCTTCAAAAATGACATCAGAGCTTCAAATTTTCGCCTTTGCCAGATCATGAAGCTTGCTTTGACATTGTTCAACTTGTTCATAGCTTAGTAATCCAAAGCACTAATCAGGAAATGGATACACAAATGGGGTGAACAAGTTACACCTTTTTTTTGGTGATGGTTTCTATTGTTTTGTAATATCTATTTTATAGGGTATAAAGGTTATAAAATATCGTAAAGCTTTCAAGACCACTTGTTTTTACGAACAAGCTAAGCTTTGGGGAGCTACTTTTTTAATGATTACTAAGTCAGAGGTAATGCTAAACTCAAGAATTTTTAAGAGGAAGTTTCACCTGAAAGTTGATGAGTTTAGCACTAGCGTTGACTTACAAACCATTAGGAATATTCGACTAAGAATATGAACTTTAAGTTTCTTTCTGAAAAAATAAAGTGAAATTCTATATGGAGTTATTTTTTTTTCTGGACAATTTGAGAATTTCAATTGGATTCGAAATGGGCGGTCGTGTATGTTAGTCGTTCTTATTACAAGAATTTTTGATTATTCTCACTGCTCTCAGGGGTTGTAAAGAAGTGAGAACACTAACTTTTTGAGGCCCATGTCTTAAATATGTAATGTGATCTCAACATGAACTTCTCTTCCTTCTCTTTTTTTTTTCTCTCTCTTTATACTAAACACACATAAACCGTATAATTCTGAAATCCGCAACAGTTTCTAGGAAGATGTCAAAATACCGTGAAGCTCAACACTGTTTTTGGTCAACTTGGGTAACTTTTTAATAAAAATTGGCAACCGGAAAAACAACAAAAAACAACACAAATGTCAAGTGGTGTGTGGCACCTGGGAAACATTTACTATTCTACTTTTTTTATTATTTTTATTTAGACATTCTTTATGATTATTTTCTGTGTGTGAGTGTGTTTGCGTAAAATATGTACCCATTACAAGTGTTGCTCATATGACATCTTGTCACATTTAGTCTGCCTAAATGTACAATATGTCTGTAGTGTTTTCCATCTGAAACTGTGGAATAAACTTGGCCATTTGCCTTCAAAACGTTGTATCATCTAGTTGAGGCCATTTTCATTTCGAGGTAAAAATCTAACCGAGAACATGTGTGTGTTTCCCTCCCTTCTGTTTCCTAACCACCACATTCATTTTCTCTTGTGCTGTTTTGGCTCTCTGTTCAAATTTCATAGAAAAAGAGACAAGTCAGTGAATGTGTGAAGTTGCTTGGTTGCAGCTGCTTGACAGAACTACTAAGTAGGAATCGAACTGTGTGTGTGCGGTGTGGAGGAGGAGGAGGAGAGATAAGTACAACTGAAGAAAAACAACATATCTTTCTATCTATGGTGTGTTTTGAATGTGCGTTTAGAAGAGTGGAGTGTCCGGATGAAGAGGCCATGCAGCAACAGAAGCAACACACCACAACTGTTATTAACTCTTTCATCCACGTGTTAACAACATTAGTACTAAAGACCAAGGAATTTCCTGGATCTGAATATTTGTGGATTTAATCGAATCATGTCGTTCGAAGAATTCGACGTTGTTTGGATTTGCTTTACCCAACGATGAATGATCGAATTCTCATCTTGGTCATTTGGATATCCATTCTATTCATTGGTGAGTATATTTTAGCTAATGTGAAATTAATTTTTTTTGTTTTTTTTTTAAGGATTTTTTTATTTACTTGAAAAATTGATGAAGATTTTATGTTTCATTCGATTTTTTTTCTTCTGTAAGTATTTGTGGAGTTTAGTGATTCAAAACTTCAAAAGTCAGTTTTAGAGGCTTTAAAACAGTTCCTAGTTTATTATTATACCACACACACAAACACACATATATAGGGGCCTTTTTTAAAAGAAAAAAACCCATCTCTTGTTCCCCTTAACACACGACATGACATCCCTTTAAGTGTCACATTTGAAAAAAAAAAATAAGGGGATGTTTAAACTCATCTTTTTAACTTCTACTGCTCCTTCATAATGAAAAGTCGAAACTTAGTTCTGCTCCATTGAAGATGAAATGTCTCGTATTAGGAATTGTTATATGTTTGCTTTTGAATTTCAAGTCTTGAGATTCAATACAAGAGAGGGATTGGTGGTAGATCCTTTTTTTTTGTAATATATGTGTCTTGTGTTGTAAGTTGTAATATAAAAATGGTCTTTCTGTTCATTTTTTTTCTCCATCTGTCTCTTTTTCTATATAGACTTTATATTTACTTTTTTTTTTTCTGTTGCACAAATTGCAATAAAATGTACGTTTTTGTGTGCAAAAGTTGAAAGTCAATCCTAATTACAGTTCTATTCATCCAAATATCATCATTCAATAGAAAGTTAACGTAGGAAGACTTGTGTCGTGTTTATAGTCGGCATTTAGCTATATTGGGTCCTTTCTGATAAGAGCACAATTTGAATAAAAATCTTGAAAGGGGGCCCCTCGTGAAAGGCTGACTATAAACGCGACAGTAGACCTTTTTTTTAGCTGTTGTTTAGCTACTGAAAAACAGTATTTACTGCATATTTCACTTTTGCTTTATTCATAAGGGACTCTCATTGCATAAAAGTATTAAGTCTGTTGTAAGATAGTAAATTGTCACATCTAGCTTATAAAAATGCAACAAGTTACAAAAGGAAATTACAAAACATTATATGATTATAGTATATGACAGATACTGTCATATCTTTATGACTGCCATTGTCTGGTGTACGGCATAAATGAAAGTAATAAAATAATTTATCATAAGCAGTGACATCAAAATGTCACATCTTTGCCATTTTGTTTTCTTCTGCATTAATGGCGTAGGATTATAAACGCAATGAAAATGAAAATCGTATAAAAATCGGATAACACAAAGTATATTTTCGATCTGGTCCTTAGAATAGCATAAAAATGTTTCATTTAACACGAAAAAAATATTCTGGTCTTGTTCCATTTTTGTATTAAACGGGCTCCATTGTATACATTGTGAAATACATTTTTACATTTCACAGTCATCTTATTCCATATGAATAATGTGTTCAAAACCACGGGGTGCAAAATAGGGAGTAAATATGGTGTTTGGTCCTGTTGTACAATAAAACATTTAATCACTCTCTATTCTACTCTCTCATTTCAGCTTTTATTATCTATTCTAATATTCAGATATCTGTTTTATTCTCTTTCTCCCTCTCGAGTTTGTAGGTTTGTTTGCTAGGTTCACAGAATCATAATGCTCTTACGTTTGCAAATTTGTTATTCAAAAAAAAATCATCATAAAAATGGTGTATACATCAATAGATCATAGACTAGTCACCAAAGGATTTATGGAATCGACATTCATTATTATTTGATATATGCTGAGCATTGAGTTTTACATAAGCGGAAAAAGTTGATGGCTCAGAGATGTATGCTACTGCTGCCATTGGGTTAACTTTTAACTTAAGTCAACAATTTCTGTTTGAGAAAACATTTGCTTTTTTTTTTCTTTCTAAAACTAAAACCCATGAAAGTCATGAATAAATCCGAAACGCTTGAACCAACCATACGATTGCATTCATCAGACAGAATGTCACAGAAAAAAAAAGAGAGAAATTCAAAAAGGTTGGTTGAGTTTCAAAAACAGGAAGGATTCCGAAATGTTGAATGCAATTTCAAACCTGACTGCACCTTACGCATTGATTGCTTATGGTAAGGGAGTTTCCATGGGTTAAACATGTCAACTTGTTTTTCTTTTTTGCTGTTTTTTTTTTTGTTATAGAAATAAACATAAGAAATGACAGAAATGTATGGACACTTTACGTAAACGATTCAATGAGAAAACTTGGTATTTGAACTTTAAACTGGAATTTTTTTGAGCGAGTTTCAACATAGAAAAACCCTTTTCAATGATATTTAATATAACAGAATTTTTTTTATGTTGGAGCCCTGTTCAGAGGGTTCAAAGTATTGTTTGCTTTCTAAAAAAAATTGGAAGTAGAACCCTATTTATTTAGCCATAATATAATGGAATCATGTTTTTGGTCACTGGATTTATCACTTTATAAATGCAAAATAAATTCGCTTTTAAAATGCTAGAAAGTCCCCATTTTTGTTACAGTGTAGTGAGTCCTAGAGGCCTACATTAAATTCAATGGGTTGTTGGGTCCTGGGCTGGCAATTTTATGAGAAAAGCCTGTGGGCCTCATGGACCTGGTGCGTTGTAGGCTCTATCGATCTGGTGGGGTTTTTTATATTAAAAACCAGTCCATGGAGTTTTTCAGCTTCGTGAGCCTGGAGAGGAATCTTGGGGCATATGAACTTGATGGGCTAAGCTCTTTATAGTTTTGTGGGCTTTTTGGGCTTCATTTTTTTTTTTTTTACAAAATGGTGGTTTCTTTATTTTTAAAAGCTAAAATTTTGAATTAAAGTTTGGTTTTCACTTATTTAAAAAAACTGATGCTCTAAAATAACTTAAAAAAATATTTCATTCTTTTAAAACTGAATCAGCTTTTACTGTTAAAAATGTTTTGACTTGGTACAAAAACTTACTGTCTACATGAATCTTTTACTCAAATTGGTTTATTAGGTGCTCGTACAAATAATGGCAAAACCTGAGCTTGTGTGTGAAACCATAAGAAATTAGTTTAATTAAAACAAAAGTCTCTACATATTCTAGTTGGTTGCTTTTCTTCAATCTCATGTTTTGTCATTTGTATATAAGACAAAGTCTTACATGAAAAGACACGGATTTTCGATCAGACTCAGATCCCATTTCGTATCCATGGTTATCCATCTCACAATGTCTTTATGACACAATACAATGCTCATCTTTTCCCCCCCCCAAATATCATTCCTTCTTTTTCTTTCTAGTTTCTATTTAAGATAGAAATCCATACAATTCACCCAAACTATAAACTTCCTCATCATTTGAGCTCCTCCTGTTTCTTGTATATGTTGTTCATATAAAAACCCCTTATTTTTCTATACACCTCTTGGTCACAATTCATTGAAGCCACTACATACAGCATATATAGAAAAATCCACTTTAGCAACATTTGTTTATATTAGATTTTTGGGATGTTAATTAAATTTTTAATTGTGAAAAGCTGAGATATATATGGTTAGAGAAAAAAATAATAATCTTCCTCAATTTGAACACTCCTTTATTCTGTTTGAATTTAACTATGATTTATTTATAATAAAAGGATGTGTGTGTGTGTATTGAGGGGAGGATTTCTTTTTTGATGGTTACTATTGTATATAAGTAGACTCTTATGACTATGAGACTTAAATTGAGTGAAATAGTCAGAAATCCGATTAAGAAGCTATCAACAATGTCAAAAGTCAGAAGAGGATTCATTTTTCACGTCTGTAAGAGACGAGATACGTTTCATGAGAGGGTCATACTATTACATAGCAAATTTGAAATTTAATAGCAAGAGTTTCTACAATGTATTCAAGTAAATAGGCTTTTCATTAAAAAAGTCGTTTGGAAGCAAAAGAGAATTTTAAAGACGATCTTTGAATAGAAAAATCGAAAGAAATATTATTCATGTAAGTTGTTAGAATCGAAATTTTAAAATATTTCTTAACGAGTGTAAACGGATTAACAATGACACATTTTTTATTATCTGAATGTGTAGATTAGGAATAAGTCATACTTTTCTGAAGAAAGCTTCTGAAGGGAAGTCGAAAGTGTTTGATCTGTGGTTGCAATGTATTTTATATGGAAAGATGCAAAGTGATCAGTTTTGGCGACAACCCGACTTAATTTTACAGTCGAGAAGTTTTCTCCCAAAGTTGTCTGTGTGCTAAGGGCTTCAATGATTTCAAAGGTTTTTTTATGTTGGAACCCTATATATTAAGAGAGTTCAAGTTGATGCTTAAGTGTCAAGTTTCCTTTTTGAATTTGGAAATAAGGATTGGAAATTGGGATACACAGACCTTTTTTCATCACATTTTGACTTCAAAATGAAGTTGAAGGTGGTTGGTTGGGCTGTGGTTGCAATGTATTTTCTATGGAAAGACTCAAGGTGGTCGGTTTTGGCGACATTCCGATTTCATTTTGCAGTCTAAAAGGGATCTGTGTGCCAAAGGCCTAAGTCTTTATTGCGTGTTTGTGTTTTCGTGTTATACATAAAGAATATTATTTTGATGTCACTTTAAGGTTGGTTAATAAATAGCTTTTTGAAGATGGATGGCAATATATTCAATTTTTCAAGTTGCATGTTTGTCAGAGCTCCGCATGTTGTAATTTGGTCATTTCATGCTATATCTAAACCAGGTTGTGATGATGAACATCTTGGTTAAGTCATTTCATGAAATGACTAATGTGCTGTATCTGACATGAATAGTACGGTTTCAACTTTCAAGTCATGTTTTATTAGAAATCTTTGAAAAGTTTTCTAGAGTTGCAGTTCTAGTAGATCTATAATAAGATAGGACTAGATATATTCCAGTGTTACAAATTTTTTTCTGTATTTTGAACACGTTTTGGAATGCTTTATATGTCTTTACATATAAAATATCTTTTTCTTGTATCTCTTGTATAAAGCAGAAAGTGACAATATTCGACCATTAGTTTCACTTTTATCGCGGGGATGTCATATGCCAAGTGGCACGCGTAAAACGCGTTTTTTTTTAAAAAATGAGTATCTTTCAGAAACTATAAAACTACACATTGAAACTTTATAAAGGAAAATGTTTTATTCATAAAAACTGAGACATATATTGTTCAAAAATTAACTAAGTTATTGAATTTTGAAAACGCCCCTTTATAAAGGTACTTTTGTTCACTTCCACGAAATAATAAATCACAAAGTAAATGAATTTCATAATTTTCATTAACTCACGCACAGTAAACTCCTTCATTTCTAGTTGCTTCTATGTACAGACTGAGCGATGTTTTCCATTTGAAGTGGGAAACAGAGAAACAAGCAACACTCTTTTGATGTCAAGCTGCCAGATACTGGAGCGATGTTGATTCGACGTCACCAGTCATCAGGGAAACAACAGCAATATTTCCGGCGATTATCGCCCTGTCTGTACTAGAATTTATATTAGCATTAAAAAAATTATTTTAACACGAAATGCTTTTAACACACACAAAAAAAATAAGCCAGTCATTTGCATTTTGTGTCAAACTGTTCAAACTTTAGTACTTTTTTAAAAAGTTGTTTTAGCCTAAAGTTGTTCATTTTTTATCGTTATGTTTCAGTTTTTGAAGAAATAATGTTAGATATATTACAGTATAGTTTTATGAGGATCATTTTTTTAGCATGAAGCATTTTACCTGTGCTACTTGATATAATAAATATATGTATATATATATATATGTTGTCCATTTCATATCAATGTTTTATGGGTTTTGTTTGTTTCATTGTTCGAATTTATGGATTAGATAGATAGATAGATGGCCATTGAATTTCTTCTATTGTTGTTTCTGAACTTAAGGCGGTTTTTGTTCAGGAACTGACTACTTTGGCCACTTATCTTCTTTACAGTATATATGTCGCATCCATTTGATGTAATTGTCCAGTACATGACAGTACACGAAATGTCTGTCCATTTCGCGTTTTGTATCACTCCAACTTATGTTCATTTCGTGAAAATGGTCGTACATTTCGAGTAATGGACAATTACACGAAATGGATGCGACACACATGTATATATATATATATATATATATATATATATATATATATATATATATATATATATATATATATATATATATATATATATATATATATATATATATATATATATATATATATATATATATACATACACATTATAATAAGATCTATTGTTGGTTTGATGTTTTTCAAAATTTGTTTTTGGATGTTCTACCTCCTTCCTATATACCGTATGTAACTCGATTTTGTTTTGGTAAGTAAAGTGGGTACTCATAGAGTAGGAAAGATACTAAGTACTAACTTTGCTTCTATTTTAGTAATGAAAGCTTTTACCTATATGGAAAAAAGAATCGATTTTGATTTTTAGATAATGTGCTTTTGTAATGACCAGCTTAAATTGACATTTAAGGTATGCAAATTGGCACAGTCTTCTTGAATAATGCATTATCTTTGAAATGGCTGCTTTTTCTATGTTTCTCTTTCTCTCTCTCTCTTTGTGTTGTTTTCGAGGTTATGACCGGAACTTTGTGATATATTTTCTTTATTGAGATTTTTTTTTATTAAAAAAAGTGATTATCTCTTAGGTGTTTCAGGATTGAATGGGAATTTTTGTCATTTTTCTTTTTTGTTTGCCACCCCTTTGAGCCTTTTCTTGAAAGCACCACACCAGCACCAGATTAATTTCGAATGCAATGCTATTTTTATAATGACTTGAGAATATGGGCAGCTTCCTGTTCTTCAATGGTAGTCACGTACTGGCTTCCAAATTGAAGTACTTTCTGTATGTGTTATAAAGAGAGAGGGGGTAAGTTAGTACCTTTTGGAACCCTCAAAATTTTATTCCACATCATTATGAGTTTTTTTTTTCATCTTATAATGAAGATATTTGTAGTTCACTTAGCTTTCTTTTTAAGTAGAACGATAAATAGTTTTTTTTTTCTAAAGTAGGGAGCTTCATTTAAGAAGTTAAAGCTATAATAAACATTACCGGTACTGTCAGTACAAGAAAAAAAGCACTGAGGTCACGTACAGAACAAAAAATTAAGTTAAATTAAAATTTGTTATTCTGGTTTGGTATGTGCTTACTTCAGTATTTCTCATAGGCCCTCTCTCTCTATCTAGAAATAAGTTCGAGGATGTTTTTTTCTTCTGCGCAAGAGTTTGGAAGTTGACTAACTGACTGCCCATCAGTTTACCAAGTGCTTTTTTTGTGTATGTGTGTGTGTGCCTACTTTTTACTATTTCTTGCACTAATGTTTGATTGACGTTTACAGTGAAAGACTTCTTCCAAACGCTTTATTTGATATATAGAATGCATTCACTCACTTTTTGTAGAATGGCATTTAAACTATTTTGCAAGATGTTCCGAGTTTGTCAAGTTCTTAAAATGTAAAGATGGGATTGTACAGTTGTGGCACTGTCACTTGAAGCGTGTGACGTCAGAAAGGTTGATAAGAAACCCAGGATTGTGTCATTTTGTCTAATAGAAAATGAAGGATAACAATGGACACAAAAGACCCTTTCTTTTAAACTGTTGAGTTTGTTTATTATTAATATTTATCATCCCTTTCTTTCAGACACAAGTTAAATGAGGCGACTGTAGCTGAGAATATTTTAATGTGTACTAAATATTCAATGCCACTTTGTTTTTATAAGGAAATTAGTTTGGACAAAATTCATAATGTAAACTTAGCACTTGAATCCTCAGAACAGGGTACGTTCGTATACCCTTTTACTGGCTTTTCTTTTTCAATTTTGAAATGTTGCTGCAACCCTGGTTCAGGTTAAAATTCAAAGTGCCGCGTTTTCTTTGTCACTTTTCTAATTAAATATACTTACAATTTACGAATTATGATTCAATAATTTTTTTTTTCTGTTTGAAATTACGATGATTTTTCTATTTTACTGATTTTTCTATTTTATAATCATAAGAAGGTAGTTTACACTTTTTCTTTTCTGTTTACATTTGTAAATATTTTGTTACAAATTCGTTTTGACAACTTCATTTTGATTGAAAATAAAAAGGATCAATGTTTTCTTTTCTTTCTCTGAATGTATAAAATAACTTCACGGTATAATTTTTTCTTCTTCATGTATTTACAGAACAGAATCGTGTTTTGTGTTATTTAAGATCAAGTTCTTCAATAATCGAATCAACAATTCACGAGAAGTGCCATTTCATGTGTGTAAATGTTGAACCATTCAGTTAGTTGTTACTCGATTTACACTTTGGATTTCTTTAGAATTTTTTTATTGAATCTGTTCGATTTTATTTTCTGAACAGAAAAAATACTTGACATGATGTCAACAACATACGTTTCTTAATGTATTTTCATTACTTGTTTCTTTTATTCAGTGGATCCATATTTCATTTGAGTTTCCGAATTTTTCGACCATTTTTTTTCATTAGGACTAGATATTCGAGCAGCTTGTTTTTTGCTTTTTTTTTAATTGCATGATTTGAAAGCTTAGTTTTTTTTTCTTCTTCTTGCTTTCTTATCAGTATGACGATGTTGTTATTTTGGAGTTCTTATCTCAAAACTCTTAAGATAGTTTGTTTGTTCTTTTAACTGTGTTTGTTTAAGACAATTTTTTTCCATCAAAAAAAGAAATGTGATATGATAGGACTGTGCAATTTTGCATTGCAAATAAGATTCAACACTGCTGGCAAATTTTTAACAAAAATGCTATAAAAACAGCAATTCAGATATGAAGGGGAGAAAGAAAAAGGTAGAGAGAGAGAGAGAGAATGAAAAAAAAGTTAAAGTAGTATTTCTTCTTATTTATGGGGCATATTTTTGGAGGTTATACACATACGAGGCATATTTTAAGATGTGTTTGGTGTTGTGTTTTTTTTTGTTGCTTATTCAAAAAATTTATTGTGTTCGCAACTTTTTTTTTGCATCATTTATGAGGCACATCATTTATAACTGTTGTTTCTATTTTTTTTTTGTTACTTGAATTCAGATGAAGCTTAAAGTTTATTATGTTTTACACATCTTCTGTTGCCCCTCTTTTTGCACGTTTGCGTAATAACAATAGATATTAGATCATAGATACTCAACCTCTTGATCAAAAAGAGCCAAGTTATTACTTTGAATACTGAGTGAATTAACTTTGTAAGCTTATAGTTTGAGAACTCCTACTTGTATTATATAGCAAACACTGCGTACAAGAGGAGTCCTCCATCCAATATAGGATCATGTATTGTGTTATTTATATGTAACATAAATGTCAGTCTTTTATGGAGCTAACAGTTTGTGGAAGTCCGCATTGTTTACAGCAAACTGCCTTTATGAAGTACTCCCCAAAGTCAGATTCAAATCTGAATTTGTTTATAATGTCTTATTTCTTCTCTCTTAATAGATTTTTCTTAAAAGTCATTTAATCCAATTGGCCTGTAGGTTAACAGTTATCTCTCGCTGTCTTGGTTGGTTTTTTTATTTCTTCACTTTAATAATTAGCATTTATGGACCTGGAAGAAGAAACACTTTTCATATGGGACATTTTTAATCTTTTTATATTACATGGAAATGCGGTGACTGATTATTTTTCAGAGGGAAAGTTAGTCTGACATTGTGTCGTTTAAAGTGGATGATGTGTCAATTAGGGAGAGAAAATTGGGGATGTTCTCTAATAGTATTCATAATTTCATATTTCTGAAAAAAATAGGAAGTTTCCTGTTCATATAGTATAGACCGTAGTATAAAATGTTACTTAAGCTAAAGCTTAGCTTGAACGAAATTCAACTTACAACCTTGCCATAGCATTTGCCACTTACTATATAATGTATAGGAAATTTTGTTTTGCGTCATGTTTTAAGCTTAGATCTATTTTAAGTAACATTTTAAATGTTGTCTTTATTCATATTTCTGAAATAAAAAAAGGAATTTCTTTTTCATTAAAGTTATCTCATTAGTCACTATTTTTTGCATTAAGAGCCATTTCACAAATTCGGTGCTATTTTTGCTCTTATGCGTCATTTTTTTTATAAAGAATATAATTAACAATGGGATACTTGAAAGATTTCTTTTTCTCTAAATATTGCTTTTGATCTTTAAGCATTTTTCCGTCTTGGTATAAAATGTCTTAAGGGTTTCCTTTTTTTTAAAAAAAAAATTCACAATTCTTTGTCTTTGTATTATTTTTATTTGGTAGAAAATTTCTAATTAACCATGTTAAAGAAACACTTTGAATTGTTAACATTTTTTGAGTCGGAATCTTCTTTAGAAAATTTCGAATATGTGGACATGAGGAATATGAAATTCTTTGTTATACTATTTTATTTATTATGTGTCCAATCAAATAATACTTTGTTAGAAACATGAATGTCAGCCATCTAGAATAATGTTTCTTTTCACTGGGTACACACACTTGATTTATTTTTTTCCTCAAATAAGTCTAATGTAAATAAATTATATGTTTATAAACTTGTTTTTTTTTCTGCACTCAGAAAAAAAACCAATAGATTTACAAATGATGATTTTTTTTGTACAGAAGCCAAAATGTGAAAACATTTTTTTATTATTATTATATTACATTTTGAGTAGATTTTTAGTCTCCAAATTAGGATAGTTCTTATGTTGTGTGTGTTATTTTCCTCGGCATATTACATTAAATTGCGTCTGGAAAATTTATGTCTCTTATATGTTAGTTCTGGTCGATATTTTAGCTTTTCTTACATTATGCCATTTTTTTTTTGCAATCATTCAATTTGACGCTGAATAGAGGGAGAGAGAGATATGCCTTTGGCTTTCACTTGATGTGCATCATTTATGAGTCACAGTAGAATATATTGTTGAAGTAGAGTACTAAGGAGGAGGGGGAGGGGTAAGAATAAGTGGGGTGAATGTATGGGGTGGAGTGGGTGTGATAATAATAATAAGAGGGTTGACTATGGTTGTGGTGGTTGAATGGATGGCCACTTTTTATTGTTCTTTTTTAAATACAAAGCATCACTTATATTGTATGTTTGTATGATTCATTTATTGAACAATATTGTTTGTTATATATATTTATTCCTAATAAGTGTGTCCTAATTAGTATTAAATGGTGAAATAAGTATTTATGTGACTGTGACGTAAGCTTATATAATTAAATATAAACGTGTGGATTAATTTTGTTCAAAGTGTCTCCCTGGTGTTAGGCAATCACACAGAACACCATATTGTATTACGAACAATCCCATTTTTACTGTTGTTCTCTAAAGCTCTTTTGTAGGTGCTTTTTTTTTACTGCATCTGCAGCATGCATTATTATTATTATTATTATTATTATCATTTAGTTCATTTGCAAGGTATACTGCAATGCAGTTAGTTAGTGACATGTACATTTCACCCAATATATGCAGACTACAAAGTCAGACAAACGTCAACACTAATAATAATTGTCATTTTATTTACTAGATGATGTTTTCCATTCATTTGCATATGATGTTTGTTTCTTTAAAGAAAAGTTTAATTCGTCCATCTTTATTATTTTTTTGTTTTTCTGAACCATGTTTATGAAATTATAATACTTGAGAGTTTTTCTACAGAAAACTTTAAAACTGTAGTTTCAGAATGAGAGCAAATATTTTTCTTGAACCTATAAAAAAAATGAGAACTTTATATTAATTTAAAGATTTAAAGACTGATATATTACAATTAGGACTCGGATTTTTATGCAATATCAAGCAAAGGTTTCTGAATATGTGGCCCAAGCACCAACTGTGAAGTAACAATCTCGTTTAGATTAACTAACAATTGTTTATTTTTTTCTAATCAAAAATACTGGTTAGAGAGGCTAAATCTGTAATTGACAACTGATAGTGACCAGACATCTAGCCTCCAATCAGCTTTTTGATTAGAAAATGCATGATTGCAGTAGCTCTTTTGATGATGATGATGATGATGATTACTTCAAAATTGGCAATTCCGCCACAAATTGCGAAACATTTGGTTTGATATTACTTAAAAATCCGAGCCCTTATTATAATATATCCATTAGTTTGTAAATGTTGTTTGAGTTTTACACAAATTATAAACAAGGACGAATTAAACATTCGTCAATGTTTATAAATTGTGTGTAATTTTTTTCTTCTTTAAAACCATGTTTATGTTGTTATAACGCAATTGAGTTTTTCTGCAGCAAAGTAAAAAAATGTAGTTTCAAAATGAGAGCAAATGTTTTTTTCTTGACCTATGTATAAATTTGAAACTTTTTATTATTGAGTATAAAAGGATGCAATTTGTGTAGTAACCTCGTCTGAAATTTCAGATTTAAGCATAGAGATTTTTCTAGTTTCTTTTTACATGGTCATGGTTGTAAATTCTGTTAGTTTCTTTGAAAATTTCTTGTTTAAGATGACATCCTCACATGTATTTTGAGGACAAGACAAAACTAATAAAAGTAAAGGAGATAGACAAAAAAAAAGACGAAAAGGTTAGGGTTAGTTGGAAATTGCTGACCTAAGCAGACTGGAAGGGCTTATATAACCACCTTCATATAAATGAAGGTGGATGAAAATGAAATGTGGTGGTAGAGAATAAAACAGAGAGAGGGAGAGGGAGAGAGAGAGAGATGATGTGGGTGATGAAGAGACTCAAAAGGGAGGGGATTACATTGGAAATGAAAGTTGAGAATCAAGATTAAAGTAGAAATGTTCTTTCAGAAGGAAGAATATGGGTGTAGGGATTTGAAATTGGGAGGTTGATGTGTATTGAGAGAAAAAAAAAATGGGGGTGGAGGTAATTGAGAAAATGTCTATTGGGGATATGTCAATGTTTAGTATCTCTGAAACTCTGAAGATGTGAAGATTTTTTTTGTTGGTGTATTTCAATAGAATGTTAGGATTATTCTTATTGTGTCTTCTTCTTCTTCATATATTCTTATATGGAAGCAAAAAAAAAGAAATCTTTAACGGAGAAAGCATGTCCATAAACTACGGATTTTTAGTGAACATCACATTTTTTTTCATCTAACTTTTATTTGTTTAATATATATTTTTTTCTTCTTCTGTGAAAAGTCATAACTTTAAACAAACTTTTATTATATTTCTGTGTTACTTCTTCACATTTTTTCATTCTTTTCATTTTTTTATATTTTCAATTTTCTTTCAAACATTTTATGAACAGAAAAAGAGATTCTAACAGATGCAACTTATGTATATGACATCAAATATTGTAAAGAGTCCACAGATTGGTCGTTTAGTAACGATCCTTATGGGATTGGATACTTATAATAAGTGTAATAATAGATGACCATTGAAAGTTGAGGTTTTTTTTGGGGACAATGTCTGTCGATTGTACATGTAACATAAGTTTGTCCAATGAACATCAGTAAGAAGGGTTGTGAATGACTATAATGTGGGCTCGCATTATGATGACCACTGGCTCTCATTTTTGTCTATAATGGTCAAGTGCTGAAAGTGAAAAACACACCAAGGAGCAATTTCTTTATTTCTTTCATCTCTTCTTTTTTTTCTCTTTTTTTCTTTGGGATTTTAATCCAATCTGATATTATATTGTCGGTTCCTTTATAGAAGAAGTTGTGGTTTTGGCTGACCATCTATGTATGAATGGCTTTTAGTTGAGGTCACTTCTATGTGTCGCGCGGTCTAATAATCGTTGAATAGAAAAACTATGAATGTGAATTCGCACAAAGAAATCATTTTTAAGTACAGTTGCCGCCCTGTATTTTGAATCTTGTGACGTCAGAGATGTTGACCTAAATGTTAGGCTCATATCATTTTGATTGATTGAAAACAGGTGACACCAAAATATTTCAACAGTTCAAAAACAAATGACGTTATGATTACTTTTGTTATTCCCCTCCTCCCGGGGGGGGGGGTTCTGTTTTTATCTGACAAAATGACAGAAATTTATGTTTTGAAACAACGCCTCTGACGTCATAAGCTTCAAGTTACAGATCTGCGACTATAATAAAGTAATATGAAATGCTTATATGATAAATGATGCAATTTGCTCAGCTTATTAGGATTAAAAAAAGGAAAACCTTAAAGCAGAAGATGATTCTGTTTCATCTTACATTATTTTAGTACAAAATGTTTGAATCTTTTTTTTTAAAGATTAGCTTATGCAATTTATTAAATAGTAGCAGATAATGCAAACCATTTCCAAATGTTTTCAAATTCATATAGCTGTATTTAACTAAGAAAATCTTTTTTGTTTTGATTGTGTGTGTGTGTTTTTTTTAAGTGAACGCAAACGTTTTTCCTAAGCAACATTAAGAAGAAAAAAATTGCAAATATGCTAGCTTCTAAGAAACTGTTAAAAGTTGCTTCTAAAAAAAAAGGTTCACCTCCATTATTTAAATGTTTGTTTGTTTTATGCACTGCCAATTTAAACTTTTAAGAATCATCATAAGAATTGCTTCATTATTATTCAAATTTCTTGTGATCTGTTCCTTTTTTTTTTGACCGTCAACAAAAAGAGAGATCTTTTAATGAAATCTCTTTTAGTTCATTTTACTTTTTTTGAGAGGGTATTTTAGAATGAGCCTTTGATATTTTTTTAAAGGGTAATGAACAGAAAATGGGAATTTTCATTTAAGTGTCTCCTCAATGTCCTCATTCATCGAATAAGTAGAGAGGGGGGGGGGTTCGTTTTATTTATATAAAAATCCTCTTATGTACCCGTATGCATTAAGATTTATAGCTCACATTGAAGTTTATCGTTCAGTTCTTTCATAATGAAGTTAATATCTCTTAGAAAAGATTAGAGGAAAAAAAATATTCTTCTTAAAAGACTTTATGTATTGCGAATACATAATTCATAAAATACTTTATTAAGCATTGATTTTTTTTTATATATATGTCAAATAGGTAATGTTGAAAACGGACCGTTGTACAAAAGGTCAACTGTGTATAAAGAGATATTTGCAAATCCTGGTGAGGAGGTCATCTTGCATTGCGACATCACCAACGTCACTGGTGTCATTCGATGGTTACAGAACGAAAATGAACTCAATCTGGCAAAGGAAGAGGAAGAGGTGGACGAGGGATTTGGAAGTTTTCGCTTTCATTTGGGCATCAACGATAGCAGCCACTATCACTTTCTTCGCATTCAGGGTGTACAGGTTCAAGACGATGGACTGTGGCATTGTCAGGATGTTCACGATCATCAGTCTTGGATCCTGACTTCGAAACCAATTCGAATCATAGTTTTAGGTAAACAATAATGCTTCTTGATACTTGTTGTTGTTGTTGTTGTTTTGTTTGTAGGTTGCTGTGGAAACGAAAAAAAAAAGATAAATTTTATGTTGCCGCTTTTTGTTGTTATACGAGAAGAAATTATTAGGAAGTTTTTGGTGGCATACGGCAGCTTTTTTTTACTCTTATTACAAAAGAGAGGGTGTGTATATGTGTACGAATAATAATAGACGTTAAAGCGTGAAAGCCTGAAAAAACGACCATATAAAAGCCTTCGACAGCTGTCGCATTTGTGTGTAATGTGGTCATGGTGCGTAAAATGCTAGTGGACGTTTGTGAGTGTGACATTATCCAACAAAAAATGGTAATTGTTGTGTTTTGCCATCTGCTTCAATCGAGCGTGCGAACACCAGAAGAGTTCGAACATTCTCCTATTATTATTATGATTATTATTATTGATACTTTATCAAAACGCCTGTTAGACAGATCGAATAAGAAGAAATAAGATCAACAACAAAAAAAAGAAAAAACAAGAGTATCTCGTATTGAAAGTTCAGTGACAGACAATCAATAACCGTTTATTTATATTACAAATTGGTCTGTCTTTCGTTTTTCTTTTCCTATCTGTATAGTACCACCTACTCATCCATATCTGTTGTACGAAGAAAAACGTTTGCCCGAAGAAGCGACATTTACTACTAAGGAAAAGAATGTTCTTTCGTTTGAATGTGTGACTGAAAATATCAATCCGGCACCTGACAAAGTGGAATGGTTTTTAGACGAGGACAATGTATCTGAAACGAGCCAATTACTTTCGGAATTTTCACCTTCCAATAGACTTTATTATGCCAAAAGTACGCTCATTTTGGAAGCGAATCGAAGGCAACATCACAAGACGTTGTCGTGCCATGTTTACCACATGTCATTACAAGGTTCTATTGCTACCAGAATTATCTTCAATATTTTATGTAAGTAGAGGTGTTTTTTTTCATTCTTCTTCTACTTCTGTTTCACCACATCGACTAATTATTCAATTTATTTGACACATTTCGCGAGATAGGAATAGGAAAAAGAGACACATCGAAGTTTTGTTGCCGTATTTCAATGTTGTCAAATCGTCTTCTTGACAGCTGTTTGTTCGTTTCAAAACGAACCGTTCTCTCAACATGGCACAGTATTAAAACATTGTGTCAAACTCTAGAAAGTATTGATCCACTTGTTTGTTTTTTTTCTTCTTCCAATATAACGATTTTTCTTACATTGTTAGCTCCCCTTTTGAGGTTTCATGATTCTTTTTTCGTGTTTCTTTACTTTTTTTTTTGTCTTTTCCCTCAGGGAGATACATTTCTCTTATTTCTCGCCATTCCACCTGTTTATTATTGCAATCCTTCATGTTGTTTGTTTCTCTCTACATCGTCTATATTTTCTGTATTCAACTACAATTGCAAAGTTTTTACTACGTTCAGGTTTTGATTCGAATTTGTAGTTGTTATTCAACAGAAATTTCTGGTTTTTATAGGAGATTGTGAATCGATTTGTCTCTTTGTTTCCTTTCTCTGTTACAGTATTTTTGTTGGAATTGGTGTTTTATTACCTTTTTTTGTTGAGTACTTTGAGATTTTTATGATGATGTGGCGAATTTTATTTTTTTGCAGTTACTTCAACAATTGTTAACCATTAAGGGTCCGGTATTGTTTTATTACTTTTCATTTGAACAGTAATCGAAACAAGAAAAAAAAATTGCCACTTTAAAGTGATCAAAGTAAATTGTTCTTTAGTTTTTTCGTTTTCTAGTGTTAAACAAACCATAATGAACCACTTTTAAACCTGACCATTCCAAAGAAATAGCATCCACAAAATGACCAGGCTTAAAATTTGAACTTGTTCAAGTGAACTAACTGACCACTTACAGAATTTTAGCTCCGATTCAAAACCAGATAATGGCTTTGGTCAACTTTGGTTTATAGCAAAATATACACATGGTTATTTTTGTTTACATGTGGGGGGGTGCAGGGCTAACAATTTAGTCATTTCTACTCGTATCGAGCCTTTAATTACTATGAGAAACTCAAGTTTGTTGTAATTGAACAAATCTTGCAATTTCTATGCGAGTCAGCCTATTTTGAAAGACTCACATAATGTTTCAGCTTAATGTCCTACAGAAATGTAGTTGTTATACTGATGATTACATGAATGCGTGTTCTAATTCCAGTTTTTTTTTCTTCAAATTAATTATCTTTTTATTAGTTATTTTGAGTTGTAACTTGTAACCAAGTCCATTGATGCCCTTTGCAAAAGTTGCAATCGTTTGAATTTAATTACAGTGGAAACCGTTTAACACAAAAGTAAACGGGACCGGAATATTTTTTCTCGATAAAATAATTTGAATGCTTAAGAGACAAGACCAAAATATATTTCGTGTTATCCGGATTTGTTTGTGCTAAATGGTTTTCACTGTACCTTAAAAGTCGATCCTAATGGTAATATTTACAGGAAGGTTAATTGTTATTTTCCTTGAATAAATAGCAATTGTCAATGTTATAGCTTATAATATTCTTACAGCAATTACTGTGGTTTTTTGCACGCTGCCTTGCAGAAAACACTGATTTTTTTGGATAAATAACCAATGTGTTTGCCGAGTTTTGAGAACTTTAGCATTTCAGTTAAAAATTATCTATATTACTTTAATGGCCTTTATATAATTATTATTAAAACTGATGTAAGTGGTGTTTTATAGCCTAGGCACATGGACCGCTTTTATGTGGTAGAGTTCAACTGCAAAATGTTGTCGCAGGTTCCTCCGTTGTGGTTGACATTGTATTACTATGAAAATGCGCCAGACCTTTGCCACTAATAAGTGGTTCATGTGCCAAGTCCCTTAAGTCTGCCTGTTGTTTCCACTCTGAATTTCGCAGCTTTAACCTTAAAAATTAATAAATTCCTTGCTGTCTTTATCTTAGTGTAATTCAAATTGATGGTAAGTTAAAAAACCAAATGTGATGCCAAATCTCCAGTGTCACATTTGTTTGGCAACCTTTTTTATTTCATGATTTATGAAGTGTCAAGTGATGAGTTTGTCATCTTTAATTGCGAAAGGCATTCAAGTACAGTTTTAAAATTGGTTGTTAACATTGAAAGATCTTATTTTTTTTAAAAGTACTTTAAGAAAGACAAGAACAGAAAAAAAAAAGATTGAATGAAATGAAAGAAGTTAAGATAAATGGGCTAAAGAAGAAAATGAAAAGACCTAAAGAAGAAATAACCTAAAGGATTCCAGACTGAAGCTCATTAAATTTAAAAAAGACACATATCAGTTCCACTGTGTGTATCTTTTAGAATTATTTTTCTTTCGTTTGATGTCGGTCTTTCTGAACAAAAAATACTTATTTCAGGAATCTCTTTTAGTAACCGCCAAAAAAAGTAACTTAAGCTAAGAGGAACAACAAAAACATTGTAGGAAAGTGGGGTTCTTTTTTTCCAATATTATTTTTTTTTTTGCATATTTCAATTTACTCAGATTAGATCTTGTGGAGTTTTTTGTATTTTTTTAAAAAAAAATTGGATATATGAAGAGTAGAAAAATATAAAAAAGCAGCAGCAACAAACAAACAAACATGGGACAAAGATAAACAAGTTGTCAAGGAAATTTGCCAACAATTTTTCGGTGTTATACTTTCTAGATGTGTCCTCATTATGTTTCTTACTTTCTATTTATAAAAATCACTTCGATGTTTCTTTTTTTATACTAACAAAGTGTTTTAGAATGGATTTTTTAATGTAATTTATGAAGAGAAAGTTAATGAACATGGACACTTAAAGTGGAGATTAATGTTATAAAATATTGCTCATGAAGGATCAACCACATTAGCCTCCAATTGACACTGACACCAACTCCATAATACATTAACGGATGTATTAGAGACTAATTTTCCAATTAGTGACTATTTGTTATATTTATTAATATTAATGATTTTTTTCTTCTTCTGATTCTTGTACAGATTCGCCTTCGTTTGTTATATCTCGTATTCCTGATTTTGGTTATCCAATTCACGAAGGCATCGAAGTTTCACTCAAGTGTGATGTTAATGCTAATCCTCCAAGTGTTCCTCAATGGATCAAAGGTAGGTTTCGTTGTGTGTTTGTCTTTATGAATGAATAATGTGTGATATACTTTCAGATGATGGTCCTCCTCCAGTGGATCAAAGCAAGGAAGGTTATTTGAATTTTTCGTCCATCAGTAGAGATCATGCCGGATGGTACCGTTGTTCTACTCAGCACCAATTTGGTGTTTTTGCATCTTTTGGATATTTTCTTAATGTTAGATGTTAGTATTCTAAATATTTCTTCCAATGTTGGTTTTAGTTTTCTCTCTTACAGTATTTAGTTTTAAATGTGTATCTCAGGTGTATAAAGTGAACGTAATTTTTTTTTTCAGAAGCAAATTTAAAGAAGTTAGAGTTTGTTAGAGGCTAGTAGAATTGTAGATATATTATTTTCATGATAAGTCATGAGTGTGATGACATATTTTTTAAAATAAACTGTAAATGTCAAGTTAAAACATCGAAAAATCGAAAATAGAATGTCAAAAGTGCCACAAAAAATCTTATTTTAAAAAACATTGTCATGAAAATAATTGAAGCACGTTTATCTACTTCTACTTTTTTGGTTTCTACTTTCTAACTTTGAAAGTTTTTTCTTAAATGATTTAAAAGTATAAATGCCATCGGATTATTGTTAATTGAGGGAAACTCGAAAGTGGTTTAGAAACTAGAAAAGTAGAATAACCAGATTTCAAAAGTTAACTTTTCATAAAATATCTTAAAGTTGCTTTTAATATTGCTTCTATTTTGTAAGTTTTTCTCTAAAACATGTTTACAAATTAAAGAAAATATAATTGTTAATAAATCAAATGATAACGTTTTAAGGCAAAGCTAAACTTAAAAACTCTCCATTTTATCAATATAGAGTGTTTTGTCTTGCATCATGTTTTAAGCTTTTGTTTTATTTTAAGCAACGTTCTTTTTAATATGAAATGTGAATCCTCAAATTCGAAAACCTTGCTTAAAATAAAGGTAAACCTAACAAGACTTTGTCTTAAGTAACGTTTTAGAATATGGTTGTACTGTAAGTGTTATATAGATTTAACTTTATAGATAGAAAAAAAAATGTTTCTTATGATTATTCTACTTGATTAATCACTATATCGTCTTTATGCCAAATACACTTTCATCTTACATGGACACAGTGTTTGATATTGTTTCGGCAGATGAACCCGAAATTGTGGAACAACCACCTCCTCAGGTTCAAGTGGGACTCGGAGGAACCGTTCTCTTGGAATGTTCTGCCGATGGCAAACCTCCGCCCTCGTACTGTTGGGCCAGGTATTTATTTTGAATGCTACAAACATTTAAAACGTTAAAAACAGTCTTGTGAATTTTTATTATTTGTAATAGAGTGAAAAATGGTGGTCGTCTTGAAAGTTTGGGAATGGAACAAAACCTTCTTTTAGATAGAATCTTGTATACGGATGCCGGTGTCTATAAGTGTATTGCACGCAATAAAATAGGATGGGAAGAGAAAAGGGCCGATTCGCATAATGTTGAGGTCGTAGTCACTGGTGAGATATAAGAAACAATGTAGGGTCTCTAAAACATTTTCAAATCAACTTTTTGTTTTGTTTTTGGTCTGTTTTTAAAGGGAAACCGTTAGCAGAACCTGTGAACCGCACATTGATGGCCGTTGTCGGACATTCTGCTTCATTTTCTGTTCACTATTGTGCTAATCCTGAGCCTGTGAGAGCTCAATGGCTTGTACGAAATGTAGTACTCAACCCGGGTGACATCATTGACAGATATATTTCTCATAACATTACGGTAATCTACAAAAGTTTTTGAAAACAGTATTTTCTTTTTTGTCTTAATGGTGTCCACTGTATTTTATTAAAAAAAAAATAAACGAACGAGTCAACTCCCTATACAATTCTGTAATATTTTATAAAATTAAATTTTTTTGTATGAACGAAAAAAAATTCTACATGAAACTAGAAAACATAAATTATATGTACTTTCTAGTTTTTAAGTACAAAATTAAAAACCGAAAGGGTTGATTTCCTAAACACGAAATATTTTAGAAAAACTATTAAGTTATTAACTAAACCGTTCTATACCAATAAATAATATTTCAAATTAAACTAGAAACATCTGCAAAAAATAAATGAAGACTACAAGGGAATAACAGATGAGGGTCCATTTTACTAAGTTTTGAGAAAAACGTCATTAAACTTTGAAAACTTAATATATTCCAATGGAATACTGAAAATGATAAATTTAATAATGCTTGTAGCCTAGACCCTAATCATTTTTCTCCAGTTTCATGAAGTAACTCAACAATTTCACAACAGATGGCGTTGCTAACAGTTTATTTTTAAGTTTACTTTCTAGTTTGTAAATGAAAAATGAAAAACCTAGTGGGTGAACTCCATAGACACTTAACATGGGAAGATAAACAAGAAAATGTATTTAAAAAAAATAAAACTGTTTTGTAGAAATGAATATAATCTTTAATGAAACTCGAAAACATATTTGCCAAAATATAGCTTTAAAAGAGAATTTCTTCATGCTTTCTAGTTTTTAACTAAAAATTTAAAACTCATACCATCAGAACTTTCCATACAAAAATGAAATAAACTTTCAAAAAATGCTAGTAATTTTTTTTTTCGATTTTCTTTTGAATATTTTCTAAAAGGCATCCGAAACAGAAAACTGTTATTTATCTACCTTGGACATAACTGATGTCCGACGTGAGGACGCTGGAGAATTTCTGTTTCTAGTAAAGAATTCTCACGGAATTGATGATGCCGAAGTTCTGCTCAATATTACTCAAGCAAGTTATTCTGTCTCTGCTGGTAATTTATTTATATTAGATAATTATTATTACTTTGAAAATTAAAAAGTATCTACAATTTGGTTTTGTTTTTGTTTGTTTTGTTTATTTTTTCAGATGCAATTCATATTTCTGGAAGCATTTTTCTGCTTCTTATTTCGAAATGTTTTGCATTAAGACAACTTTATTTTCTGGATATAAGCTGATAACTTGGAATGTCATTGGAATCGAAAAGATTTTTTTTATATACGAAGAAAAGGATTCAACAAACAAAAACATATATTTAAGGTTAAATGACGAATTTGCTTAATTAATAATTGGCAAACGAAAACCGGATTTTTCTTCAGTTTTTTATCTTTTATTTTGAGTGTACAAGACGGTCAATAATAATATCGATGATGAGGTGTCGCTAATTTGAGTACGTTTCATATGTGTATGAAAATTAAGCTAAAGGTTTTTTGTTTATTTCATCAATTGTGTTTTTTAATTTGTTGATAAGTGGATTTCTTTAAAATTTTGCCCAATTGGATGTTCTTAAAATATTTCCCAAAAAACAAACTATTAAAATCTATCAGTTTTAATACTAATAATCTTTCTTTTTGTAAACTATGTTGAAAAAGTAAAGTATGAGAGGAAAGTGTTTAAGGTGTTTAGTGGAAAGTCGTCAGTTTCAAAAATGGCGCTTCTATCAACATACATTCATTATAAAATGGATTTCTCAGAAGGTACATTAGTCTGGTAGTTATACTGAGGCTACAAAGAGCCATTATCCTTCAGGGTGTTTAAAAAGTGAGAAGCTCATAGAGAATATACTTGTTGATTACCAATGGAGTGATACTTTTTGAACACTCTGTAGTACAGTACAGTAGTAACTACTAGTTCACATTAACTATTTTTAATTACTGTAGGTGTTTTTTCTCTGTCTCTGTACTTGTGATCGTACCTCAATGGAGGGCCGTTCATATCAAAATGTTCCTAATATGGACGTTCATTAATCCCAAATTCAAATACAGATTTAATTATGAATATTCGCAATTAAATTGTAGATTGTATATATTCATAACTAAATTGTGGATATTCATAATTAAATTATGAATATCGATAATTGAATAAGGATATAGATAAAATTCGGCAATTTCGCCATTCACTGTCTTCCAATAATGGTCACGAATGGATTGACCACAAGTGCAAAATAACAAACATTTATATAAACTTTTTCTAATTTCTAAAAAGTCCCTAAATTCCTAAAAAGTTGATTAAGTGTAATGAAATGAAAATAATGTCTACAAGTGTGAAATGTCCCAAAAAGTATGCAACAATCTTTAGAAAGTTAGAAGGCTTTTTTAGCTTAAAAAGTTTTAAAGCAAAAATTAAAAAAACACAAACTTTGACATAAAAGTAATCTTCAAAATTTCTTCGAATTCGTGTTATTTTTTTTTTCATTACTGATGTCTTATTTAAACTTTGACGGTCAAAGTTTGGCTGTCGTGAGTCATGGCAAGTCCAGCCAAGAGAAAAAGAAACAATGCAAAAGGTCATCCGTGCCCTACATTCGAATTCTTTAGGGAATTATTGAGAATAGCGTGTTTATACTAGTGACAAAAAATCATTTGATTCAACATGTCTTTTAATTTATTTTAATTTTAATTTCGTAAGGTATATGGAGAACGATAGAACGGTGATCTCATAATGATGTCCTCTTGACTCCCGGTTTTTAATAAATGTCCATATTCGGATTATTCCAATAGTTTTGACCTCTTCTGACTTTTTTTAAATGACCTCATTTAAAAATTAATTACTTTAGTACAATATAAAATGCCATTATATTTAGTAGGTCTATTAAGAATGATATGAACTTAATTCCTTTTTATTCTTGGTTCTTTCGTCATTTGACTCATTTAAGTTATTTTCTGACGGATGTCTTTAAAAAAGAAAGAAAGGAAAAAGATTGAACAACAACAGTAATGAACGGAACCTACTTATTAAGACCTCAATTCTTACAATGTTTCTTTTTATTATTATTTTTGAATACAATTAATTGTAGATTGCAAAAGGGTTCAAAAGTAGAAATCATTTGCACATTTTTTTAAAAACGAAGCTTTTAATTCATTTTGATACAATGAACGCAAGAAGACGAAAAAAACAACAACACCTCAGTATATTTTTAAACACCCCTCATTTGACTGCAAACGTGATAATTTAGAACTTTGAAACTGACATGCAAATTACAATCATTATCCCTATTTCTGATTGGCTGAAGGCAAGCAGAAGAACAACTGATCTCAAACTTCTATTATGTCAAAACTTCTACATGTTCTATACAAGATGATTACAAAGTCATAGAATATGCATAAAACTTATTAAAGGCTTTTAGTTTTAATATAAACTGCGCTTATACATGTAAGTTAGATGGAATTTTAATATATAAAAATTTACAGAGGCTGTTTAGAGGATTTAACTCATAGGTAAAGTGCTAAAAATAATGCATTATGCTTTTTTCAATTAAAAAAAAAAACTGTGTAAAACAGTCTTTTAGTTGAACAGCATAATTTTTTAGCCTTAAGCATACTGTAGGTAGAGCTAAACTCATAACCTTTTACATAAAACTTCCTATCAAAAGTTGATGAGTTTAGTACTAGCTTTGACTTAGCAATCATTAAGAATCCAACTCTAAGCCTAGCTAGTAGCCTCTAACCAGTTTTAAAATGTGTAATGTTTTAGATTAATTTTTATTTTATTTAGTAATTTATTCAAATTGAAGTATTAAATTAGTTTTATGATAGGAGGCAGTTTTATTTTTAATACAATTTTATGGTCACCTTGTAGAAATGCGCGTATGAATACATTATGTGAGAATATTAATAATTTGAAATTGTATTTTATGTTAGAAAATACAAACTTATTCATTATAAATTGTTTTATTGAGAAATAATAATAGATTCATTAACTTCATTTAGTTGCATTCTATTTTATGATTAAAATTGAATTGCACTTATTGCAGCTTTTTTTTTAAAAAAAAAAAAGTGGACTATTTTCAGTTGCGCTGTTTTACAGCCGTAGTTGGTGAACAATGGTGGTTTGCTATTCGTCCTACTTGGTTTCAATGGTTTGAACTTCCAGAATGGCTTTGGTAGTGGTGTGAGGCTGATGTGGTAGAATGTGCTTATTGGCTTTCTTTTTAGTATAGGGATCACTACTACTACTGCTGCTGTTGCTACTAAGTATCTTGTGTGCTGCATTTTGCAAACCTTGGACTTTTGGGCGAACTTCTTTGAATGGACATAAAATAAGTGACTGCATAAAACTTTACAGAAAAAAGGATAAATAACTTATATCGGAATATACATATATATTTTGTTTTATTAGTTTGTATAAACTTGTGTGATTTCAGCAACAACAACAATAAATTCATTAATCTTTTAAGTTTTTGATTTTAATTTTATTTTGGCGCGTTATAAATTTTAAATAGTTTATTTTAATATAATGAATGAACTTTTAAGGTGGAGAAGGAAAATGTTGTCATCAACTGACATTATTTTACCAATCGTCGTATTCATAGGTAGGTCAAAAGTATTAAATTTTAGGATTTTAAAAGTTTTTCACAAATATTTTGATTCTCCACACCTTCTTTACTTAGCTTACTTGGTTATGAGTGCTCTAATGGTTGTAATTTTAGGGATTTTTTTAAGTCAAAGCAAGAGCTAAAACTAATCAACATTTACATGAAATTTCTAGTTTAAAGTTTACGAATTTAGTTATCTTTTTGACTTCGCAATCATTAAGAATACACCTTTAGTATTTAATGGACACAACTGCTTAACTTGTGTTAATCATACACTTAGTGGTCACTTATTGAAAATCAACCCCTTAAGTTGTTATTTCGTAATACAAATCCAATGTTTCTTAGTGTTAGTATTCGTTAAGTAAAGGTATAGTAGGATTTATTAATATATAAGTGTAATAATTAGTAAGTGATGCCAAAAAGTTACATGAATCCATGACTCACAGTCTGTCTCGCATATAATTTAAACTACAAAACATACAATTTTTAACAATGATTAACACATTTTCACTTAAATATACTTAAGTAGTCATGCCAAAAAGATGCAGGGACAAGTGACTCATAGTCTCTCTTGTCATTTAAACGACAAACATACAATGATTAACTAATTTTAACTATTTGCAATGTCAGCATATAACTATGGAACTTTTTGGTCTGAGCTTTGGTAAGCTAAGCTGGCAATGTGAACGGGTTAACATATTTTTTTAGTTTCTAACTTATTACAATTACAATTTCTCACTATCTTCCATAAAGATTTTTGATTATTTGAAAAACCATTGTTTTAATTTTTATATTATTCTTTTGAGTAGAGAAGTTGTTAATTTGAACCTGTTCTTGTGCCAGGGCATTGATCTTACTCTCTCTCTATGATGCTATTTTGTCACTACATATTATATATAGAACTTAACTCTATTCTCCTTCTATATCTGTACCTCTTCCTAAGAAATCAACTAACTCAATCTTTTTTTTAATTTCTATGAACAACAAACAATCTCAATGGCTTATTTCCAAGTTCTGCACTTTCTTCTTCTTCTTCTTCTTATTCTTCTTCATATTGATATGCATAAATCCAGTTTTTTTTTTAAATTTGGTTTCTAAACTTGACTTGTGTGATGAAATTGAAGAGATTTGTTACCCTTGCAAATTGGAACTTGTCTTTTTTTGGTGGAGATTTAGAGACATGCTCTCATACACATGCTTGGAAGAAATTTGCATTTTTTTTGTTGTTGTTGTTATTTGTAGGTGTAACTCATGAATTTATTATAATCCAGTTCAGAAAGTGTTTTTGGATTTTTTTTTTCTTTCTCTACAGAAAGAAAAAAAAAACACAAATTAACACGTGCTGTCTAGTGTTTTATAATGTAGATTATGCATGAATAATATAGGTTGAGTGAACTTGCTTAATATTTTTAAGTTTGTTAGTGTGCCCCGACGTTTATATAGAAAATATACACAAGAGTGTGTTTTGTGATAAACATCAAGGCGTGATCTTTTAATTTTCAACTTTTTAAGACATTTCATTTTATGGATGATAAACTAATCTTAACTTTTGGTTGTACGGGGGGGGGGGGAGTTTAGCTATTTTTGAATAATTAATTCATTTAACAGGGCGCAGGTTTACTATAGGCTCAAAGTCAAGAAAGAAACTGCCATTTTGAACTTTAAACTGTTGAACCCTCTGAGCTAGGATTTCAACATAGAAAAACATTTACTTTATTAAGTATTCTTTAACATAGTTTTTTTTATTTTAGAATCCTGTTCAGAGGGTTCTAGTTGAAATTGAACATGCAGAAGTTTTCTTCTTGAAATCGGTTCTGTGAGTTTATTAACTAAAAACATGGAGGTTAACTTTGCTGCTTTGAAAATAGAGCAAGCAAAGGGAAGGAAGAGGGGAGGATTTTTGAAAAGCTTTCGATAGAGTAGAATTTTTGTTTCTATAGCACACTTCAACCAATGCCAAAAGTATTTATTTACAACAACAAAAAATGTAAATTACGTTCAAGTTCTTCACGTTTTATTTGTATGTATATATGTAGGTCTATAATTGAAAAATAAGGGATATTTAAAAAGCGTTCGCTAGAGTAGATTTTTTTTCTAATTTTTACCGCGCGTTTCAACTTCTGCAAATGCTTTGATTAAAAAATATAAACAGCGTTCAGGAAACTTCACGTTTTGTATATATGTAGGTCTACAATTGTAGAAAATACATTTATAGTACTTATTTCTACATGGTGCACTTCATATCGTGTCCAATTAGCATACATGAAATATATAATAATATATTTTGTCAAGGATTTTTTTTTTTCTCTCCTCCGTAAACATGTTGTTTATTTTTGTTTGCAGGAAAGAAAGAATGAGTTAGTTATATTAATAGTGTAGGCTTCTTTTTTAAGATGGTATGATGACTATAAATGAATAAGAAAATTAGCCTATCCTTTATTATAATTTATAAATATTATATCCTTGGAAGAGGATAGAAAAGAAGTTTTCTTGTTTTTCAAAAAAACTTTTTAAAGGCATAGTATAAGAAAAAATAAAGGGGTGATGGTGGTGGAATGATGCAGAAATGTAGTCTTTGTCATTGCCATGCTTCAAGAACCTGTCTTCGTAATTAAGTTTCAAATTGGCCGGAAGACAATAAAGAAGAATGACTCAGTCGTATGTATATATATATATATATATATATATATATATATATATATATATATATATATATATATATATATATATATATATATATATATTGAGAGAGAGGGAGGGGGTGGAGAAGATTTTTGAAAAAGGTAAAGGGAAGAGAGAGGGGGGGGGGTTACACTACCAAGGTGTTAATCTGTTCTTTGAAGAACAAAAATAATTGAGGGTAGGCTTTTTTTTTAAAAAAAAAAAGGTAGGGTGAAAATGGAGGTCATCAGTCAGAGAAATTCGATTTTTGAAAAGTCTATTTTCTTCTTTTGTGTGTTTCTTCATGCACCTAAGGAACAATTAGAACACGACTTTTTTTCTGCTATTTAACTTCAAAGGTAAAACTTGTCACAAGTAACTGTTAATGATTTCCTCTTATGTCATTAGCAAAAAAATGTCTCGTACAAAAAAAAGGTGTTTTTTTTCCTGTTTGAAATTTAATAGTAAAAGGGAGAATTCCTTGAGAATTTCTCAAGAAAACAGCTTCTCGATGATGATGATGATGATTATTATTACGATGACGTTGATGACCACACCTTGAACTTGACATGTTATGTTAGTCCTACATCATGCCATACAAATTTCTGGTAGGTCTTCCGGAACAACATTTTCGGAAAAACTATCTATTTTTCTCCTTAAAAAACTGTAGTAAATTTGGTGTCTTTTTTTGACACTTAAATAATTTCGTGGGAAATCTTTTAAATTGTTGTTTATTTGAACATGCCAATGTATATAGTAGGTTAGCTTTTAGGTACTGTAAATGATCTAAAAACTACATAGTCACAATATGAACAAACTGTTATTTTAATGGTCAATTTAACGCTACAGTCCACATACTGTATAATGCGGGTCATTTACAATTTTGTATCATTAGATATATAAATATTGGATTATTGGTATATGTATCAGTTTTTGGCGACAACCCTATATTTGGTCGTCATGGTTACCATTCTCGCGGGCAATAATAAACAAGAATTTGTTTTGTCATTTTTTGATGTAGGTTACAATATTGGAAATGTCATTTAATTCGTCGATTCATTTTTCAAACATAAAAAAAATCAATTAAAATAATTCTGTTTTGATGTTGAGCAATAAATTGTGTTGTTTTGAAATACTAGAAAACTCATAAAACACTTAATGTCGATTATTTTTTTCTAGTTTTGTCGCTTTAACTCGCTTTTTTTAGAGAAAAAAATAAGTTTATAAAAATTCAACAGGTGCTTTCATTGTACACGTTAAATTGAAGGAGTTTTTTTTGTTGTAAAACTGGTTTTCTTTGGCACTAGCCAAGAAGGCTTCCAGATTTGGAAAAAAGCCCTTGGAGAAAAGGCAGATGGGAGAGAGAGGGGACTCGGGGTTAGAGGGGAAGGTGAGTGGGGAGGGATGTTGTTGATGCAAAACTTTCAGAAATCCAAACTTCAAAACCCAAAGAGTCGCGTGTAAATTCAACTGACTGGTTTTTCTCATTGGGTTAGACTAAAATTGTATGTGACATCAAGAGAAAAGTTAAGGAAACTTGATGGGGAGGGGATCGAATTGACCTTATGATGACGAGTCTAGAGAAGTGCAGCATGCAAATGTAGTGTTTTTCTGATGGGAATAACTAAATTGCACCTGTTGAGTTTGATCTAAGATACTAGAACTGGTAAAAAAAAATAGCATAAAGTGGAATATTGAATGAACTCTCAAATACAAAAGCAGTTTTTATCAAGTGTCGTTATTTGGAGAATATTGACAGACTAACAAGTAAATTGTATATTGAATAATTTCAGTTTTGAGTCTCCGCCACAATTGGATGAAGTCTTAAATAATTGAACATGTAATGGACCTAAGGTGTATGTGTGATGTGGTTGGTTGGTCACGTTTTGTCGTGACATAAAGACGCCACAATTTAAAGATTCCTATGTTTTTTTTTTCTGTTGGTTGTATATATCATGTAAGAGGTTTTAAGTTTAGCATTATCGCAATCGTGCTAAATGCAATTAACTCAGGATAGGAGGCATTTGTCTTAGTGTACCGGAGATTATTGCAAAGAAAAAAGCTTTTGCAGACATTATTCTTCTTTCTTTCAAAGTGCCATTGTGTATTTTATCACATTTTCAATTAAAGAAGCATGTCTTTTGAGTCTTGACCAAAAAGTAACATCTTCACGTTTTAAAACCATTTTTTCCATAAACCACTTAAAAAAAGCCCATTACATTTACGGTATTATGTGTGTATTATGTCCACTTTTAACTACGACTAGCAAAATGAGGAAGTTTTAAAAGATTTATGACTTTTAATATATTTATGTATATGGGAAAACATTTATAAAAACGTTTTAAAGAAAAACGGTTTTGTTAAGTTATCTTTTAGTTTGTACTTATTTGATGGTGACTGTTATAGGCAGACATTTTAAGTGCTGCATTCATTTTTATGTCTTCTTGAGATTAGAAGAATCATAAAATTATTTGTTAAAAAAAGTTCCTTTTTTAAAAAAAAAAAAGAAGTAGGTGTATGTGTGTGCTTTATGGCAAATAAAAGATAAAAACAAGATGGCTGTCGAAATAAAAAAAAGGTTAAATCAAGATGGCAGCCATTGCCACCTGAAGTAGACCAGAATTACGAGTATATACCATGAGATTGAAATATAGATTTAAATCTTCATTTATGAATGGATTTTCTTGTAGATTTTTTTGTCTATTGGAAGCCAATTACATACATGAGGAAAATGGTGGGTTGGTGGCCGTTTTTTTTTTTGGTGTGTTGTTAAGTTTAAAAGTTATCTGTATATCGTTTTGTGCAATTCATGCGCGAAGTTTCTTCTTTTTTATATTTACATGTTCTTTATACAATTGTTAGAAACATAGGCCAGTTTTTCTAGTAAGAACTCATGGCTTTGACCAAATGCATAGAACTATGGAGACAATTTATTTTTTGAATGACTACAATATTAGCCGTTAATATATAATGTGTTTATGGATTTATTATTTACAATGTATATAGAAACTTCCTTCCGGCGTTCATCCGTTTCTAAGTGGACCATAGCCTATTTTGCAGCTGTTGGCCATTTAAATACCCAAACAAACAAAACTGAATTGTCTTTTTTTAAAAAAAATAAAACTGTCCGTTATGACTTGAGTGTCGCCAGTGTGGTTGGTCACCACCTTATTGGTACACGCAATTTGAAATTCGTTTTTGAACGGAACTGTTCAAGTCAGCTGTAATTTCATATCTTGATTGTTATTTAAAAAGTTTTTTTTTTGTATTGTTTGTAAGCTGATTTAGCACATGTTAGGCAGGATTTTGAGAGTACAAATTGTATAATTATACAAGTTGACCAACAACAAAAGTAGAAACTGAATAGAGTTGAGTTTTTTTTTTAAATTTTATGTAGTATTAGAATTTATAAATTGTTTTCCTTTGAATCCACCTGCTCATGATGTACCTATCCAATTACACCTTCTTAATTTAAGAAGAAATTGATTGCAGTAAAGATTCGAAGTTTGCAATAACAACAAAAAATAACATATGGGATTTTTGCTTTATTTTTTTCCCAATTTAGAAATAATGAGAGTTGTGCACATGGAGTATTATGTCTATGTAACTGTTATTGTATCATTTGAAAATTTGAGCAGATGGCAAGTGTATTTAAACTTTAAAGGGAAAGAGGGGATGATGATGATGAGACTTGAGAGTGAGGAGAAAAGAGGGTCCTTTAATAATTTTACAACAAGTTTTAACTCGGGTTCTTTTTCACAGAGCCAAGAAAAAAAGAACCGACTGAATTCAGTCTGTGTTCAACAGTTGTTTTGGTGATTTATAAAAGAATTATTGTAAGGGGCCATTGAGAATAGTGTATTTTACATGTATGTATGTACTGATGAGTACAGAGAAACTTAAAAGTTAGAAGGGGGAGGTCTTTGTAATAGGCCTAGTTTTCTCATAACACAATATGATGTATATTTTACTATATAAGATATGATATAATCGAGTTTCATTTTTTTTTCTCATGTGAATATTTCATTTGCTCCAATTTGGTACATTGTTGTCTATGTACCTTTGTTTGCTGGTGGCACAGTCACACACACACACCACATACTTGTCTACGGTGTAAACCGAGGACACCAAACACACAAACACAAAGATGACAAAAAGACATAGGCCTTGTATTGTAAAAACAATACACTACATGCTAGCACCATCATCATCATCATTATTATTAGATGAATACTATCTTTTTTTTAAAACTTATGACAACATAACTTTGCAGTTAGAGAAGGTTACAGAAAAATATGAAAAATTTATTTTGAATTTTTTTCAATAATAATAAATATGAGAAACTGTAAGATAAAATTTAAAAGTATATATATGCTAGATATATTTATTTTTAGATGAGAGAAACACATAATAAAAAACGGAAGACCTCCTTGAAGTTGCAGCTCGATACCACCTGGTGTTTATGTTGCTATTTAAGTTCAAAAGTGAAAATGCTTTCCATAAATATATATACATGTATATATGCATAATAATAGTTTTTTTTTTTTGCAACATGGAAAATGATACGCTTATTAAAACTGCTTTTTTATTTCCTTTTTTCAATCTGTCTATAATTCGATACACACGAATCTGGTATTATGGAGAATTTTAGGAGTAGCCAAAGTTATAATGGCACTCACTGCTGTTTTATGCCAAGGAGCCCCAGGTCAACTTCCAACAAAAGTTTCAAAAACGCACAGCCATTTTTAATTGGTTGCAGGACTTCAGTATGTACGCCCGCATTATACATTATTACAATAAAATATCACGATATAAACAATCTGTAATTTTATTTTACAGATTTTACACTTTATTGTAATCTACACGATTTAATATTAACATTTAGACATGACTTTTTTTGTTTTAATTTTTTTGTTTGTTGGTTTTGGATGAGGAGCGTGTTGCCTTTTTGGCTGTGGTGGCAGACTGCAATGGTGGGGGGGGGGGTGTTTAGAAGATGGATGTCTCAAGAACTTTAAATCATTGAACTCAAACTCTGAAAATTCGATTAGGTCCATTGGATGTTGGCATCAGTTTTAAAATAATTAGTTCCACTTTTGTTTTGTAACGGTTTTTAGCTTGGCAAGAAATTTATTTTTAAAGTTCCTCAACAAGAATTAATAGTAATTACATCTTGGTGTATGAAGTGGTAGAGTGTGCTTTAAACTTTTTTTAAAAAAAGAAGCAACATCAAAAACATCATCATCATCATCATCATTTCCTGTACCTTATCCCGCAAGCAGCAGGGTCGGCCTTGCTGGTTCTAACTCTCCACTCGTTCCGATTTTGCACCAAGCCCCCAGTGACCCCACATGCCACCATATCCCGTTTTACTACCACATCCCAGGTTTGCTTGGGTCTTCCTCTACCCCGTTTTATTCCCAGGTCTAAGTTCATTGCCTGTCTCAGCAGCCCATCTTCTCCACTCCTGAGGACATGCCCAAACCACCGCAGCCTATTTTCCTGCATTTTTTCTACTATATTTGTTACCCCTACACTACCCCTAATAAAATCATTTCTGATCCTATCCCTTCTGGTCACCCCACTCATAAACCTTAGCATTCTCATCTCAGCTACCTGCATTCTATCCTCATGCACCTTCTTGATTGCCCAACATTCTGACCCATACAACATAGCTGGTCTGACTACTGTTCTATAAAACTTTCCCTTCAATTTTATAGGTAACTTCCTGTCACATAAAACCCCACTAGCCTGCCTCCACCTATGCCAACCTGCTTTTATCCGGTTTGTGATGTCTAAGTCTAAGCTCCCATCATCTTGCAGCACAGATCCTAAATATTTGAAGTCATGCACCTGCTGCATTAAACTGTCCCCAAGTCTAATTCCCTCATTCAACTGTTCTTTCCCATCCCACTGGAATTTCATGTACTCCGTTTTTGCCCTACTTATTTTCAACCCCTTTGATTCCAAGGCATTCCTAGTCTCCTCTAACCTTATCTCGAGTTCTAATTTGGATTCCCCAACTAAGACTATGTCATCTGCAAACAGCATACACCAGGGGACCTCCTGCCTCACCCCTGCCAGTAACTCATCCAGGACCACTCATCCAGGATCCAGGAGGGAAGACTAGGGAGTTATCTAGTGTTCTAAAAGCAACATCAAAAACATATTTCTTAAAAGAAGAATAGCCGTTTAATATGCTAAAAATATTTTTATGATGAAGATATCTTGACAATTTAAAAGTAATCAAAGTTTATGGTTTTTTTTTGCACGAACGTTTTAGTGAAAAATGAGAATATATTTTTAAATTGCCATAAAAAGTTTCTTTTTAAAGATTTATCGTCATTTGAAAATATTGTTTGATATGGTTTGAAATTTCAGATAAAATAAAAAAAACTCATGTCCTTTACAGGGCTCCGTAGACCTGGACAAAATTCCTTGTGAAATATAAAATATAACTAAAGCATTTGTTTCGCGAATACAAAATACAAAGATACTTGAATTCAATTATTCTAGAAGTATCTTACTGTACATTTTGTATTATTAATAATACATTCTTTAGTTGTATTTCAGGTACAATCCAGTTTTGTAAATGATTTTTAAATTAACTTCGATCAGTGTTCAAATTTCTAGATTATGTAAATGACCACCTAAAGACCAATTTCCAAAACAATTTACTTTTCACGTCCATTTTTTTTAACATTTTGTAAGTTTGTGTATCCCTTATCTGTGTTGAAAATTCAATTGTGTGGTCAACATAAAACTCCTCATCTTTAGTTTCGCATTCATGAATGTTATTCATTATTTATCCGTCATCGATTATTATGTTTATTTGAACTACCTGTATTTATTTCTTAATGAATATGAAAGTTGAATATATAGATAAGGTTACATAGTATTTTATCGAGTGGGTGGGTGTTGCCTAATATGTGAAATGTTGTTAATTTTGAATATGACCTGCGATTTGACAAAGATAATGAAAGAATTTTAGTGTTGTAATATAATATATGAACAGTATATATTTCTCAAATGGCGCCATCACTTTAATTGTGTATTTTTGAAATATGTCATACACGTTTAAATACAGACTCTGATAATCTTTTTGACCTCATTACTTGTGACCTAAGCTTGTTTGTGTGTTCTTTTTTTTTGTTCCTTTTAAGATTAAGAAAAAGGGGAGAGAAAAATATCTTAACATATGGCGTGACTTACTACCATCTATAAATAAATAAGCTTAACTTAGAAAAAATAATAAAGTAATTGGGTTTCTACGTAGTCTTCTTCATTGTTTGAAAATACTAGAATATTAGAAATTGTTTTCATTCTTTTTTGAAAATGGTTTTTCTTATGTTTTTTTTTATAGAAGCAAATTGCTGAAACGGCTTTTTGTTGAGTTCTTTTCAATTAAAAGTTTACTTTAAAAATCTTAAGTTAGCATCAGCTATTAGGGGAAGTCAAAAAAGGAGAGACGCTGCAAGAAAGTTGAAACTTTTGTCGAATTGTTAACATGCATTCTTTCATCTGGTATCTTGTATCTCTTACCACATCATATTCTTTTATTCATCTATTTATCCATTGGTGTGACGTCACGTTCGTGTATTCCTATGGACGCTTTGTCGCACTGCTTGATAAATCGATGAATAAAGGAATGTGTCAGTAAGATTGTCAAGTTGAGTTGATTGTCACTTTAGAAGAAAAAAAAAATTTACCATCTGGTATATTTTGGTAATGTGACATTTTTTGCTGAGTATGTGGACCCTCGTTAATAGATTGATGGATGTTGTGGACTTGTTCTAATTAGTATGAAAGTTTGCACTTTTCGTTTTTTTTTTTAAGAAAACATGGGAGAAACAGGAATATTTGTAAGGAAAAAGGGTGGAGAGAAAATGTGAGTGTTTGAAAAGTAAAGATTTTTAAGACAATCTATCCATCTTATTCTTTATATTTTTTAAAAAAAAAAAGATTGGATTACAACAAGCAAGAGTAAATGTTAGCCAAATGACATGGCTTGTCTTGGATGACTGACTTGGTCCAGAAATTTCAGAATGTGCAATTTTGGTTTCCAGTTTCTGTTTTGTATAATAATGCACTGAAAAAATATTTTTTTTTCAAGGAATGAATTAAGATGGCCAACTGTTTACCATTTCTTATTTGTCCTGTCAAATAATTTTCTTAATATTTAAAACTTGGGACAGATGTTATCTTTTCGAAGTAGAAACTTAGAAAGTTTTAAAGAAAATTGTTATATCTTAACACAGGATGCTTTCATAGATTTTAAGACATTTTTATTACACACTTGGGTTTTTTTTTTTCGTTGAGAACTTGGTGTGTCTACTTGATGATTTTCTTAAATGTTTATAATAACTTTATTATGGTGTATGGTACTAGGGGCCACTTACTACTAATTGATGCAGGCTTTTCAGTTGCATCACTTAATTGTATCATATTGGGTGGTCTCATTAAACTACCATATATATATATATATATATATATATATATATATATATATATATATATATATATATATATATTTTATTCAATAACCTAAAAACAGAATATGTTTGATGGTTTATGTAATTTAAAGATGAATTTTTTAGAAAAAATTTTAAGTTGTCTAAAACAGTGAAAAGAGGATGAAATCAGCTGATTTATGACAAGATCCACATGTCCTATTACTTAAAAGATTCTAAGAATTAGTGAAAGTATCTAATAATGTTTCCTTTGTCTGTAAATGCCCCAAAAAAATTTGTGAGACAAAATCAAGAAGCCAAAAAGTGTAGTGTGTTGGTCCTGGTAACATTATTTATCTTAAATCTCTTTTGGAATTTTTGTTTCTTCTTTAGTTGTAAATTGTAAGGTCCTGAGAGGGATAAGGATAAGCTGATGTGCATGCATATGCCTTTTTTAATCCTCGGGATTATCATTTTGAAGATTTGCTAAGTTCTAAGAAAATTCAAACCCTACGTCATGTGTCACATAAATTCGACCTGTTGCATGCAATAAATATTAAAAAGATATCAAAGAGGATAAACACAATGAAATGTCGTGATCATATTCAACCCTTCCCCCCCCCCACTCCTCCACTATTACCAACCTTACACCTAATGGCTACGAAGCAAAAACGTCTTTGTGTAGTTTTTTAGGCCTAACTTTATCTATTGGATTTCTTGATTAATGTGACCCTCAACTCTTTGTATAAGTCATGTATAAATCATATTTTTTGTTCTAAGTAATGTTAAATTGTTAATACAAAATTCGTGATTAGAATTTATATTGTTTCATCAAAGTTATAAAACATGTCCTAAAAGTAACAAAAAAAAAGAATGGGTTGAGTTTAAGGCCATTTGAAGATGATCATTTTTGGTTGTAATGTAACAAAATGTCACCTTATGGTCTTGTAATCTTTTCATATCACTGTCAGTGACGTCTTGTTTTTTAAAAAAAATGCCATTTGATGCTTTAAAATTGGAGAACCCCTATCCAATTTTTTCTTAGTTTAATGTCATGAGGTGTAATTTTCTTTCAAGAGTTTGTGTTTTGGCTATTTGAGCACCACCTGAATGTAATTATTTTTTTTGTGTGTGCAAAAGTGGCCTTCTTTCTTGGGTGGCCACCGGCCAAACTACTTCAAGAATAGTTATTACATTTTTAAAAAAATATTTTCTAATCTTGATCTGCAAATAACACACGCTCAATAAAATCCAGACATACGTATTCGATACAATATTATTAGGGTTCGAATTTTTAATGCAACATTAGGCAAATGTTTCTCAATTTGTGCAGCTGCAATTACATATTTTCAAATCAAGAAAAGGTTTGATAGGGCTATATCTGGTTACTATCAGTTGTCAACTAAAGTTCTAGTCTCTACTCTTTAACCAGTGTTTTTGATTGAACAAAAAAAACATTGAGGTCCTTAGGCGACAGATTGCGAAACATTTGCTGGATAAAGTTGATGTTGACTAAAAATCCGAACCCTAATTATTAATATATGTTGCAAAATATAAATCTCTTGAAAGCAAACTAATTAATAATTCAGATATTTAATTGAGGGTATTATAATTTGTAATAAAAGTGACTCAATTATTGTGAACATAATTGATATTGCTTGTTACTAATGGTTTATATTAAAAGTATGCAGATTTTTTTTATTTAATTTGAAAATGTAGATTTTTTCGGACCTACCGGTACCTAAAAAGAAAACAATTAACACCTGGCTAAATTTGGGGCGTGAGTGGCACGCTAAGTGCGTAATGTAAATTCTGCTTTAATGAACCCTTTGGATACTGAGCTAGAGGTGTAATTAATGAGAAAAAAAGTTAATATGTAGAGCAGGAGCACCTTAGTGTTACATGGGTTTGGTCTATTTCTTCTTTAATTATTAGCATGGGTTTTTTGTTTAGTGCAATTAAAATTGCTACGCAGTGATTAAACTACATTTTCTTTCTTGGTTTATGCATTATTTTTAATGAATAAGATTTTTCTCCCCACCATTCATTTTTGTTGTGTATATGTTACTGTTAAAGTTAAAAGAAATTAGTCATTTTACAAATTCAGTAGTCAGTTTGCAAAACGTGGTTTTTGTAAATTGACTAGTAGCTTAGCCACAATGACGGATTTTATTTTTTATTTTTACAGTAACATAATTTGTATATGGTATGGTCTTGCATGTTTGTGTATATCAGGTGTTGCTGATCTACGAGCGGAGCACCAACAACTGACCAAACCCCTATGTTTAGGTTCAAAAACGACCACAAATAGTAATCATTTATTCTCCAAACCTTTTTTTAACATACTCGACTCTTCAATCTAGAAAACTGAATAAGCATCAAATTGATTAAATGACAATTGAAATAAGTGCCAAATAAAAAAACCCCAAAATTTGGCTGTTTTTATTCAGTTTAAGGTTAAAATCAAACTATGCTAAAAATGTTACACATGTAGCTGCTACGTTATAAACAGCTGACCCCGCCTTTTCACTTTTCTTGAAATCTGATTGCTTACTTTGATTTGCAACGCTATAATCTGCTTCAAATAACAACTCAATGGAAGCTATAGATAGCAAGCAGCAACAGCTGTTTGCTAACTTTGCTTTTTAAAGAAGTATTAAAATGTAATATAATATGGAGTTTTTAACTTTTAAGGCGAAATATTGAGGTAAGCTGAAAAAAAAACAATTAATGAGCTGAAGATTTAAATTTGAGCCTATGGGGGGAGCACCTTTTAGGACACTTTCGAAACTATTTTATATTGAGATATTATGTTGTGTCCCAAAAGGTTATTCTTAGGCTTAAATTTACATCTTTCAGTTCATTTTTTTTTCTTAGCTTATTTCTATTTTCGCCTTTAAAGTATGTTGAATTTGACAATTATTAATCAATCACATAGAAGCATAAACTGAAAAATGCTAATTACTAACGCTTCAGCAGTTGAATCAGCTCAAATATTTTATCTTCAGCTATTATTAAATCCACCTTGGAATGGAGTTTTGTTTTGTTTGGTTTTTTCTTTCTTCACGCATTTGTGTTTGTAAAATGCGATGAGACACTTATTATTACCACTGTGTTTTATTTTTTAAAAAATATAGTTCACTATTATATTCCCTTCATTTTTTTGTTTGAAATGTTTCACTTTGTGTTTATTGAAGCAAAGAAGACATTACATTTCCCTCTCGACTTCTACTCCATCTATGTGTCTATCTTGCCTTTATTATGTTTTCTTCATTTCTGAAAGTTTAACTAGTAACTTCGTTTCATTTTTTTTTTGTAAGTTTGTATCTTTTTTTCTTCTTGTATGTGAAACTCTCACTTTTAACATAGCATGTCTAACATGTTGAGAAGAAAATATCATAGAAGGAAACAAAAAAAAACTATGTGAGAATATGTAATTTTAGGTTTCGCACTCAGAAGTTTTTTCTCTCTCTCTCTCTCTCTCTCCTTATAATATGTTGCGTGTTTTTCAGGCTAATATTTGTTAAGTTTCATATGAAAAGCAAACTACTCATTATAACGTTTTCGCACATAATGTGGGACATTTCTCGCATTTCACAGAAGAGAAAAAAATAGTAAAATACACAATACTAACATAAACACAATATTTGTTTACATATTTTTGTAATTTGTAATAAAACACAAAGAATTCATTTTCTCCATTTAAAAAAAGTGTCATTATTAGAAACTACTCATTATTACTCTTTGTTAGATTTTCGCATGTAATGTGGAACATTTCACAGAAGAAAAAAATACAATACCAATATAGTTTATTTCTGTATTTGTTTACATATTTTATAATTTGCAAACTTAAATATAAATTTGTAAAAGTAATTTCATAGACGGAAAAAAGAAATTTGAATTTTATAATGTATTTTGTAAATGTCATTATTATTTTTTTTTCCTTCAAGTATCTTAATGTTTATGTACTTATGGAGAATTTGTTTTGCTTGGATAAATAATGAGATTCAATCATCATTTACGAGGCATGGTTTTAAATTCTAGTGTAAAACAATAAATACAATGAAGACAGATGGCGTCTGTTGGCCAACACTTTTTCGCAAGAAGTGGTTGGACTGGCTAATTATGTAGGAGACTTTGGTGTTGCTTGTATATTTTTTTTTTGTACTGTAGATGATTAGTTTTCTAGGGATGGAGAAAAGGAGGGGAAAATTTAGACTGAGGGGGGAGAAGAAAAGGTGGAGAGAAAGGTATACGATGATGGTGGCTAGGCGCCATCGACAGGTAACTCAAGAAATTGTTGTTTGCCAGGTATAATAGGTCGAGGAAAGGAAGTTGAGAACAATGTATTTTGGCGCATGTGCTGGTTTGAACCTGGTTGTGTTTTTATGCTGCATTTGGGACGACCCCTTGTTATTTTTTTTTTGTATCTCATTTCTTGGAGGTTAGCTCCATTATTTTTGATTTTCAAGAGGACATGCATGAAGTCCAAGAAATGTTGATGATTAGTTTTTGCAAAGAAGAGCAAAAAAAGCCCCTAAAGCTAAGGCGGAGACGTTTGCTTATTTTCAGCATGCATATATTACTATTAAAAGCATTCGTAGCTGATGGTGATGGTCGTTTTCTTCAGCATACATTTTACATTGACCAAAGATTAGATGAAGGAATTTAAGATGCAAGGGGAGAAAAATGTTGTTGCTGATGATGGTAATAGTGTTGCCACTGTCACCTACAAGTATAGGGGAGTTCCACTTTTAGAAAAATAGATACAATCAGAAATAATGTATATTTTTGAATACAAAGTTGGTGTCCAAGATTGAGATAAAGTCTCTTGAGAAAAATAGTTGGACTCTTTTTTGTGTGTGCTTATTTTTGCATTGTATTTTTAGATGTCCAAATAGCTGTAGTTCCCGCCATTATTATGTCTTCTTTTTTAAAAAAAAATTTTTATGACCATTGATGAGGCCTGTAATAGGATTAGGTTGGATAGGGTCAAGTGGTTGAGGCTTTTCAAGTTTTCTCTCTAAAGTGAGGCATTTTTTTATACCAACGCTCTTCTTTCTATATAAGTGCTTGCACTTTTATTTTTATTGCAAATTTCTTAGCTATTACTGTTTTCATTTTTTGTTACTTTCTATATAGCTAGTTGACTGGAGAAATTTTTTCTTCACTGTCTTATTTATTGTTTGCTTGGCATCTCATAATAACGCCCTCTTCTTGAAAAGTTCTTCATGAAGAACGTCATCTCGAGTTTTCATTATTTTTTTTTTTTTTTCATATTTATCATAAAAAACCGCCTCCTCCTTCTCCGTTATAAAATGTGTTTATAAAACATTTTTGACGTGAATTAAATTAAAAACTTTTGAAATGGGGCTTTTTTTTTTAACTAAATTGAGGCTTTTGTTTTCTTTTTCACTTAATATGGGCTCAACAGTAATTTTTGTTAGGTGCATGGAGTGAATATAAACTTTATTCAGTCAAAACTTCATAAACAATATTAGGCCCTGTTTCCACTTGATAAAAATGAGGATGAAAATTCGTTTTAAACTGGAAAAATCGACGGGAAAATGTAAAAGTTCAAAGTTGATTTACGTCAACTTTGAAACTAGTTGATTTTGTTTTCAAATTATGGATGTGATTAGGGTAGCCATTGTTAGATTTCTTTTTACATGTATTTTTGGTGAGTTTCTATTTGAGCATAATCTTTATAATTATTCATCATATCAGGTAAATGTAATGCATTTTTATTACATGTAGGATAAATGTAACTAGCTTAATCTATAAATAATGCTATTTCAGTGTAATTATTGACGAGAAGTGGGAAATTGCCATTTTTTTCTAGTTGAATTTTTGACAGACAATTTTTGTCACGTGGAAAGAGGACCTAAAGAAATAAATACCATTTGTTTTAAAGTACAGTAGGTATATTGCTAAAATTATCTTAATGGTATTGATTTGATATCTTTAAAAATGAACGTTTTGTGGAATGATCAGATTTCACGTTATTTTGCATCAATGTTTAGTGTAAAATTTGTTTGTAAATTGGAATAAAAAAAGTTTATGAAGATATTGTCATGTAAATACCCTGCAGCATACATATACCTATTGTTCTAATTTATAACTAACTTTTCCAAACTTAGCCAAATTTACATTATTTAGATCTTTGTCAAAAATTCTTGCACAAACATTTGTATTTATTCACATGTGTTTGTCAGTTTAAAAATTCAACTAGTGTGATAACAATAAGAACACCAGTTGAATATCTAATTGTAATTCACAATTTGAAGTTGTTAGTTATCGGCCCCCATACAAGGTGTTACATATGAATTTTCTTGTATTTATATTAAAAAAAAATAGCAGGATACAAATTAGTTGAGTTAGTTTCAGTTGCTCTACTTTTGTGATTATTTATGCACACACATACTAAGTTCATTTAATTTTCGCGAACTAGTTTTTAAAATATTTTTTTTTCCTCCAAAACTAAAAATGTGTTATTCATGGAGAGTGTTTATCTAATTTTGCATCAAGGCTACGTTGTCTACATTTTCAAAACTTCTGTCCATTGTTTTCGCACTTTTTAATTAAGTCAGAGAGGACAAACTTTATAAGATATAATTTTTTTTATTTTTCACAATGAACGAAATTTGAAATTTATTTAAAAAGGATGTTGTTGTGCGATAGGTACTTCCATTGCTGCTTATTCATTTATTTTCATTCTTAAATAAACAAAGTTATCTTTCGTTTAAATTTTAAGAAGAAATTCAAGTACCAAAGGAAATGAAATAAAAGTTAATTTATGACAATTATCATACAAAATAAATGTTTTGTGGCAGTTTAAAAATGTTTTATTTGCTCTATATTAGTTTGAAAGTTGGTGTAAACTGTAAAATTTGATCTTATTTTTCAAACTGCCATAAAAAAATTATTGAGAAATTATGTTTTTGAAATTACTTTATGATTCGTTTACTTTTCTAGTTTCTAGCGAACTTTTTCATCTCATCTGAAGAAATTCTCTTTGATAAGTTTAACGATGGAATTTATTGCTTGCTGTAGTAGTGCCACTGTTTCTTATGTGTCAATTTATCCATACTGAACTGACATTTATGATAAAACTTTTTTTAAAAAATTTGCACTTTTGTTTTAGGTTTCTAGTTAATGTGGAAAAGATAAAAAAAGGTGTTTTTAAATTTTAATAATCACAATAAATCGAAAGTAAAAATGGAGCATTTGGTTTTGAATGTAATTGTTAAGTTTTGTCTTATTCCTGTGTATTTTTGTTTCTCAGCACTCCCGCAGTTTTTTGTCTTGTTCAAGACAAAAAAAAAGTAGAAATTGTTTTAAAACTCTTGTGTTTTTATATATAATGTACATTTTGTGGGTTGTATAAAATTAAATTTCCTTCTATACATTACATATACACACAACTACAACACTTTGCCAACCCAACCTCTTGACAAAAGAACAAAGTATTGAATATATGGAAGTTTTCTTATAATACCCCTAAAGCTAGGGTGGAGTTTTAAACTAGAACAAGGACTGCCACAAGAAAAAAAATCTAAATTCTATTTTGTTGTTGCTGTTCTTGGGGTTGGTGTTGAATTTTTAGCTTGAAGCTCCCATTACCTGATTGATGTTTCTCCCATGCAAAAAACTCTTAGAAAAATCCAAATGTATTTTTTTTCCCTACGTTTGGTCATACATATTAGAAAAGTTCGTTTTCTCGTTGTTGTTCGTTTTTTTATCTTGTTGGTCTATCGAGTACTTAAAAACCTGTTGTTTGAAATGCTACTGCGAGTGCCTTGGAGCAAGTTTACCTTCTATTATTTTGTATACCGAGTGGTGCATCTAAAACGCGTAATATTTAAATATACATAAACTATAAAAGTTACATTTTTGAAAATATATATAATTGTTAACATCAAATTTTTCATGTAGAAAAAAATCAAACATTGAATTTAGAAAAATTGAAGCTTTAATAAAAATACATTTTGGAATTGCTATCATCAATTGTCTTTTGGCAGAAAATAGGACTATTTAAATTGTTGCTTATTGCACATAATGTTATCCGTTGATTTGTACCGCGGTGGGACGTCTCATTCAAAGGTGTCATGCTATGTCACATCCATTTGGTGTAATTGTCCTTTACACGAAATATATGTCCATTTCGCGTACTACATCAGGCCGATTTATGTTCATTTCGTGTATTTGACAATTAAACCAAGTAAATGCGACATATACGCATGAACGTGACACACTACAGCACTATATAAAAAGGCGAACAGAGATTTAGGTAATTTTTAGGGGTGCTATTGAACAAGGCATACAGTATATACTAATACTGCCATTCAGTTCAATATTATATTTGCATTATCGCCTACTAGAAGTTGGTGATAGTTTATTTCGACAAGGTATTTCTGTGCAGCTTTTGTACTAAGTAGTCTCTCTGCCACGAGCCCTCTAGGTTGCTTGCAGAATAATTATTCAAATTCAAACTGAGAATGTGTTTGGGAGTTAGTTTTTGCTAGTATGTTTTAGATTTTAATTCAGTTTTTGCTCAAATGAATTTTATTGTCAACAACTGTCTAAAACTGCTAATATGTAGCTTTATATAAGCTCAGAGATAATTGATATTTAAACAGAACACTGTTTACCTGCGCCACCAAGTAAGCACATTTTTGTTGTTTTTTTTAAAAACTACGGTCAAGTTTGACTTTTTGAAACTCTTGTTCCAATTAATCGACATCTTTCAATCCCCCCACTTTTTTGTTGCTGCAAGCCTGGCAGGTTTTTTTTTCCACCTGAAGTTCTCTATTTACAGGATTTCGATTTGAAATGCTGTAAAAAAATCTATCATTTTGGACATGTCGATTTTGTGTAGGGTTTTTTTTTTTCTTCTTCTTTTGTAGTAGGAGTTTTATATTTTTAAAAGTTTAGGGACCGGTTTTTGTAAGTAGAGAGGGGAGAAAAAAGAGCCTGTTTTAATGTGTATGTGTGTCTCCTCAATGTCCTTTTTCTTGTTGTCTTCTGATGTAGTCGTGATTAGAAACAAAACAATTTGACTTTGAAAAAAATGATTGTCATCGTGGCACCACCAATAAAATAAAATTGCTTTGAATAATAATTTTGTTAGAAACAACTGAAGAGAGAGAGAGAGAAAAAAAACATTCTTGCTGATGTGTGTCCACTTTTTTCGTTCTCTTTCTGTGGCTTTCAAATAAGATCTTGAAAGTTGAAAAAGCAAAACCAATTTAGTTTTTACTTTTCGTTTTTTACTCCTCCTTCTTTGCCAAATGTCCAAAATTACCTTTATTTTTACCTTAGGGGTCTCTACATTCAAGATATAATGGATGAAGTACTAACAGTAGCTAGTTTTTGTTTGGGAGTGGTCATTGTAATAATTTTTTTAAAAGAAGGAACAAACTATGTTTAGACCAATGGGCACTAGAAATGACCCCTCTTTCTCTACTGTATGTATTGCAGTATCTTTACACAAAGACAAAAAAAGTAACTACTTTTAGACCATTTGGCACCAAGTCAAATAAATAGTTACAATGGGACATAAAAGTACTAAATGTATTTTGAAGTTTTCCGACAGTAGCCACTTTACGTCGGCTTTAAAACCCCTTTGTGTCCTGTTGTACTGTCCATTGAAAACCACACCTTAAAAATATAAACGGCTGTTTTTACTATGAAATTCAACTTTGTATATATCGAAAATGTATTCTATACATGCAAGCAAGCTGTGAAATATATTATATATTGAAGTTGGTATATGACAGAACAATGTAACGAAAAACTTGTTGCATCTCAAGTTGATTTTTATGGATGCTTTTTTTTATTATTATGAGTGACTATTGTTTGTTGTGAACAACTTGCACCAATATGAGGCTAACGTTTCTCTTAACTGTTAACTAGATATGACATGAGATTTTTCATTTTTTTTTTCCTCAAGTCTTCATATTTTAAGAGGTTAGGTTAAAACCTGAGTGGCATGTGATAACAATGGGTGAAAAATAAGATCGATAGGGTTATTCTTCTGAAAGTGACTTGGTGGTTGTGGTGGTGAAATAAGAGGACTCCACCCATTGATATTTGAATTTTTCTTTCTTGAAATTTTCTACCTTTATAAAAGTACCTAAATAGAACAATGGTTACAGAACTTTCAGAATGAAGTATTTACTTTCTTGTCTTGTGGAACTGGTGGTTGTGGTACCCTATGGCCAATGCAATTATATCATTATCATATAATATTAAAGAGTAAAGGCAAACCCTTATTTTTTTTAGATTTGTTAGAATGCCCTAAGACAAACACCTCCTGTGGTGTTGGTGTTGGCTATGCCTCTTAGTTTGCTGAGGGTTTAAAAAAACTCAGCCTTGTTTTTCAGCACGTGGCTAGTTCAGGTCATTTTTCCACCCCCACCAAGGTTTATTTTTTTATTCCCCCTTTATCCCTTCACCTTCTTCTCGCATATTTTACTTGCCCCCTTCTTTTCTTTCAATTTAAAGCTGCCATTGAACAGCATGAGGAACTTGGTTTGAATTGAGTGATTACTCTGGAGTTCCATGTAGGCATTGTAGAGTATGTAAGGAATTTCTTTAGTTCTAGCAACTTTTTCTTGATCTCTTCAAGAAATGTCATTCCATATACTCTCTGACCCTGTATTGTTTCTTATATGGAGTTGATTTTCTACTTTAGGAAATGCCCTCTCTCAGTCAGTCAAATCTCTGTGTGAAGTCTTGTTACTCTTGTACTGTTTTTTTTTTGGAAACTTTTTTTCTTTGGTAAATTCCTCTTGTCCATATTCAACACATTTACTGTTTACTGTCAAATGTATAGGAAGTCATTGGGAGTTGCTTTTTCAAGCATGTATACTTGCTGTGCCTCTAATATTGTGGTCATTGGTCAGTGTGTGGTCAAACAAATTTTAAATTGTTTTTTTTAGTGGCTGGTCCACCTGCTTACAACTAAAAAGAGAATTTTCTGTTTACTTATTTGATGTGTTTGTGCGTCTTTTCAGTTTGTATTTCCATATTTGTCCAAATATACTTGATTTACTTTTAACTATCGGGAAGATAGATTTGGTTTCAATTTGTTCTTTTCAAAAATCCTTGTTTCCTTATTATTCTTGTTTTTTTTTGTTTTTCATTCCGTTTTCCTTCTTATCAAGGATTGTAGTTCCTCTAGTGTTTGCATATTCGTGTGTGTGTTCTCCATTGTTAAGAAAATGACCCAAGTTTGTTTATAAAGCAAGAAAAACAACGCGTTTGTAGGTTTTCAAGTGTTTTCTTTTTGTGTTAGTCAAAGGTTGAGGAAAAAAAGATTGAAAGAACCTCTTTTTAAAGGGAAAAACGAAGAAGGGGGAAGGTCAGTTTGTAAAATCTTGACAGGAAAATACAATACAAACACGTTTGAGAAAAAAAAAGAGGTAGAGATTGTAGGTTTGGATACGATTTGGTGTAGGATTGTAGGTTGTTTTTGTTGTTGAGTATAGGGTCTGTACTGTATGTGTACTTGGGGGGTCCATCAGGTGGGAGTGTATTGGAAGAAGAACACGATGATGATGATATGATTGTTATTGTATATTTGCTTAAATCTTCAACAGGCGATTTACAGTGAATTTTGGTGGCCACTATCAACACATATTTGGTGCATGACAAACATTGTTTTATGAGATCCTTAGATTTGTCTGACAATGCATTTTATCATAAACTAATATCAGGGTTCAAGGTTTCAGGGTTTTTGGTTTTGACAATACATTTTGCATTCTGCAATTGTAATCTTGTCCCTCTGCCATATGCCTTCGTAGCTGTTTGTATTGTCATTGAATAATTTCAGGTGCACTGGGTAGGGCCTTTTCGAACCTGTTTTTGTGTTTTTTGCACCTCCTGTATGTTTCTGCCATTGGACTCATGGGTCTGTTTTTATTAAAAAAACAAACTACAATCGCAATGGGATGCTGGCTAAAAGATGCCTTTTGAAAAGAAAAAAACAGCTAGTTTTGTTTGAATGTTTATTGGATTTTTTCTCTGTTGGAGATAAGACATTGTGAGACTAAATTTCTGAAATGTGTTTTTTAAGAAAAAATCTTCAGAAGAAAACTTAGATTTTTTTTTACAAAAAAAAACGTAATTAACAGGATAAAGACTGACTGGACTTTTTGTTGTTGTTGTCATTTTGAGGTATGGAAGCGCAAGGGATATTGGATATAAATTGTCTAAAATAGGATTATGTTTGTCATTTGCCATATGATATACAACTAAAACCTATGACAGTCTCTCTCTCTCTCTTTGTGACTACAATGTATTCTAATAGAAAATCTCTTTTGAAATTGAAAGACCTCCTAGCGTCTTTCAAAGTAACATTTTTTACACTTTAGTGATGTCAAATTTAATCTCAGAAGTTGTTGTTCATATCGGATTTTATAATCAATTTTGAATTTTTGTCCTTCTGTGTTTTTCAAACTTGCGTTCTAGATCTCAGTTAGCAATCAATGAGAATTCATAAAATGACCAATAACTTTGTGTGATTTCTATCATGATTTATCGTAGTTACATTGATTAAACTGGACGCGTGAAAAAGTTAACGTGACGTTAGTTGGCGTGTTTTGTATTTTAGTCAAGAATCAAGATTCTTTTGCTATTTTTAAGATTAAAAACACTGTAAATCTGTTGCAAGTTTTTTTTTGTACAGGAAACTTTAATATATTTTTAAGAAAAGTTTTTTTTAGGTAGAAAAGAGTAATCTAATGGAATGAAATGTATTTTCCTGATGATATATATACAGCTTTTTATAACAATTTTAATAAAAATACTAAATTTGACATTTTTCATAAACTTGTTGTTAATAAAAACAAATTGACATTTCCAAACTGCAATAAAAGTACTGTCAGCAACTTTATATGGAATAAATTCATTCTAAGTTTCATGATATTTTTGAAGAAATATTCCCAAGTTTGAATTAAAAAAAATTGTGACATTTTTCACTTTTATTTATTTTGAAACTGCAATAGGAAAATCCTACATCAGGAAATATATAAATAAGGAAATTTATTTACTCTTTTATAGTCTAATTACAACCAAACTTTTTAAATTCTTTTCAAAGTTACTTTTTCAAAGAAGTTGAAATACCAAAATCTGTACTCAACAACACAAAATCTTTTGATAGATAAATATGTTAAGTGTTACTGTTCATAGTAACACTTGAAGTATTTTTTTTTAAAAAAAGACAGCCTCAAATGTTGACCTATCACTAGAAACTGTGACATTGGGTTCATTTGAAAACGCCTAGATTTTTTTTTTTGCATTGACAACAGTAGCGCAGCGCTTAAGGCTAGACTGCATATTTGTTTTATGCTGCTTTAAAGCTAAAGTTTGCATTGCTTTTAAGTAGCTTTTAATGTTAATGTATATTTGCGTTTTAATGCGTTATTTTAGAAAACAAACTTCACCTTGCTTTTTTAAGCTTTCATTTGGTATGATATTTGAACGAGATCATAGCGTTGAAATACTAACTAACCAACCAATCGGATCCAACGAAAAATGAAAAGCTGATGGAAATATGCTGCAGTATTGACTCGTTGCTTTAAATTTTGCTGCGAAAGAATTCAGCAGCTAGCAATAGCTTTAATATGCAGTGTCTGACCTTTACAGAAGGCACATAACGGATTTGGCCAATCATTCTTAGCAACTCCCTATGCTTCGAGCCCCTATTAGTCATTTGACTTATTTTTGAACAGGATTGACTATTTATTGTCGCTTTTCATAACAAAATGCCCCGACGTTTTCAAAAGTATTGTACACTGTAGTGCGTTCTCGAATGCGCACCCCTGTGGTTCATGAATCTTGAAGCTTAGAACTTGAGCGCTGATAAAAGAAATTCTGGAACTGGGAAACACGCTAATATTCTAATGGTAGTCATAATTCCAATTAAATTCTTGAATGTCTGTCAAGAGTTTTATATTGCTCGTTTTTTGATAGTGAATACCAAATTTATGCAATCATTAACATTCTTTTTGTGTAGATGAATACATATGATAAGGGAGCAAGTCTTTATAACATTTTTTTTTTGTAAAAAAAAAAAGTCAAGAGTGGATTTTAATTGCCGAAAGGAGTATTTTTTTGGTTAAGAAAAAGAAGAAGAAAAAAAATGGAGGAGGAGTTAGGAGGTTAAAATTTATACGAGTAGAAGAGAAGTTTTTTCTAGAAGGAATAATTTGCGTGACATGACTTGGCTGGAAATTTGAACGTTTCAGGTCGGTCCCGGTTCGGAATAGAAGAACAGCCTCGTGCCTTTCCCCAGAGGCGGATTCTTCAAAAGTCAATTCTACTTCTTTTTGCTTAATGTTGCTGCCATTTTTTTTTTCTTTTTCTTGTTTCTTATAAATATTTTCTTCAGTTTAGATTTTACCTAGAATTCTGTTGGATGCAAATTAATGATTCGATAAGGGAGAGACTACATTGTAATATGCGAGGACACAACTTTTTTTTATATTTTTGCTCACGCAAAAGTTCAATACCTAAGGTGGTTACAAAATTCAAATTCTTTTTTTTTTTGTCTTGAAGTGCACATTTCAGGGATTAAATTGATATAAACAGATGGTGGACATTCTTTCTTTTTTTTTAAAATAAGGATGCAATTTTCAAAAATTGCAACTATGAAGAATTCATTGTTTCCATTGCATATCATTGCATTCATGAGTCAGTTTGTTGACACACACAATGTGATAAACATTGTCAATATTATAATTTATAACAGAAAATACTGCTGTAATTACCACTTTAGCTAGCCATTAAACAACTTGCATAGTTAGCAAAAAAGTTACTTATGATAATACGTTTGCGTAAGTTGCTTCAGTTATTTTCCACACTTGAACTGAAGAACAAGTATTGTCTGTCTCCATTGTCATATAACGTTGTACGAGAACTGCTGCAACATCTGTTTCAGTTTTACAGTAAACAGTAATTTCTCCTGTAAATGCTGCAAGAAAGCAAGCAATTTCTTAAAATGTTTTTTTCATTTAGCAAAAACCTAGTTTGAGGCTAAAATTCAATGGCCAGAGGTTAAACTAGTATATTAGCAAGAAGTTGTATACAGACTGCAACTAGTCTCTAACCAGGTTGATTGACTGAAAAACGAATTTTTTTCTGGTTGTCTTAGTAATTAATGACTAATTTACTAGTGCTTAAATTGTTAAATAATTTGCTGGCTAAGTGGTAAGTTACAAGCAAGACTTTCTCACTTTCAAGTGTGTTTGTTCTCAGATTACAATTGCTTTGTTTGGATTTTGAAGCAAATTGTATTGTAAAAGACATTGAAACCAGTTCTTCGTTTTTAATAGGTGTACATTAAAAAAAGAGAAAAAATGAAGCCGAAAATATTGTTAAATTGTAAAGGATGCAACTTTGCTATACAATTTGGTTGACAGATTGCAAACAGACCGTTATAAAAATGCATTCAAGCATAGAACCTAACGTTTTACTTTACAGTAAGATTTTTTTCTTTCTTGAGAAATCTCCCGTGTTTTTTCACCCCAGTGTTCGACTGTTCTCGCTTCATAAAGGCAAAAGGGGGAGACTCTTGAGTGTTCAGAGCAAGAGGGTGCCAGGGTGGTTGTTCTGGTTCTCCTTGATCTTGCTTTCTGATATATCTAAAACCTCTGCACTCCACCCTCAAGGGCGTATCCAATATATGACAGTTCTGGAATATTATTCTAGCTTGTATATGGCCTTCTTGATGGATGGCCATGGGTTTTTCTGTGGTTGTGATGCCCACTGTCCAATGATGCCCAACCCACGCTAACAATCTTACGTTTTTTTTGCAACTAGTTTTGCATTGGATTCAAGTTTGCAGAAAAAAATTTCTTGTTCTTATACGCAAGGGAGGGAACCGTCTGTTGCCTTTTTTTTGGCCTCAATAGAAATTTAAAATGTGGCCACGAATTTTTTATTTCATTTTTGAAAGTGTGGCAGGATTTTGGAAGCCAGGAAGGGAGAGAGAGAGAGAGAGAGAGAGAGCAATGGTTTTCTAAAGACACCTGCCTTGCCCCAGTCCCCGTCCCCCCTGTAAATTCAAAAGGGCATTGAAAATATTGTTATGTTCCCCTCTTTTCTCTGTTCCCCTTTTCCACTCTTTTTATTTCTTGAACAAAAAATGGTCCCACTTCCATGGATCTATTGTGAACTCTTTGTCCCATGTGTGTCAGATGTCGTTCTGTGTTGTTGATCATCAATATGCACCACATAAGAAAGTCTTGTCCATACAGTATAACCCCGCCATCTGTATATATATCTTTTTTTCTTTGTCAAAGTTCTGTACCATCTCAAGAATTGCTTTTGAGGCATGTCTTTAGGCTTCAGGGTTTTTCTTTCCAACAGTTCCAATAGTTTCTTTCTGACCAAAAAAAAAGATGTCATTTCCAATAGATGTGAATGATAAATTTTCTTCTCAAGTGGGTCTTATTTTTGGTGGATATTTTGAAAAGTCGCATCCATCAGTTATTTTTTTCAGTAATGTTGACAAAGGGGGGAGAGTCCCAGGTCCTTCAAAATCCAATGATGTTCACTCTCTTCATGTCCCACTGTGTTCTTGTTTACACATGACCAACTAATCCTTTTTAACGGTCATGTTCAGCATGTTCCTTGTTATTCTTTATTTCTTTTCAATATTTAACTTTGTTATTAAGGAATGTTTGCTTTTTAGCAAACTTTGGTAGAATTTTCCGAGCTCTGCTAATTCTGTGTTTCAGAAGCAACACTGAGGATAAATTGAGTGTATTAGAAACTAGAATGGTAGATGAATTACTTATTAATATATTATATATTTATGTTGCAATCTTTCAAGAAAAAAATATATCAAGACAAACACTTTGAAAACACTTTCGAGTTTTTCTTGATTTTGTTCACGAAAGACGGAATAACGAGATTTCGAGGGACGTTTACTAACTTGACTATTTGACTTTAACTTTTCTTCCATTTCTGATTCGACCTAAATAATAAGGAATCTGATGAGCTATTATTTTAATTGAATATGCATTGAAATACATTACTTTATTTCTAATTTGTATTTGTTTTTTATCTTTTTTAGGTAAGTTGTTGATTGTGCATCCATGCGGGGCCCAGTACTCCTCCTATTTTCAGATGTACTAAATGTCCATTTATGGAGCAAACTTGAAATTCTGTTTCAATGTTTTCATCAATTTGTGTGAACTTCATTAGAGCGTGAATTTTTTTCTTTTTCAAATTACCTACATATTAGAATTGGAGTTTTTATTTATTTAGAGTTTGATCACTTGATAGTTTACTAAGAATATCTGAAGTTTATTTTTTAAGATTTTCTTTCTTTATGAAAAAAATTCAAGTTGAAAACTTGGCTATTAGCTCCAACAGAAGTTCAACTTGAACTCTCTGAGAAGGGTTCCAAACATAGAAAAACCCTAGTTTTTTTTCTAGTATTTTAGTCTAATGGGGGTTTTTCTTTGTTGGTATCTCTGCTCAGAGAGTTAAATAAATTTGCTTTGCTTTCTGTAGGTTTAAAGTTACTGATGATTTATTTAGCAGCAAAATTTAAATCAACGAAGTAAATACTGTACATTTGCATCAAAATCTAATCTCTCTAGATTGCTCAAAAAGATATAATAGTGATAGTGTTAATTATTTTCCACGGGATCCGATTGGTTACATTGTTTTTTGACGATATGATCTGCTGCAAGTATCAAACCAAATGGAAGCTTCAAAATGAAACGCAAAGTTTAGCTTTAAAGCCATAATGGAACAAACGCCAAACTGAATAAGCGCCAAATGGAAGGAACGCCAAACTGAATAAAAGCAAAAAATTTGGTGGTTATTCAGTTTGGCGTTTGTTCCATTTGGCGCGTATTCAGTTTGGCGTTTGTTCAATTTGGCGCTTATTCAGTCGCCCCTTATCAAGTCAAGTGCACTCTACCTATTACATTGTATACTATCACCTATAACAGCATAATTTAAGACAATAGCATTACTTTCCTATACACAGTATTTTTGGTTTCAATACTTGAAACTTAGAAATGCAATACAAATTGTTTTCTACCTATTACAGTAGTTAAAAAAAGAAAATATTTATAAAATATGTAAAATAATGCAGAATTTTTTTTTTTAAATGAGCTTTTAGAAAAATACACAAATATATTTATATAAAAAAAGGTTACATTATTTTCTAGCAAATGAGATTATTAGTTCTCGTTGAACCCAGGAAGTTATTTTTGTTGTTACATAACATGTGATTCCTGTGTGCACAAATAGGAACACACACTTATTCATTTTTTCACAATAGAGGATGCCTTTTATTATTATACAATTCCAATACTATTCTTGTAGCATACGTCGTCGTAATAATGTATAGTTGATGGTAGCTAATTGTACAAATTGTACAACCCAATGTGACGCAGCATTTGCTTTGTATTGTTGTTGGTTGCTCCTGCGCCTATTTATTCATTTTGAAATGGAGAAACTTGTTTTTTTTCTTTTTCATTTTTTCATTTTCATTTTTTCATTTTCATTTCTTTTTTAGATTTTGTGTACTAGTCAATATTTCAATTTTTGTATACCAAATCGCAATATTTTTTTAATCAAGTATTTTCTTTATAAACTATGTATAACCGAGCAGCTTCTTGATGAAGAATATTTCTGATTGCTAAATTATGTTTTGAGAGAAAAAACAAATAACCTATATGATACAATATTTATAATGTTTTGTGTCCGGAAATCAGTTAGTTTCTTTATGTACCGTATAATGGCTGCCATTTTGCAGTGTTGAGAAGTAATTTGGCTAAAGTGATGAATTACTGTAAATAAATTACTTTTTCAACTAATTAGTAATTCTTACCATATTACTTAATGAAACTTTTTAATTTGCAATTACAATTACCTTTTCTAATGAAAAATGCAATTAAATATAAATATTAATTTTATTTTTGTCCTCAAACTACTCAGAACTTGAGTTAACTAATTGTGGTTAGTATGGCTCGGATTTTCATGCAATGTCTAGCAAATGGTTGTGGCCTAAGAGTCAATTGTGAAGTAATCGTCATCATTAGAGCAGCTGCTATTATGCTTTTTCTAATCTAAAAGACTCGTTAGAGGCTAGGTGTCTGGTTACCATCAGTTGTCAACTGGAGTTCTAACCTCTAACCAGTGTTTTTGACTGAAAAGACCATAATTGTTGGTTGATCTAAATGAGATTGTTTCTACACAGTTTTGGCCCCTTTGGCCACAGATTGTAATTGGAAAGTAATTCAAATGCTTTAAGGAAAATGAGTAATTGAAAGTTATAAATTTGAATAATTGTACCTAATTAGTTTTTCATTGAAAATTAATTGGGTCCAACACTGATGTTTTGATTGTTATCAAGTTAATTCGAATTTTTTGTTTCTCTTGTTTTTCTATCACTCACACACCCCTTTATTAGCCAATAGGCATACTAGACAATTAGAAATCCTTCACATTGATACTTAATCACTAATCGATTCAGAATGTTTGTCTTTTAATTTTAGCTTTTAGGAAGTTCTGTTCCCTGTTTGATGTTAAAAAAAAAGAAATTACGTTGTCCTTTTTTGTTGTTGTTAAAATGTTCTACCATTATAATTTCAAACAACAATGAGTTGGACATTTGTATGTTTTTTTAAATGTTGCTGTTAATTTGTAAAGGGATATTTGGAAATAGTTTGTTGCCCTGTTACTTTTCCATTTGGACGTGATTTTTTCCAAAGTGGTTAATGTTTTTTTTTCTTGTTCGTGACATGCAATGAAGTGGGATGGCTTTTGAAGTAATTCTAGTAACTATGCAAATGTTTCTGTTAGGCCTATACAAAAAATAGGTGGACCATGTGTGGACACAAGGTAGAAGACATAAAAGAAGGTGACGTGTTAATGAAAGCATGTCTTGGATTAGAAATTTGAGATTAGATGACTTGACAATGAGATTAGTGGAAAGGGAGGGTTTTGTTTTTTTGAGTTTGGGCAGGTGTGGTCCAATGAAAGGTGTTTTTTTGTGTTCTAAGATTTTTGTATACTTATTGGTATACTCATGTATAACCATTGTTTGCCACACTATCTACTGTACACGATTTTTTTTTTAAAAAAACCTGCAGAGATATTTTGCAAGAAAGAAGAGTGTGTGGTTGATGCCACTGATGATATTTTCTCTTCCATCTTTATAATATATTCTTTTCATTATTATTATTTTCTTGACAACTCCACCCATATTGTAGCCTAAAACGTGAACAAGGAAGAGACTTTGGAGAGGTCACAAGTACAACTAGCTTCTGGATAGAAATTTTTCTTTGTTCAGTTTTTAGTGTCGGTGTGATGTATACATTTTTTAGGTATTATTTCTAACTTAAGGGGCTATCATTAAAATGGGTTAGGATATTTATGCAATATCAAGCAAATGTTTCTCAAATCTGTGGCTCAAGTACCAATTGTGAAGTAATCATCATCATTAGAGCAACTGGAAATTATGCTTTTTATAATGAAAAAAAGGTTGGTTAGAGGCTAGATGTCTGGTTACTGTCAGTTGTCAACTCGAGTTCTGGTTAATCTAAACAGCATAGTTACTTAACAATTGCCCCTTGAGCCACGTTTGCATTGATATTGCATAAAAATCCGAGCCCTGGTTATCAGATATAAAATTATTTTATGTCGGTTTTTTATATTGTTTTCAAAATTGGGTTTTGTTATTCCTGATATTGAATTGTTTTAGCTGTTTCTAACATTCTATAGAGCATTTATAAAATTAGTATTCCTACAATGTTCGTTTGTTAGAAAGTGAGCAGCAAAGTAGAGGAGGTTTTTTTTGTGAATCTCCTACTGAGTTAATAAATTTAGACACACCACTGGAGAATATGAACCTTTTCATGGCAAGACGTCTTGTGGCCCTGTGGATACCACCATTGAGGGACGTTTTCTTTGAGAACTGATACTGTAACATTTGGAAAAAGGAATTGAAATTTAGTCCTTTGTTATTGTAAAATGAAAATAAAAAAAAATTGCGAGCAACAGTAAATTGGTTTTTGAGGAGGAAAAGAAAAATGTGGGAACAGACATTTTTTTGTATATTAATATTAAATTGAAATATAAGATTACACTTCATAAATCTTCATTTTGAAGTGAACAGATAAAAGTTGTGTATCTAATTTCATTTTGCATAGACTAAATATCTAATTTTGAGTAATGTATTTTATTTTTATTAAAATTTGTAATTTTACAATTTTTTTTTTTAAAAAAAGATGTTCAGTAACCGTTTTGAGGTTTGATAAAAATGGTTACTTAGAAAGAGAGTAAAAAAAAAGTAGAATTTATGGTTGTCAGAAAATTTGGTGTTTTGTCAAAAGATGTTCCATTAGATGCGCGTATAATTTGCAATTGAAAAATGGTATTATAAATGTTGATGAAGCATTGCAAATTGTTCTTGAAAAAATATGTAATTTTCTGAACTACCTCATCTGTTATTTAAAAAAAATGTTAAGAAAGAAGGTGAATACAAAAAATAGAAAGACTTGTTTTGATTTCACCATGCGATGATAATCCTTTCTAGTCTTTTTCACTCTTTTCTTATTTTAAATTGTAAACGTGAGGCAGAATTTTTAAACATTGAATTTCACCCTCCATTTTAATAAGCAATTTTTTGAATTATTTTTCATCTTTCTATTCTAGTAATACCTTTAATCCCACCCCTTTTTTAAATTTTAAATCTATACATTGATGATGAATATTATTGAATAGAGAGAGAGAGGTCAGTGCTCTCTCGTTTTCTATTTTGCATGGTTTAATTTATGCTTTTCACATTCAATATGTATTTTTATATTCATTGTTTCTGACAAATATTAAAAAGCAATTGGATTATTTCAAATACGTAAATAATACAATATTGTTAAAAATTAGTTTTGATAATATTTATAAGTTTTATACATTTATTCTTTATAATAATAAAACATTGAATAGATTTCCATGGGATGTCGGTTGTAATAAATATAGAACACAATGCGTTCATTCACCTCTTTCTAATCGTTTGATTAATTTAGAAATGATAACCGCATAAAGTCTAATTGGCATATACTTCATAACGGATACCAACGTAGAATCTATATAATTTCTTTGTTCTTTATGCAAATGAGTAAAACCTTAATATTATTTATTCAAAGAAATGGTGTGAAATCAACATATTGTTTATATTTCAGTATTTTGTTAACGGTGCTAATTCAGTTATTCTATCACTGTACCTTCTTATATTCACAGCTATTTGTCATTTGAAGATTACTAGTTATTTAAATGGTGTCTTTTTTCATTCTGAAGATTTTTTTAAAAAAAGTAAATATTCAATAGAGAGCAATAATAGTATATGCAAAGTAAAAATAAATTTATCCTGGTAAAGACCACATGGGCAGGGCAAAGACAAAATGGGCACACCCCTTGTGATCATTCAGAACAATTGAGGAAAATATAGTAATGTCAGGTTATTTATATAAGCTGACCAGTAAACTTGACTTGACAAATGTTGTGAATTTTGCATTTTTGTCACAACATGGTGATTCTTTTTTTTTTTTAACAAGTAACAGTTTAATAGAGAATTTTTATGCCATTCATTTATTTCATTGTGTCTAAAGGTCCAAATAGAGGTATAATACAGTATAAATTCTATTTTTAGTTGTCACTAGTCAGTCATGATATGATAATCAATAAAAGCACTTATAAATTCAAAATAATATATTAAGTTTAATGAAAGCAAACAGGTTTCTGTCATTACTAGGCACAAGTCATGAAAGATGTTGATTTACCACTTTTCTTTTCAGATTTTTCCAATCAATTCATTTTTTCAAACATATTTTTTTAATATCCTCTGTTTAACTTTTGCATAATTTTTTTTGTAGGCGAACCTATCTCATTTGCATAATTAGTCGGGTTTTGTATAAGGGGAGGATTTGTAATTATGCATGTATATAATTGCCTCTACAAGTATAAAATTTCGTCTTCAATCAAGAAAATATATAACTTACACAAGGATTTAAGTTTTATATTTTTTTGCCACATGACCACTGTATGATGATAATGTATATGTTTCCGCAGGGCTGACCATGAGATAGTGAAACTTTTGCGATCGTTGAACCTGTAGGACATTAGTTAAAATAGCCTGTTATTATTGCTTTTACTTCTTAAAAGTTTTTTATGTTTGGATTCTTCTTACTTAACTGCATCTTGATGTTGTTTTTGTGTTGAAAGATGACATTGTCTGTGTTCATGGACTTGACATAAACATTTCAAAAAATTATTTGTCTGATAAGCCGGAAAAAAACTTCTAAAATTTTATGTATATAACAGGAGTGATAAAAGATGGACTTAGTTTAAATTTGATTTCTTTATGTTTTTTTACTTTTGACATTTTTCAGCATAATATTTTATCTGTAGTTTTTTATGGAAATACATCTAAAGGGTATTAAAAATGATTTAAGTACTATATATTCTTCTATCTATGCCTCTTGAAGAACTTTAATGTATCATCTTTATCATAAGTTATTTTTTAGAAGAAATTCTACCTTTCTTAGAAACTAGAAAAGTAAAGAATTTGAGTAAAAATAATTTCATGATGATATAATATCTTTCTCAAAATAAATGTTTGTCAGTTTGAAAAGGGCGAAATTTCACTTATTTTACGTTGAACTCTGGTTATTTATTTATTTGGCATTTCAGGAGCAACGCTAATGTACACGCGTATCTTAATATCTTTTTTCAAAATGAACTGTTTATAGACCAAATTGAAAATTTAAAGTTGGGTTATGTTCAAACACAAACCGTTTATTTAAAAATAAAAAAAATAAAACGTAAAATTACCATTAATTAATTGAGCTACCCTTCTAGTTTCTAAAATTCTTTCAAGGTATTTTTAAATGTTATTCCTGAAAGACAGAATAACCCAGAGTTGGAAAGGTGTTGTTGTTTACACTTTAAAACCCACGGTATCTAAAAAAAAACGTAAATGATTACTGCTGTAGGCTCTTTTCATATTCTCATAAATAGTTTATTTTGAAATATATGGCCATAAAATTTGTTCTCCTTGATGTTTGATTTCTTTACTTTTCTAGTTTTTTTTTCTAATAAAAGTTACTTCAATAACTTAAGCAGAGTACTACCACTCCCTTAGGGGACTAATGATAAATTTTATTGCTTGCTATTTATTTCAAAAGTTTCTGAATTCAGTAGCAAAGGATGCTGCTTGACAAAACTAATTGCCATAATAATTAGACGAAGCTGATTACAAAAAAATTAATGATTAAAATCTAAAAAAAAAGTCAATTTCTCACAACCCAGTTTGAATTTCAACTGTCCTTTGGGCGATGTCCTGGCCTCTCTGTCTCTGTTCAGTTGTGTTTTTTTTTGGTTTATTAATTGGGATGTCCTAAAAGTGTACTTCTTCTCACTACACCACCACACCCCCTTGGCCTTTAAAGATGGCCGTCCTATAGAAAAACGGTCAATATTTTCTTAATACACGAGGCAATGACCGACTTTACCTTTACCGAACTTGATCTTTTTTTTTCTCTTGTCATCCATGTACTGCCAACTCAGCTATTTATTTTCTTATAATGTTGCTATTTTTTACTTTGTCACATTTATAGCAGTTATGTTTTTTATGATTTTTGTCATAAAAAAAATAACCAAATATCATGAAATGTGCATTGTATATTATTTTTTTTTGTACTGCCCACTTACGAAATCGCACAAAATAAACTTTTAATACATCTTCTCTTCCTCAGGGCCACCGCCACACAATTTCTTTGAAACTAGGAAGTAAGATGACATTCTTGAATCTTGACCATGACTTTGAAAACTTGAATTATTTACGCCCGTGGATGTTTTTTTTTTTTTAATTTTACGCCTAAACGTAATAAATTGTCCCCCGTTTTTTGAAGTAAATCGTTAACTTTGCAGAATAGTTTACTTCATTTTTATTTATTTTAACAGAAAATCCATTTTACAAAAACAAAATTACAAGGTTGAGGTTGAAGTTCTGAAGTTTTTTGTACTTAATTTTCTCATTCTTAGTTGTTTTTAATTGATAAAGATCTGAAGTTTCAATATTTTTTGACTATACATTATTATTGATATATGCTAATTGAGGTTAATTTTTTGTTGTTGAAATGTTATTCCATTATTTGAAGATTTATGACGCCTACAGGTTCATTTTGAGGGGATTGGCTTTTTTTTAAATTTCTTTTCTTCTTCTATGTAAGCTGAATGATGTTTATGGTTCATTTTAAAAGATGCATTTAACTTCCTGCTTCTTCTTCTTCTTGTTTTTGCTGTAACACATGATAGAAAATGTCAGGTTAATTTGATTCGTGCCTTACCTGAAAAGAAAAGAGGAAAGTTTGATTCAGAAGAAAAGGGTTGGTGCAATTAGGGGTGGTAGCTATAAAGAGAGGTTATGATTATGAATAAAATAAGAAATTTTATGGCTGAAATTCAAGAATTCTTAATACTTGAACTTCAACTATCTCTGAACAGAGAGAATTTTTTTACGATTGCAGCAATACTTTTCAAGAATATTTAATAAAACAAAGTATTTTTGTTGTTGTTGTTGGCACTCTGCTGAGAGGGGGTCAAGTTAAAAGTTCAAATGCCAAGTTTTCTTCTTGAATTTGGTCCTAATGTCATCAAATTTATTCTTCCTTGTAGTTACTTCTCTCGGCCTCGCAATCTTGCGTGTATAACGAACAATTTTATCATATTTTTTTTGTGTCTGTTTGCGAATTTGTCAGTTGATTTGCATGATCAGCCAACTATATGGGAAACTTTCCCCCCCCCCCCCCCCCCCCCCCGACACATTGTCATATTTTTATATTGTACGTCAAAATAGCACCTAATGTCTTCCTTATATTATTATACTTCATCAAATTGTGCTCTCCTTTAAAACTTAATAGGCCTATCCAGTCATATACAATATTCATAATTTTAATTTTAAGGACAAAAGGTTTGCATAAAATGCACAAAACTTATGACAGTTGTAACTCCTTTTGGGCATACTATGATATCATTGTAAGTGCCATACGTGCAATATAATCAGTTTAATTAAAAACAAAAATGTATAAAAACAGCGCTGACTTTAGGCCAGGGCGATAAGGGCACCACTTTTGAAGGGCATAACACTTTTCTTTGAAACTTTCTTAAAAATATATATATTTACTTATTTATTTACAAGAATATTTATCTTTATTCTAGTAACTGTTGAGAAACTCAGGAGGACAAATGTTCAAAATTAAGTTAACGAAAACCCAGGTCTTGTCCTGAGCAGCAAATTGGTTAAAGCCGGCACTGCATAAAACAATCAAATTGCATAATTTTAAAAAAAATTTGAATAAATCACATAATTTCATTTATTTCTTTTAAACGTTTTTAAAAATATTTTTTGTAAGAAAAACTTTATTTATTGTTACTGTTTCTGGTGAATGTAGCAATAATTGTGTAATTTTTTTATAAAATGAAGATTTTTCAATCATATTAGACATTTTTGAGGGAGTTATTTTTCTGTTTGCATAAAATGCACAATTTCTGAAAACAATTTACACTTTTTTTATTTCTAAAGATGATTCTTTTTAATGATGATGATGATAATACTGTTGAAGATAATGATGATGATTACATTACAATGTTCTCTTTAATTCTAAAGAAAAAGCATGCTTTTTTTTAAAAGAAAGCATTAAAAGGAAACAATTTTCAATCCTTTTTTTTAACAAAGAATGCCATAAAAAAGACAAAAAGTGGAAGTTAAACTATTTGCTGCAAGTCATTCTAGAAAATGGAACCATTTCTTAAATATAAAAAACAATAGTTCTGAAAGGAAGTTTTCTTCTATTTTTAAAGAAAAAAAAAAGGGCGTCATTGAAAATGTTGTCACAATGTTAAAATAAAAACTTTTCTCCTTAAAAAACATACATGGACACGTGTATATTATAAACTGTACTGCAATATTTATAATAGAAAATGAAAGACGAAGAGAAAGGAAATGTTGAAGTTGACGTCATGAATAAAGCCTACTACAATGTAAAACCTCCATCTTATAAGAGGTTAAAGACCTTTTAAATCTAAGTCTACCTGTGTAGTTTTATTTTATATTGAGATAGGAGGAGGACACTGTACAACTTTTTTTTTCTGCTTTCAAAACGTTTTCTTTACTGACTGTTAAAAATATTTTTGAAATTTTATACCTTTTTTATTTTAAAGTTATAAGTAGACATTTTTTTAGTTTTTATAATGCTAAAAAAATTGCTTATAAAAATAGTCATAATATGCACACCTGTTACATTTTATATTATTGTTTCAAATTGAACTCAGGTGATACACATTTTTATTGTCGTTGATAAAAAAGCAAGTAAAAGTCTAAGCTTAGAAAAAGCTGAAAGTTCACAATGGAATGTTTTAAATCTTTTAATTATTAAAAAAAGAGACTAAATAAACTCTAGATAAGTTTTTTTTTCTAGAAATAAACCATTATCTCAGATTTAAACAGTTGGATTTCGAACTACGGATATTCTGCGTTTCAGCTAGGAGCAACACAAACACTAAGAAGAAATTGAAAAAGTTTTAAAAACTAGAACAGTATAAAGCCTTATAGCATTTTCATGTTGATTTTGAATTAAAAAAATTGAGCTACTCTTCTAGTTTCGAAACCACTGTCAAGTTTTTCATATTTTTGCTCCTGGAAGACAGAATAAGCTGAATAACCAGAGTTCGACGGTCGTTTACATTTTAAAAACACCTTAAGCTCGACCTCACGTCTCTTAGAATGAATTATAATATATTATTTATACCAATAGGCCTAAATTAATTAACGGTTATTGTAATTTGATGAAAGTCGAAAGTTAAGAAACTTGTATATGTACACGTATCCAATTTTTATAATAGCAAAAGTTTATTGTTTTCTCACAATTTGATGATGGTGGTGATGACAGTGAGAAATGAACAGTTTGAAATTTTCTACACCTTATTTTATAGAGATAATAGAAGTGTAAATAAATTCGTATATGAATTAAATATATAAAAGTGAAGTTTATATGGGAAGTTTTAGGGTAAAGGGAGAAAGGGTTTAGGTGTGGGATTATTATTATTATTATTATTATTATTATTATTTTTATTATTATTATTATTATTATTATTGTTGAAAGTTGTAATATAATGACTGAAGTTGCATTGACGAGATGATTGTTTGAAAAGATTTATTTCATTTCTCCACCCACGTATATACAATTATTAAGGTATAGTATTTTCAGCTATAGTAGAACAATAGTTGATAGTGTAATTGTTTGGAGAAGAACTTTTATTACTTTCATTTACCTTTTTTTTTTAAAGCTCATATGAATCGCACTCCCTTTTCTCATTAAATTTCAACACCTCATTGCATATGTTTTTTTGTATTTACACATGAGCTTGTATTGTGAATATTTAGCTTTTTGATATTTGCATTTTGCAATAAGTTTTTATCAAAAATATTCTTAATATTATTTAAATGAAACTGGTTGACAATGAACAGTTGACAATTTCAAAACATTCCTGCAATTTTTTTTTATAAATATAAACAATTTAGGAATATTTTCTAGAATTCCACTTTGAACACATAGAGTATTTTCAAAATTAATTTAAATGATACTGACATTCATAATATTTTTTATATTTTTATACATAAGCATAGAAAAAATGCAGGAATGTTTTAGTCAACTTTGATAAATTTGTTGCAATTGTGATTGTATCCAGATGTTTTTAACTGAATGTTTTATATGTATAAATATAATATTTGGCACATATGTCCGTTGCTCAGCATTTTGCAATAATATTTTTTATCATATATTATTATAGCCTTCAACTTGAGTAATTTTTTTTATTAATAGAATTTTTTTTGCATTGAATTTTTTTTTTACTTGACTTCTTATAATAACAACATAAAAAAGTATGCGCTGATCAATGTGCTTTTATTTATTGAAGTTTCATTTGAAGTAATACTGAGAATTCAAACATTTATTTTAAAAAGCACTTGATGGAATCATTGTTAATGTAAAAAAAACTGTCTGTAAATTTCTAGATAGAACTATTGTGTGAATATTTCTTTTTTCTTCAAAAAAAAATTGTATAGAAATATTGTAAGATTATTTTTAATATCTAGTGACTCAGCAATCAAGGAATCTTTTGTATACTTTTTTTCTCCCTTCATATATATTGTGTTTGAATTCTGCGTAATGCTTAAAAATTCGGTTATATCTATTACGGTTATAAAGTTTCTTTACATTAAATCTGATGCATGTTTAGAGTTTAGAGAACTTTCAATTTTATATTAAAACTATTGTAATTTTTCTTTAGAAAAAAAGTTTTTGAATAATTTTATGCAAGACTTAATAGCGGGAACTTATTATTAGAAAGTCATTTTCTAAAATTACATATTTTTAAAAGTTAAAACGTTTATAATTTACTTTTAAGAACTGTTTCTATTGAATAAAAATATTAAATATGATAATTTCATTCTTCTGGCTTTTTTAGTTGGTAAAATGTTAGTTATTTTTAAAGTGGGACAATTTGAATAGTGGTAAACTATGAATTTAGTTATTTTCTAGGGCATTTGAATTTTCTTCTTTTAATGTACGTTTTTACTGTACAGGGTGGCCACAATGTTTTGGTACCCAGTCTATGAAATAATATTTAATTTATTGCATTGCTTTTATACAGTATGATAGATGACGATATTTAATGATGATGCTAAAAGTTATTTCCAGTACAATTGCAGTAATTTAACATTATTAATACATTTTATAGTTTTACACAAAATTCAACTGGCATGAATCATGATGTATCTTTTTTTTAATGTTGTATACATTTATAAAGAGGGGGGTAATTCGATATTTGGTCACTGTACAATTATTGCGACCTTCTATGCCCAGGTATGAGTTTTAGATAAATGTTTTTTTTTATTAATTTAACTGACTAAATACCGGTTGGTTTGCCTTTTGTGTTAATGTTCTTTACTAGATTGCGGCCATTCATGTACAAATATTCCGACCTTCTAGGCCCAAGTATGAGTTTTTAGATAATGTTTTTTTATTAATTTAACTGACTTGAATACCAGTTGGTTTTCCTTTTGTGTTAATATCTTTTAATAGAACGGGTTATCTAAAGCAGACTTTTTTGGTGTCACAATTAACTAAATATGTTTATACTTATTAAGTTATTATTTTTTTGTAATAGCTGCCTGATTGAAATGACCTGTTTTGTTATATATGGTGGGTGTAGAACTTCATGAAGAAAAGAAACTAGTTACAGAATAACGTGGTTCTGTAAACATAGAATGGTTTTTTTTATTCATTTCTAAACATACCGCATTTTACACTGTAATTTACATTCTCCATTTGTTACATTAGTAGTTTAGTTCTTAGTTATTCTTTCCCCCTAACAACTTTTCAAGAAGGGTAAAAAATATTACAAAATGTAATAATGTGGCTGGTATGTATCAGGAAAGTATATGGTGATACTTTTTTTTTTCCAACAATGTCTTTTCCCCCCGATTTTTGTCCTATTTCTATTAAGACAGATTTAAATTTATTATTATTGTTAGGTACAACTGCAGTATAATATTTTACCTATTGTAATTATAAGGAAACCCCTTTTTTATATAAACATTTGTCTTAAAATTAAAAAATGGGGTATTTGCGCCGGAAGTGTCTTCTGCCCAGAGGGTAAAAATATCCTTGAGTGTTGTATAAATCCTAACCCCTTGAGGTGTGTGAGAAATTTGAAAATGTTAGGGGGTACCGGTACCCCCTATAAGAAAAGAAACATCATCATTGCAGGATGTTGTTCATATATTATTCTATGATGTCATTATTGATGGGAAGGTAAAAAAAAGCATCATTTTTGCTTTGAGAAAAAAGGGGGTGAAATTGTGGTAAAGAAACAAAAGTTTTTTTCTAGTGTTATTTTCTTATGTCTAGTGTCCACTATAAGGGAAGAATCACACACGCTGAAAAATAAAATCTCATTGAAACTCACTTTTTAAGGCATTTATAAGAAGCGCCATATATCTTTAAGTGAAGAAGACCATAGAAATATAACTGAATTTTATTTCTGAATTTTTGGTGGTTTTTCAGCGTGTGTGATTCTTAAGTACTACTTCTAGTTAGTTTCATTTAGCTTAGTGTTGTTGTATTGACACCGTTTTTTTAATACAAACTGTATACAATGCTATACATACAGATACAGAGAGAGCCTCAGAGAGGGAGGAGCATCATTGAGGCTCTTCTTCATTCAATGAAACAATACATTTTCATTATAATTAATCTAGTGGGTGCTGTTGTTGTTTTTGTTATTGTTTGTGAAATATACTTTTTTGTGCTTGATCAGTCAACTGGAACAGAAAAAAAAGTTGTCTTGATAGTTTCTTTTCAAGACTTGAAGGGGAGAGAAAGATTTTCATATTTAATGTTAAATGGTTTACAAAGCAATAGCAAAAAAAAGTGTGTCTCATAATGTTTGCTTCACTTGCTTGCTGACTTAGTTTTTAACCAGAAAATTTAGAGCAAAAATTGGTTTATTGAAGTGGTTTGCAACCAAAAATATGAATATAAGCAAAACTGTATTTTGTTTATTTTTTAAGTTATGTTTTTTTGCTTCTGTAAAGTTTTGTTCAAAGTTTTTAGTACCAGTTTTTGTTGTTGTTGACCGGAACCATGCACAATTGGCTCTTTTTTATACCATTGGACTATTTGTTAACCTGCCAACAACAAACAGTTCACTTTTTTATAAATTCAAATTTTGAACCCAACCCACCTGATTTTTCTCAAGATTATTTATTGATTTTGATTCTTGTTTTCTTAAAAAAAGACACACCTAAAAGCCGTTTAGAGTTTTCCTTTTAACAAATTCAAAAGACATGTATATGACAAGTAACGTGTCAACTTTTCTACCATTTGTATTGTTGTTTGTATAATTTGTGTTTTTAAAGTGGTGTGTGTCGCCATTCTTTAATAATATACGGTAATAATAGTGGCACTTGTTTGTTTGAATAAAAGAAAAAGAGGTGTCACTGTTGGCTTTTGTTGTACTTTGAAGTTTGTTAATGATTTTTGTATTTAAAAAAAATATAGATTGTGGGCGTCAGTTAGTCAGTCAGTCAGTCTGTCAACTTAATAAAAAATGCAAATGATTTCAAGATTTAAATTTCTTAAAAGTTTGTTTTAAGAGATTTCTCTCTGTTGTTTTTCGTATATATTATATAGTGAGAAAGAGAGGGGGATATTTGTAATTATATGGCTTTATTTTTGCCCACCTAAGTTGATGCAAGTTTTAAAACAACAGACAAGTTGAAATTTAAAAAAAGGCTACTTTTTTAAGGTGGCCAGGTGATTGTACTCCTAGATCAAATTCAAAGTCCCTTGCAGGCTTCTAGAGAAAAAAAAAGTGATTTGCAGCAAGAAGGTTTTTTTCTACTCTATAAAAAGAAACATGTGTGTAGTGCAAAAAAAAGTGGCCACATTTTCTTGGAGATTTTGAATTTTTTTTAAAGAGGGGGAGAATACGAGATCAAAAAAGTGGACCCTGAAAAGAGCCACGCGTACACCCTCCCTTTTTTTTTACGAATAAAAACATTTAATATTCAGATCACGGATGTCCCAAGAGTTGCTGTGGAACTCTGGCTGTGTAATATAATAACACCCCTGAAGAAAAAAATACTCGTTTTGTTTGGTGGCCATGACCGCTTAAAAATATTCTTGTTGTTTATTTATTTTTGGTATATTAACCAGCTTGAAAAGTTAAGGACAACAAATTTTTTACAGTCAACAAATTTAAAGGTCACTTATGACCTTTTTCTATTAGATAAAAATGGGAGGTGAAAATGAATTTTAATCGGATCAATTTTTAAAGAATATCACAGGTTTTTCAATGACAGTTTTTTTTTAAATTGACCCGATCAAAATTAAATTATGTTTATCATTGAAAGTTTGTTAGAAACTAGAACGGTAGTTGAATCAGTGATTTGTATTTTACTGTTGATATTTTTCAGAATAAATTTTTTTTTATCAGTGTTGTTACAAATCACTTAAAGTATTTGTAATTACTTTTGAAAGTAACTGTGTTTCGACAGATTACTTTTAAATGTAATTTTAATTATTTCAGAGAGTAATTTGTCACAACACTTTTTTATAAAACACGCAAATTTATATTATAATTGCTGTTGAAACGCGGAATAACCAGAGTTGGAGGGGTGTTTGCACTTTTTAAAACTACCCTAACAAATTTGTGAGCCACCCTAACAATTGGTCGTTTTTTAAAATCATCTCGTTATAGTTCCCTATCTCATGAATCTTGTTTGTATTTATTTTTTGTTCATTATATAGTTTCTCTCCTGCTGGGTTTGAGTCGAGGTCAGAACGATAATGTTGATGTGGTGGAGGGCAAGTCGACTGTGTTGCAGTGCCGCTTTGACCCTGCATTGGCCACGGGCAATCCTGCCTACTACTGGATAAGAACGAATATTAATGACAAGGACAATGTGGCCATGCAGGAACGAACACTGGCCAACAATTACAAGCTCGAGTTCGATCCAAAGGAAGGCAAATACGACTTGAGGATTAACAGTGCCACTTATAATCTTGATAATGGCAAATTTGAGTGCAAGTTGAAGGAAGATGGAACTGGAAATGAACTCTATGCAAAGACTGTGAAACTCACTGTTCTCAGTGAGTGTTTTTTCTTTTCTTTCTTGATCTTATTTTCTCATAATGTAATTAATTTTTTCTTTTTTTGTTTGCGTGCAGTGCCTCCTAAAGCGCCGGAAATCACCCCCAACAATCCTGTTGTTACTGAAGGCGAGAAAGTGGATTTGGTGTGCTCTAGTCTTGGTGGAAGTCCGCCGCCAGAAATAGTCTGGTAAAAAAATACTTGCAGATCGGGAACGTAGATAATAAGAGATCAAGAAATTAAATAAATATGTATTTTTTAAATGTATGCACGCAGGATACGAAAGGGTGACTCTAGGCCAACAAACGGTGTTTATAAAGCGGGGGAGACTCGCGATACTCCAACGACGAACACGTTGACGTTTGTTCCAAAGAAAGAAGACGATGGTGCCGAGTTTGTTTGCCAAGTATGGAACAGAGCTTTACCAGAAGACAAGAAGTTACGCACGAGTGTTCAACTTGTTGTCAACTGTGAGTTTATTGTTTACATTGGAAGAAAGTTTTTTTGAATAATTCTATAAGAAATAAATAAAAAAAAATGTGCTTTTGTCGTAGATTATCCACGATTCAAACTGAATCCGTATAATCCAGTTTTGCTGGAGAAGGGCAGTTCCGAAACGGTCACTTGCGACGTCGATTCGAAACCACCACCGACTTATGTTAAATGGACACGTGGAGATCGTACTCTCGCGAGTGATCGTACGCTGATTGTGCGTCCTCAAGGACTAGAAGATGCCGGATCTTATTTCTGTGAAGCCAGCAATGGTCTAGGAGAGCCAAGAAGGACAGAACTTGTAGTAGATGTTCTCTGTACGAATTATTTAATTTTATTCTAAAAACTTATTTATCATTCGTTTAACGGTGTTTTATTTTGTTTGCGTTTGTAGACGGTCCGATCGTTACTGTTGAAAGTCAGCGTGAGGCCGAACAGGGTGTTTCTGTAACGATGCGTTGTAACGTATCGTCAAATCCACCGGCTGCGACCATTGAGTGGCTCAAAGAAGGTGATCCGTACTTTAAGCAGGAAGGAGATTTTCTGAGGTTTGTTAATTTTTTTAAGATGACAATAGACATTTTTGTGTATTTTCTACAAAAGTTTGAATTTTATCCTCCTGAAAAAACTTTACTTATAATTAATTAGGTCTTTGAACTGTGTTAGTAATTTAACAACCTTAAGTTGGTTTCAAAATGAGAACGTTCCTTGAACTTCCGTTATTATTTTTCAGGAATCGAACATTTGACATTGATAAAATTAATTATTAAATTGCAGGTTTGATAGTATAAAAGCCGAAGATAGCGGTCATTACATCTGTCGTGCAGCCAACGTAATCAAGAGTTCCGGATCCGACAAAACGATAGAAATGATCGGCAATGCGACAACGGCCATCCTCATTAAACACAAGCCTGGAAAGGCCTTTATCGATCCTGCAGAGCCCATTGCGTCTGATGGTGAACCGTTTAGCATGTCTTGCAAGTCTGATCCTCCAGGGTTGCCAGAACCCACTTACAAGTACGAATTTTCTCCCTAACATCCTCGTCATAAAAAGAACGTCTACTAAGTTAGAAATTCATGTTAATTAAAATTTTAAGGTGGTGGCGAGACGGGAGCAACGTAACTTTGTCGCTCGGTGCCAAATATACTTTACCGACGGCCCGTATGAGTAATGAAGGAACTTACTTTTGTAAAGCTTCCAATATCATGGGGGAGAGTACGATTGCGTCGGTCACTCTGAGAGTTTATGGTAAATTTAAAAGTGATGCGCGTTTAGCGAAATTGACGTTGATGTCATTTTTGTTGTTGTGTTCAGAGCCACCGCGTCTCATAACGCAGCTGTTACCGCAAGCGAACCGTCGTGCTGGCGATTTGGACTTCTCTATAAATTGTAGCGCTCGTGGTAATCCCAGCCCTCGTGTTCGTTGGTTGAAGGACGGACAAGATCTCGAGATGAGCCCACGTTATGTTATCTCGACGCAAGATAACTTTGATAAGAGTTTCCACGTTGTCGAGAGTGTATTGCGTTTTGATGGCACAGAGCGTAATCCAACCAATCAGCTGTCTTCAGAAGATCGTGGTCATTATACGTGCCAATTTGAAAACGAAGTTCGTCAGGTGGAAACCACTATGCATCTCCGAATCGAGCGTAAGTTTTTTTGTTTTTATTTTTTTACTTAGGTATATATTAAAATATATAGGAAGCTTATCACGAGCCACAGTTTTAATATGATTAATATGATGATTTTAGATCCTCCCGTCGTGGTTCATCCTTATGGAAAAGTGGCCACCGATCTTTACGAAACAGCGACACTGATTTGTAAAATGGAAGCTTATCCCGAGCCACAGTTTGAGTGGAGTTATAACGGAGCCACGATAGTTGATCAACCGGATAAATACGAAACTAACGTCACTAGTTCGAAAGACGACGTGTTTACGGCAGTTTTAAAAGTTAACGACGTGCAGCTGTCTGATTTTGGAGAATATACTTGCAAGGCTACAAATAGCATCGATGAGACGAGAACAGATATACGCTTGCAGCAGAAGGGTCCACCCGAAAAACCCACCGATCTAGAAGTGGTGGAAGTGGGTTACGATTACGCCACCATACGCTGGAAGGAAGGTTTCGACGGCGGTTTCGTAAACACGACATTTTCCGTACATGGAAATAAATCTGGAGGCTATGACGAAAGAGCATGGGATTGTCAGCAGCAAAATCCATGCAACATAACGGCATTGGAACAACAGACCAGTTACGTCATAAATATTCAGGCACACAACTTCAAGGGTCGAAGCGATTTTTCAGGAAAGGTCAACTTTACGACTAGAGTGAACGTAGAAGACATACCTCAGCCTTTTTCGGTTGAATACAACAAAGAGAGTGGACGGTTAGATGTGAGAGTCCGTCAAACGAGTATCGATCTCGTCGGGCAGGTGGACGTGAAGACAGATGGTACTTGGGTTCCGTACGGTGAAACCATTTCTGTAGTTGATGGCAGAGGATCGATGAAGTTACAAGTTCCTCAGAACAGTGTGGAGTTGGTTCGAGTTAGTCTTTGCCTCAGAAGCAATCCTCAAAAGTGTGGATCATATCAAGAGGCCGATGGTAAGATTAAATTTAAGATGTGATCAGGAAAAAAAAGTTTACACATCGTTTTATATTTTTCGTTCAGTGTCGATTGTTATGGCTTCTTTGACCGAACCCGAGATAATCGGCATTGCCGTTGGATGTGCCGCATTCGCACTTCTTGTCATCATAGCTGGTGTTCTTACGTGCTATTGTTATCGTCGAGGCGACAAAGACAAGAAAATAAAGAAGGATTACGAGATGGAGTCTGCAAAGTAGGAGCCTCAGAGAAGGAAATAAAAGATCTTTTATTAAAACTTGTGATTGCTTTTCAATGAAAATAGCGCTCGACCCAAAGTGGTGACTCCACCAACTTATCGAGATGGGATAATCAACAAGGGTATAGATGACAGTGTCGATGCAGATGACCCTTTGAAGAATGGAATCTACTCGACTGGCAACCACATGATGAACGGACACATGTCTAGCAATGGTGGAGGTATGAAGTTGGCGCCGTGTTTTCCTTTGTTCATATTTATTTACCCCAGCTGTAAATGTGCTTGTTTATTAGGGTATGCCTACTTGGATCGTGACAATGGCCTCGGCAATAACGGTGGTAGCATCGATAGCCAGGATAGTCTTTGGATAAAGAACAGTAACAACCTATCGAGCGATCGGCCATATCCATATGATCCTCCGCCGCCGATGTCTCATAGTTACATGTATCCAGACGATTACCATCACATGCACGAAGACTTGATGAATCAAAGAAACCGCGATCTCCTCGGTAAGCTAAGGCCAAAATAGTTTTTTTTTATCGTGGTGCAGAAAAACAATAAATTTTAAAAAAATCAAGATTAATCTAAACTAGAATAGTAAACGAAGGTGCATAGATAATTTTTTTACAATATCTTTAAAGAGAAACATTTTATTTCAGTTTTAACGTAGTGAAACTACAAATTCTACTTTTTTATAGCCAATGCAAACAGTAAGAAATGGTTTCAAACTGCATATAAATAGTTCATTTTCAAATATATTATCATGAAATTTTTTTATGCAAATTCGTTTTTTTTTCTAGTTTAAAGAAAGTCAAAAAAAATGTTATGGATTTGTTTAGAAATGAAATTCTTCAAAATTTTGATTATTATTTAATTTAATTTTTTTAATTATTTCTTAATTGTTTCAGTTAACGGTGATCCTTATGCCGCTGTGAACAAACCAAAGAAACGTTCCATGGATCACATGGGTAAGTGTTCGAGTCTAACGTCTTTCAATGTTGCTTTTGCCCTCTTTCGGTGTCGGTCAGCTTCCTGCCTACTAGAAACCAACTTCCAGAAACCTTAGTTGGGTCAAACTTAAACAGCATGATTTTAATTTTCTTGCACGTTCAAAATCCAAATTGGTCTAAACTTGAATTTATTTGATGATTTGGAAATTTGTGTTAACTACAGAATCACCATACCGTGATGTGAGTGGCCTACCCGACCCGTACATGGTGGACGAGGAGGAAAAACCTCCACCGCACATATCACTCTCGTTTGACGAGTCCTTAGAAAGTGGTTATTCAACTCCGAATTCGCGAGCACGGCGAGTCATTCGAGAGATTATAGTTTGAGGCTTTGGACGGAAACTTTTGACAGAGGAAAATCAACTGTCGTGTGGCATTTTATTAAATGATGGGCCCGTCTCAACGCTTGTAAATTGAACGAACACGTTCGATTGGACTTATTCAACCGTGGCCAATGTAACTGTCTAATATGCACTGCCAAAATTCGATAACCTTATGCAAGTGATTTAATTATCATTGGCACTGAACAATTTTTGCTCGCCTGACAAACCCCATAATGGTTTGGTGGTGTTTTTTTTTTAACTTGACACCACATTACACCCATTTTAACCAGAATGGGAAGGAAAAACGAAAGGCATTTGATGATAGTGTGGACTTTCTTGCTCAATGGAATGATTGCAAAGTGTGACAGGGCTTTATTGAGAGGCAAATGTGGAATTGGTCTGCGGTTCTGCGCCATGTGGACCAAGGGTCTTTGTGTGTCGATCGTGAACTATAATAAGTAGTCCCGTTGTTGCCGAGCGAGGATCGGACTGTTCATTTTTTGTGCGATGCATTTGACATTGTAAATATCATAACACATATATATATATATATATATATATATATATATTATACATATTAACAATCGACAATCATGATGCAGCTTGTGTCATATGTAAAGAAAGTGCATTAATGACCAATATTCAACAAATATATGAACAAATTGTTTGATTTTTTTACATAATGTGGCTATTTTGGACGGTACACATGACAGTATGGAGTAACCCATACTGAGCTATTTGTATATAATAATAATTAGTTAGGCGCTTCTTGGTGATTAAAATCGAAAAGAGGAAGTTCTGGTCATCAAAATCATGTTACAAAAACTCTTGATTTTACCAAAGGAGAATCAAAAGAGCTCCATTGTGAAATCAAAAGCTTTTATAATAAAATGATATAGTATGCAAATAAGGTTGCACTCCTTAATGTTTACAGATAAAATGTATCTGTTTCGACACCATGCAGGTTTTTTTTTAGGTTTTTGTAGTAAATCACCACAGCCTAATCCCATTTTGTGCATATATTGCATGAATTGATACGTGTTCATTTTCGATAATCTTTATAATGATAAATAACACCCTTTCTGCGGGTGAAATTCGCAGATGCAACTTAATGAAGAAATATGAAGTTTCTTTAATCTCCCCACCTCATGATGTTTGTTATACATTTAACTTTTAAAAAAGAAAAATTGTAGTAATTTTTATTGTTGCTCATTACACAATAAATTGCCTTATTGTGTATACAATACATAAATAATGAAAAAATGTGTTTTTTTAATTTTCACTCCCGTGCAATGATAGAAATAAGTTGTTGTTTTTATATAAAAAGTGTTTAGGTGTGCATGATGTTATAAACACTCGTGATGATTTTATCTTGACTAGTAAGTTCTGGAGAATGCCTTCAAAAGGAGGTGAGAGGATACATGAGCAAGTGCTACCGTGATTGATGTCTGTGTCAATTTGTGAAGCTCTCCTTTATGTCCATCATTCATCTTACTACGTTTTTTTTTGCGTACAGCTTAAAACTCGAATGACTCGGATGAAACGCTTACACAATGTTTCAATTTTTGATGTGTTCTCTGATCCATGGTAAGTACGCTGACACATTGGTGTAGAGTCCTGGCAGCAACGGTCTAGCACAACCAATGCCAGCTGAAACTACTCCTACTAAGTTGTACTGACTTCCCTTCTTAAGCATGAGTGGACCACCTGAGTCACCCTGCAAAAAAAACACAGAATCTAAAATAATTTTTGAGACTATATGTTGAATAATTGTTTCTCACATGACACGAATCTTTTCCGCCATCCTTAAATCCAGCGCACATCTGATTGACGTTGATCGAAACATGTTTTCCGGCATCTTTATACCACGTTTGGCATTCTTTACGATCTACAATCTGCATTGACAGTTTTTGTAAAATGTTTGATCGAGTGCCTCCTGTCAAGATTATTGTCAACCACGGTTAAATAACTACATCAGCTGTAATAATTAAGAACTGAATTAGTTTGCACCTTTGTCAGGTTCATCCAACCAGCCCCATCCAGCGACCGTCACTTCTTTTCCAACATAACTCTGGTTATTTGATTCTGGTAGACATATGGGTTGTACATTCTCACTCCAGAGAACATCTTCTGTCATATGCAAGAGGGCCACATCGTTCACATAACGTGCCAATATGAAGTTTGGGTGAACAATTACATTGTCCACTGAAATGTCCTTTTCGTATTTTGCGCGTTCGTCAAGTTTGTATTCTCCAATACGAACTTTGAATGCGTTTTTTCCATTTCTGTGAGGAAACCATTGCTTACGAATAAATCGGCGAATAATTCTACAAGTAATTATTTTTGACAAACCTGTGGACACAATGCGCAGCTGTGAGAACCCAACGCTTGTCTATAAGAGATCCCCCACAGTAATGTGTTCCTCTCAATAAAATGGAAATCTATTTTTAAAAGAAAAACCACAAGTAAACTGTTGGCATATAATTTGAACAAGTTTTAAAGCCGGCACCAGACAACGTGTGCACTTGCCAAATTGTCAAATAATCGCCTTGGTAACTAGTATACAAGTGAATTATCAATTTATCATTGATCATGTAAGCATGTGTACGACTCGTGCTTACCAACACATTTGTGTCAACTCGAAGAGTCGTTTGGAGGAAGACACACTTGATTCAACGTTCATTCCTTTGCGATCCACATACACACACATGACAATTGTGTACAAATGGCAAAACAGATTGGCATTTGAACACGTTATCTAGAGCCAGTAATTGTTAATAAAGAAAAGGACTTACTGTCCATGGAAATTCTCCAGGAGATGCAGAAGTTCCTCCAACAATTCTTGGAGACTTAGAATAACCACAGCTTTGTGTCACAACTTCGTGAAAAACCACATAATTTTTTTATTTTAAAAAACAAACATGCTGGTTTTAATTTAATAAATTACAATTTTAGTGAACTCTCGAACTCAATTAGAAAGTTTCGTGTTTTGTATGAAAATTATGCTTTTTAGGGTTGGTAAGTTTTTTTTTTCTTCTTAATTCTAAGAATTTTAAATTTCTGGTGCAATATTTTAAAGTCAGTGAATAATTATTCTGGGTGTACCTGGTTTTTACTTGTAAGATTTGGGTGAGTAGGCTGGACAGGATTTGAGTTTTATCCGCTTTAGCCCAAAGGTCAGTTTCTTTTTATTTTGAATGACAAAAGACTAGACACCAATCAAGAGGTTTTGTATGGTGCCATTACTAACAATTGCAAGAGGTATTTTCTAAAAAATCTAAACAGGTGGGTACGTCTTTGTACTTAATCTAAAATGGCAGGTCAAATCAATTAACTTTTCTTAACACTTCCTTAACACTTGACCCTTTAATTAGGTAGTAAAAATCTCTTGTTTTCTTTACATTTTGTAAGTTGCTGGAAGAAAATAGACTTTTAAAAAAATATTCATACGGACTTTAAAAAAACTGACATAAAAGTTTAAAAATTGGGTATATTTGTTACAAATTATAAACTTAATTTATAATAAATATATACCAAATTATTTGGAAACTTTTGTGACTGTTGTATTTTCAAGGATCTTTCAAGAATCAACGAAAGCAGTGTATTTTTTAAAATTAAGTGTTCAAAAAGTAAATGTTGTGTTTTCTTACTGTAAGTGGTGGCGTTTTGCGAAGACTCTTCCACAGTGCCAGCAACATCTTGCAAGGCCATAGTTAAAACGAGTGGCCAGAAGGAGATAGAAGCTCGAGCTTTCATGATCGACATTTATGAGAACACACGTGAAGATCAAAGGACCCCTTTTTTCGAAATCAACCAAAAATGTCTCAGGAAAACTTAACTTTGTATGTGTGCTACCACTGCCACAGAAGGACTAGAAGTAGGAGGAGAAAAAATTTCAACTGAAAGGTAAGTTGTCCCACTACTAGTCTAAATATCCAAAACGAAGCTCAAATATATACATACCATTTAGGCTAAGTTTGTGTAAAAAAATAATGGAAAACAAGAAAGAAAGAAATGGAAGCAAGTATTTTGAAGGGGGAGTTACGAGGAGCATTTTTCGAGAATATATATTTTTTTTGAAAAAAAAAACCACCATAATCCTCCTAACTAAACACCGGAACAGAAATCCAGGTTACAGTTATAAATGTAAAAGATCTTCGACCTGTTGGCCTAGATTACTTTGCATTTGCGACTCTGTAGGGGGCATCTGTGTTTTTTTATATATTGGTGGCCAAAAAGAATACCTTCAATGGGTCCCTTCATAATATAAAAATATATAAATATCCGCTCATTTAATTATGTATTTGTTTTTGTTTTTTTAAAAAAATCCATATTATGTTAAGGTGTTGTTAATTTTCACATGAGATAAATATAGAAACAACAAAAAATTATTATTAAGCAGGAAAAGAGATTAATATCAGTGGAGCTCTGAGATAGATTTATTGAAACAATTGGATTTCCTTTGCTGAATTCAGAATATTTTAACTGATTGTGGTTATTGACTTTGTATTAATTAATACATATTAATATTATATGCAAAACATATTGGAAGTAACTTAGTAAAAGTAACTAGTAATTAAAAATGTTTGTAAAATGCAGCTTAATTTTTTTAATGATACTTTTTTAAGTAACTTAACAATTGCGATACTTTTTTTTATAAAATAAATCTCCCATCAAAAACACACAAGTTCACTTTTTAGCATTATTTAAATACAATTTCAGTCTTGATTCACATCCGTATACTTTCTTTTTATTTTTCTCAACGAATATTTTTCTTTTCCTTTTTTTTTGGAATATTTAACAAGAGAGATATGCCATTAATTTATTGTTTTGTTTTCTTTTTTTCTTTTCATTATTTGAGATTAGTTTTGTGGTGGTTGTCGAGATGTGAAGTGTCCATCTCCGTGAGTTCCCATGTAAGCTGCCCAACCCTGTTTATCGAAAGGAAGAACTTTGGCACAAGGTCTTCCGGCCACTTCGACTCGTACATCTCCGTCACAAGTACATTGTAACCGCAGTCGGTAAACTGTCATCTGACCCATGTGTATGTTGAACGGATCGTAATCTGTTTGGCTTTCATAAGTGTGGTTCGATTGATTTGGTTTGATGCATTCTTTTGTGATTGCCTCCTCGTATGCATCATGATCCATGCCGTAGTATTTACCTAAGTTGTTCCAAAGTCGCGACAGAGAAATTTGGGTTTAATTTATTAATTGTCGAAATGCTCGAAACAACAGACTGAAGAGAGATAGAGAAACTCACTCTGAGGAGAAAATCTATCCTGTTCTTGGCCCATACGTTTTTGGATGCAATCTCTGTCTTCAGGTAAAATTGCCTGTGTTTTGGACGGAAAGAACCAATATGTGGCAAAAACGATGTCGATACTGTGATTTGCATTCAGAGCTGTTGGATCCAGAACTGGAACCAGAGTGCCTGGAATACACAAACAACATTTTTACTTAAGTTAGAATCTACGAGCTTTAGTTCTTTGCTAGTTAGTTTACTGCTGCGTTTGAAAGTGTATTAAGAAGTAGATTTGTAATGTTTTAATGAATATTATATAGATTGTGCTTTGGTAAATTTGACTTAAACGTTTATTATAAACTATAATTACATGTAGTACATGTAAATAAATGTAGTATAAAAAGTAAATTTTATTATATATTTTTGAAATTCGTGAAATTCATTTATTTTTCAAACTGCGACAAATAGTTTATTTAAAAAAGAACAGCAAAAATACAATGCTGTAAAGCCATTTCAGGCTATTTTCTAATATTTGACTTTTTAATATAATTTTCATTTTTTTGTTCTCTTAAGATGGTTTTCGAATCCTGGTTAATTTTGCCTTTTAGGTGTAATATTAAGAAACACTTTATATATTTTAAAATAAATTTTCATAGTGAAAAAAAAACATCTCTCTGCTTAAAGTTATGAAAATCTCCTTAAGTGATTGAGCTACTCGTCTAGTTTATAACACACTTTCAATTTGTTCTTATATTTTTCTCTGAAATTGAGTTGAATGGCCAAAAAAAATTGCTAAAGATAACGTTTTAATAAATTCACATAAAGATTTTGATGTAAACCTGTGGATATAATTCGTTGTATTCCATCCATGTCATGAGGACCAACATGACGGCGAAATCTCTTTGGAGCATCTTCGAGCTTCTCGGAAGACCTTTTTGTCTTCGTGCTTTTTCTTTTCAATCCTGAATACGCCAATTTGTAATCAATAATTATTAATTAAACTATTGGCCACCACTATTTAGGTACAATTTTTTTATACTTTTACGAAATGGAATTCCATAATTCACATCTTGATTCCAGGTCGGTTCTTGTTCTTCTGGATATCTTCGTCCTTGTTCCTCTCCAGGGTACGGATCTTGAACACCAAATAGACCGTACTCGTCTTGATCGGAAGATCCATATGTTCCGGGATAACTTCCTCTGGATCCATATGGTTCCGATTTCCACTCTCTGCCACGTCCACCTCTTTCTCGACCTCCTGATCTACTTCCTCCTCTGAGGTATACATTGTCCATATTATTTGGCCACTGTGGATGACCATGTGGATCTAATTGCTGTCCATTGCTGCCAAAAATATCATAGTCTTCGTAATCTTTTCCTTTTTCTGGTCTAGGTATCGAGCCATGGCTTTTTGATGGATAGTTCTTGTAGCGTCCGTGCTTCCGAACACTGTGTACCTCTTGATATGGAACATCCTCTTCGTACTCTTGAGAATGCGGTACCGTTTGTTTGATTTTGCCACGGTGACCACTCGTCCCGTGACTATGTCCTTTGTTGATCTTTTCCTTGTTGGTATTTCTGTAAGCATGGGCTACATCGGGATGTGTCTTTAGATATTGTTGAGCAATGGCTGACGTGTTTACTAAATTGTTGTTTTCCAATTGTTTTCTGTTCCCTTTTAAAAATATATAAAAATATGGAAAGGTTTATGTAAGAATTTCATTTAGATGTTTTATGGACAGCTGATTTTTAACTCGTATTTATTCTGCATTTCAGAAGCAATACTAAAAAGAAAATGAAGGTGTGTTAGAAACTAGAAGGGTAGCTGAAGCAATTAATAGTATTTTAATTTTGATATCTTTCAAAATAAACTTTTTTTAGATTTAAATTTAAAAAAAACAAAAAAAACATTGTCTGTAAAACGTTGTATCATTTTCAATAAAGATTCATAAAAAGTTTACTTTAAAAGATAAGTGATTCGGCTATCTTTCTAGTTTTTAAAACACATTCAACTCAATATTATACTTTATTTGCATGGGAAATTGTAATAGTAGGTGTTGAAGGTAATTTTGACAATGCATTTCTATGCTGCTTTTGCACTAAATAGTCTGTATGCGACAAGCTCTCTGGACTGCTTGCTGAGCAATTATTCAAATTTTAAAAACTAAATTTTACTATTGAAAGCCAGAATGAAAAGAATTCAAGGGACGTTTACACTTTCAACATGATGCAGAAAAAACTATGAAAACAGATTTAAAAGTAATTCAAAGAATGTGCACAATAGTTAACTCTTCTAGTTTTTTATGTAAATCTTGAAAACATTGTTTCAAAAAAACGTCTTCATATTTTTTTATCATGTCCAGCAATTCAAATCATACGGTTTTTTATGAGGCTGCTCTTCAGATTACCCGAATTGTAAACCGCGAATCCCGGTGGCTGGACGTGCGCATTGATGGCATAGATTCTACTGACCATTTCAGATTGGAAACGCAGTTTGCATAAATCAGCTCGACTTTGCTCGTGAACATTTGTACCTAATTCAATTTGAATTCGAGGTTAATTAAAAGGTGAGACAATTGAGACATACATAATTTCATTTCAGTGCTCATATAACTATCGCTTTGGCACCTTTTATAAAATCGAAATGTTGTTGTTCCCCTTCGTGTCCTTTGCAATCGACAGCCCAATATAGAAATATGTCATTTCCATAACCTTCCATGCTCACAGTGAGTGCCGACGCTTGAGAACCGATTGTGTCACGGATGGGCTTTGCCAACAGTGGTCTTCCATCACGTCCATCTAGGATTGTGGTCTGAAATATAGCACGTTATTTTGACTTAACATTCATTAAAATGTCTACATATCCGAGTGTCCAGTTACATACTTGAGCATAGTAGTAGATTGGAAATCCAGGACCACTTTGGTACTTTACAAGAAAATCGGGAATGTCATCGTCATTGAAGAATCCAGCTGCTGGAGTGCTGCAATCAGAATTGATTATTTTACTCATTTACATCTTTTTAAGCTTTTTGTTTCTTCTAAGTGACAAAGACTCCTGAAAAGGCCTCATGAGGGGGCTTTTCGGGACTATATTTAAACTCTTCAATTTTTAGCCATTTTTTTTATATTTTAAGTTTTTAATTTTGATGAACCTTTTAAAGCTTTTTGGAAATTATATCGTCATGCAATTAAGCCCTGCTGAGGCCTTCAAATATTTAGATTTTTTCATTTTGTTCAAGTTTGTGGACCCCTGAAAAAGTTTTGGCACTTTGTGGTAAGTTGAACCCTTTTGAAACTTTTTCAGGACGAATTTTTAGCATTTTTTTTTTGCTTTTTGTCGAATTTTCAACTTTGTTGCATTGATTGATTTTTCAAAGCTTTTTTAGACTTCTGGAGCCAGTTATATAAGCCCCCCCCCCCCCCTTGAAGCTCTTGAGGGCATTTAAATTCGTTTCGATATTTGGCCAATTTTTTTTGCACTTTTTTAGACAGTGACCATATTACATGTATGCTGTTATAATGTTTCCTTTCTTAACTCATTGACTTTTACCTGTAAGTTTCAGATGAAGGAAAAGTGAAGTTCCACAACTGTTTGAAGTCGAGTCCATCGAAGGCAACGACCGTTGAATTGAACATAGCCATAACGATATCATCGACACTGTCACCATTTACATCAACAATGACCGGTGGTGTCATGATGCCCTTTTGTCGATCCTCGTAGATTGGAATCGATTTGTGAACAGTACCCTTCATGAGATTATTGAGAGTTATAATATAGAGTGCGCCTGGATGTGTTTCGCCACCAGTTCCAAAAAGAACTAACTGGGTTCCTGTGAGGTGACAAAATAGTGTTTTAAAAAATATGACAAATAAGTGGCGAATACTGGACAATTTTTTTGGCCATTTACCATCCAACTGTTGTAAACGTTGCAATGAATAATAAGATTCTCTTTTGTCCGGAACTCCCACCCATTGAATGACTTTGCCAGTTTTACCACTCAGGATAATGAGTCGTCCAGATAAACGGAAGGCACTTCCTGTGATTTGAATCGAGTAGTGATTAGAAATCGAGAGACGGTAACTGGACATGACAGAGTGAAATTGGTCATTTGTTTATGACAAAACCTGGATCAGCAAGTGGATCTCCACCGTGACTGACCAACACATCGACAACACCATCTTCATCTTGATCTGCAATCATTTGAGGTGTGTAAACGTTCATGATGTCATTTTTAGCATCTTGAGGACCAAAGTTCCAGAGAAGGTCTCCATTTTTTCCACTGATGGCTTGAAGAACCTAAATTTGAAAAAAATAACTTAAAAGTCAATTTGCTTACATAGTGAATACAATAAATTTCACAAAGTATAATTTTCACTTCTTTAGAACTAATTTTGTAAAAAAAAATTTTAGTTTGAGAAAAAAAAACTAGAATACTTAGCAAGCATGTTAAAATGTTTTTATGATGATATCTTTGTATTTAACTTATTTTTCATAGTTTTAGAATATTAAATTCATTCTTCAATTTCATTCCCGAAATCATCCCCAACTTAATCCACAAATTTATAATCAAATTTAGTCTGAAATTCATCTTCAAATTTATTTCGTGAGTGGTGGATGAATTGTTACCCCAGCTCTTCCTCCAGCCACACAATCTCGAACACGGTCATTATTGAGATCCTCGTTGCAATTTAAAGCGAACACTTCATGATCGGAATAGTGTCTCCATATTTCAGTTCCAGTTCTTCCGTCCAATGCTAAAACGCCTCCAAAGCAAGGTTTTTTACCATCGAAGTAAACATCACACACAATATGTGGCACATTGTAGCCATCAGCACCTTTGTACATAAATAATATTAAAAGCGAGATTTAGGCCTCCAATTCAAGAATTAAACTTTGCACATACATGAACTTCAACAGGAACCCTCAGAACATAATTCTTGTGTACCCTTGAACAGGGGTTTTCTATATTAGAATTCTGCTTAAAGGATGTAAGTTGAAGTTCTAGTGTCAAGTTTCCTTTTTTGAATTACAGCTTGAATATAAATGAAGATTATCTCATTTTATTTTAGATCTACCAGTTCCGAAACCAAGTATGATGTCCAGAGCTCCATCCTCATTGACATCGACTAAACGAAATGCCGTCTCAGTGGTCAGTTTTGGCAAATTCTGCGTCCACACATCAGTCACTTTAAATTGTGTGCATCCAACTACAAGATCCTTATGAAGATCAATTCTTACTTCTTGGAAGTAAAACTTGTTGACAAACGTGTTGATTAGAAACACGACCAAACAAATTATTCCTGAAATGAATTTTTTTTAAAATCATGTTTTTATTTATTTATTTATGTAAATATATATATAGAAAAGGAAAACAATTTTGGGTTGAAAGTTCGAAACCTATCAAAGATCCTATGGCCGTGAGAACATAACATACTGGGAGGCAGACTGTCCGACATCTGGTTCCTCGTCGCACTTCAGTGTGGAGTTTATGAGTCTTCACCTGAAATTAAATTAATAATATTTATTTTAATTTCTTTACATGAGTTAGTTGGTGGTCACCTTTCTTCTCGGAGCCATAAGAGGTTTGTTGACTCCGTTGTCTTCATCCAGTACACCACCACCACTACCACCTCTCTTTTTGTCATTTACGAACACTTCATCATCACTTACATCTTCATCATCGTCATCGTCATCATCAAAATCTTGAAAGTCGTAAGCTTTTCCAGAATAAACTGAAGCCATCTTCTTAGCTTCTTAAATTCTATTTCAGTGAGTATAAAATTTTGAGAGATTCTTTTTTTAATTTGATGGTTCTTCTCTTTTTGGTATGGTGGAGACAAACGCAACTCCTTGACAGACTAAAGAATGTCACTGCCTTACATGTTTGTAATCATTGAACAATAAATAAAGCTAAAAAATCCTAACAAAATGTATTTAAAATAGGCATTTAAGATGGTTTATGAACAATTAATTTTAGAAATCTAATTATTTTATCTTTCAGAAGAATAATTAAGAGAAACTAGAAGGGCACCTCAATCACTCACAGATATTTTTCAAAATAAACTTTTTATAAACAAAAAATATCGTCTACCAATCGTAGTCTGTTTGAAATATGATCATTTTTAAACTCCCATAAAAACCTTATTTTGTATGAAATCAACATGAAAATATAGTCCTTCAAGTTTTCTCTTCATTTTGCTCCTGAAAAACTAGAATAATCAGTGTTCGAGAGGCGTGTACATTTTAAAATCACCTTAAAATAATATTTAAATGCGTTTTTGGTTGTGTTTTGTTAGGTTTTTAGGATGACAAACAAAATCAAATAACAACAACAAGAAAATTTACATTTGAAATATTTAAATTTTACTAAGCTTATTTTAAACAGATGAAGATAATAATAAGCTATTTAAATTACGCATCACAAATGCATTTAACTATATAATCAGCTGATTATGTTAAAAAAAAATGGGTAGTTTGAAGTGTCCACATTTAAAACACACACAAAATTGCACAATTTTTTTAATTAAATCAACACGATACACTTCGAATGAGAAAAAAAAAATGAAAGACAATTATGTTTTTATTATTACCTTAGTAGAATTATCATATTTTGATTCTATTTTTCCTGTTGCTTAATGTTTGTGTGAGTGTAGATTTCTCTTTATCTTCTCACCTTTCACCTTTCCATCCTATTGTCCTTTCCTCGACGAATTTCACAAAAATCATTGAGATTGTTTACACCATATGGTACAACAACATTTAATTCTGAAGTGGATTGATTCAATATAAGCCTACTATTGTATCTGTTTTTTCTTTAAAGAATGTCAATGGAAAAATATGGATGGAATAGGAAATGGCTCTTTCTTTCTTTTGATACAAGGTGGTTCACAAAATATTACAGCACCGCTTATGAATTTTGCGTTAAAAAATTCTTCTAAATTTTTATTATATAAGTGGTTTTAATTTTGTTAGTCACTCTGTAATAAGAACCCAGAGGAGGAGCTACAATCGTTTTATGCATTCTCTTAACATGAATGGTATGGGTTTCTTTCTATGTATTTGTACGTGCTCTTCTCCCTTTGTGTGTGTGTGTGTGTGTGCGCGCTTGGTTTCTATGGCAACGTGTACACCCTCATATGCGTCAAACGTTGCTAGGAAAAAAAAAGGGAAGGACACTTTCATACACTCACACTCACATACACACATTATCAAAGTAGAGATAAAATACATCAGCTGAGATAAAAATAAGCACTTTAAGGAGTTTTATTTTTCCTTTAAGTGACTCTGACATTTCCTGTTTAATAAAGTGGCCTTCCATTAGGCCCTATGAGTACAGGTGTAAGGTCCACATCCTTCCTTATGTGTTTGAAATGTTGTTCTTCCATAAGTCACCGTTTCACCTAACCTGTTTGTGGAGTATAAATTAAAAAATAAGAGATATGAAGCTACCAAAAATACAATGGGGTCCTGTGAAAAAATATATTTTGCAATGTATGCATAAAATATGCAAAATTTCTAAAATATTCAATGTGAGCTCCAATGTGCACAGTCAAATTGGGTGTATATGTTTGGTGCATATAAAGAAAACACAATATGGTTTTACTTTAAGGTAGTTTTCAAATGAAAACACTCCGCGAACTCTTATTATTCTGTTTTTCAGATGCAAAATGAAGATAAATTTGAACGCGTTGTAAAAACTAGAATGGTCACTCAATCACTTAAGGATATTTTCATGTTGTTATCTTTCAAAATAAGCTTTTTAAGTGAGTTTGGAAATGATTAAACTTTAAGCAGATGAAGACTGACAAACGATATATTTTAATTTTTATCTGTAAAAAGTTTATTTTGAAAGAAAACAACATGACAATGTCCTTAAGTGATTGAGCTACCCTTCTAGTTTCTAAACACATTTTCAATTTTTTCTTAGTGTTGCTTCTGGAAGACAAAAAGTAATGAAGAATTGGAAAATTAGCTGTTCATAAACCATCTTAATGTATAAATATTAAATATAAATGATTATACATTATACAAAATAAACTTGTGTATGAAAGTGCAATTATCACATTTTTAGACAGAAGTAAGTAGGTGGTAAAGAGTAGAAATATAATGAAATCGATGTAAGCTCTACGTTTTTCTAAAAAAAAAATAGCATAGTAGGTGAGTGGTGGTTACCATGGCAATTGCTCAAGAGCGTCCATTGGTTGCCATTGGCAACAAACTAACGCAATGAAAAAAGCTCAGGTGAGACAAGAGTTGACACAATGCGACTCTTGCGGCCTGAAGGTAAAAAGAAGAAAAGATCGGAGCATGTGTCAGTGTGGACCGGCTAATGTTCGAGTCACTAAAGCAAGGAAAACTCATGAATCACGATCACATGACTGCCTCTATGGCAAGTATAAATGCTAAATAATAAGTTAAAAAAACAAAACTCTTAAACAAACAAATTAGTTTTATGTTTAATTATTGATAAATTATTTTATGATATTATTGAAAACAAATAAAACAATTTCTTGGTTGTGTCAATAGATTTCTAAAATGTCTAGAAAGAAATTGTTTCATTTTAAATCTATGATCAAGAAATATCTCCGATTTTTATTAATAATAATTAATTATATTCAATATTAATGAACTAGCATGATTGTCAATGAATTAAGTTGTCAATATATTGAGAAAATTGACTATCTTAGAAAAGGGTTTTGTATGTATCAATAGTCACTATAGAAACATGATATTTATAAATGTCTTACATTTGACCCAATTAGATTTAGTTCCTATTCTATTCTATAAACTAAAAATGTATCTAGATATCAATAACGTAATATTGTAGAGATCGATTTTGTTTTTGTTTTTGTTTTTCTCGCTACAATAAAAGCAAAAAAAATATAACTTGTGCCAAATTGCCAATTTTGTTTTTACTTTTACAATTACTCCCCTGTTAAAGTTATGTATTGTGTGATTGCCGTTCTTCAGGGGGTTGCATTTTGTTTTTGTTTTAAAATAGTAATTTTCAAACATTTTTTTTTATAAGAATAAGGTGGGGCAAGTGTAGCAATTTTTTAATAATTTTCTAAGTCTTACTTGGTAATGTACACTCTTCTGCTATTATAAAATGTTAATTGTATAGTATTAAATTTTGTTCTTTAAGGCTAAACGCCATATAAAAGTAAATAATCTTTTAACCTTTTGAAATTTTAAGAAGTATAACAGATTGGGTTGCGCTAGTCTCCAACTGTTTATTGGACTAAGTCTATGACAACTGTACATTTGGTTTGCACGCGTGCCCCATATGTACGGGGCAAGAGCAGACTATCGAATTCTATAAAAATAATTATTTTGAACAACTTACCAAAAGTCTGAATAAGACATAGGAAGCTTTAAAACTAAAAAAAAAAACCATATCCCTAATAGCATATTTTAGAGCTGTACATCATTCCAAAGTTTATCTATTCCATTTGTGGGTCACACCATATCTTACCTTGACAAAATCTTTGAGACTAGAATTGTATATTAGCTAAAGTTTTTCAATATAAATTTAATGAAATTGATTTATTTCTTCATTAGACCTGGTTTACACTGTTTCCTGTCAAAAGGATTTCGAGAGGGATGTTGCTCGTATAAAAGATGTATGTACAATTTTGTATATATACATATAATTTATACATAAGCAAAGTGAAATAAAATACTTTCCTTTTTGTAAAATGTTTATTTTAACAATATAGTATTACTTATGTATTTATGTTGTAACTTAGCCATATTTCACATTAATTTTTATTATTGTAAAAAAATAATTAAACAATTTTTTTTAAAGAGCTTAGTTTCATTGTGGACATTATAATTAGTAATTGTAACGAGTTTATTACTGTTAATGACTATGAATAATTAAGATTTTAAACCTAGTGACCTAATGTTGTTTCCAATTATTAACTTTTTTGTTCCTCCTTATGAAACACAAAGAGCACTTGTAGACTACATTTTATTGTCATATTAAAATATGAATATTAACTTTTTATAAAAAATGTTTGTTTTCAGAAATCATACGCGTCTCATTATTCCACTGCAGATATGCTTAATGAGATGGGCCAAATGGGAAGTGGAACCAATTTGAAAATGACATTATTAAAAGGGTGCGTTATGTAATAGTTTTTGTTGTTGTTGTTTTTTTTTTGAAGTTATGGAATGTTAGGATAGATTGAAGTGTTAATTCTTTATAGTCATGCAATAATTATAGGCTATTATGTGAATTTCGCCCCCCACCCAAAAAAAAAGAAAATAATAAAACACTTTATTGCTCTATAAGAAAATCAATATTTCTTGGCCTGGTTCTTATTCATTGATTGATTGATTGTTTGTCACAATTTTTGCATGTCTTTGTTACATGTTGGGGGTGTCTATATTCTGTGCCTTTTCTAATTTTCGCGTGTTTGTCTGTAGACCTTTTTGTGTATCTGTCTATATCTATTTTTTGTCAGTCAATGTACATGCAACTTTTATATATACATGTAATATACATGTACATGTATATTGAACTATACATGTAAATGACGTAACAAAGCCTTTTAGTTCATCTACAAATTCAAAAAATTGATTTGGCACTATGCAGAAATTCAAGTAGAGCACTTTTTTGATACAATTTTTAAGATTTAAAAATAGACTATAAAAGTAAAGCAATAGAGTGGGTATTTTTATGATGATATTCTTTAAAATAAACTTATTCCAGTTTGAAAATTACTAAATTTTTTAGTTTTTTTAAATGAGAAATGACAAAATTAATGACAAAGATTTAAAAATATACTAGAAAAGCAAAGGCATATTATGCTATTTATTTTATAATGATATCCTTAAAAGTAAACATTTTATTCCAGTTTAATCCAGTTTGAAAATTACTAAAATGTTGTTTTTTAGCAACATAAATTAAAAACGACAACTGACAAAATTTATGGCAAACTGCAATATAGTATATTTTAAACGATACCATCATGAATCTTTTTTAAACTTATTTATTCTTTTAATTGAAAATAATTTTTTTTTATATTATACAAGTTTTTTCTGTACTATGTTAAAAATTATATTGTAAAATAACAAACTATTATTAGACTTATTGACTATTATGCTTATTGTTTTAAGGCCTATTCGAGGTTTTCAAGTAACAACAACTGAAGACCACAGTACGAATAACAAATTAAACGGTGATTCATTGATGAGCACTGCAGAGTTTATTGGACGCTACAGATTTAAATATTTTGCTTGGTATGTAAATAAGCTAAAATGAAGTTGCAAAATAATAAAATTAGTATTATATTAATTTAAACTATTTAATTTCCTTCTGTAGCCCTGTGTTAAAAGGAACAGCAACAACTGTCACAACAAATTCGAAACATTTAGAGCCAATAACAACAGTAAATGAAACTCCAAGGAATAACTTTCGTTCTGAAATTATTCCTCCGACACCACCGATAAAATCTCGAGAAACTCAAACGGACTTTCGAGACAGTGTTACACAGACTGACCCTTATTCACCACCGTATTTTATTAAACCTGGGTCAGACTCTGAAATTCTGCTTCTGAAAAATCTCACATGGGGTTAATTTCATTTTAAATATAACAAAATCATGATAAAATAAAATTATTAAAATTTTTTTCGAAATTTAAGGAAATGGCCTTCCAGCTGGAAAAATGGAAATTGACATGATTCTTAAAGCTCGAATGCGAAGAAAAGGAGAAAAAGAGAAAGCAAATACGAATAGGAACGAAATGAGTCATTGGGAATCCGTGCTCGAAACTTCGAATGTCGATGCCGAAAAGTGGCTTTATCGTAACAAAGTTTGTATATTTTTTAACAAAAATACATGAACAGCTGATCTGCGTTTTAGAAAAGCAACACAAAAGAAAAATTGAAAGTATGTTAGAAACTAGAAAGGCAGCCGAAACACACTCAATAGTATTTTCATGTTGATATATATTTCAAAATTGTTTATAGACAAAAATTAAAAATATATCGTCTGCTTAAAGTTTGATTATTTTCAAACTCACATGAAAAGCTTATTTTGAAAGATAACAGCATGAAAATACCCTTAAGTGATTTAGTAAACCTTCTAATTTTTAAAACACGTTCAAATTTCTCTCATTTTTACTCCTGAAACACATAATAATAAAAATTCAATTGGAGTTTATATTTCAAAACCACCTTAAAGAATGAAACTGGGAATTTTTTATAAATTTTATTTCAACATAGGTTCAGAGAATCAAGTACTTTGTTGCAACACGTATGTTTAAAAAAAAGAAATTCGAAAGTTGAAGAGAAAAAGGAAGCGGTAGCATTATTATGGCGATTGATATCTTTCAAAATAAACTTTTTATAACATTTTTAATTGCAACAATTTTAATTTTATAATGAAAATATTTTAAAAATATTTTGTTAGTAATTCACCATCAAAATTACCTTTTTAAAACTGTTATAAAAGTTTATTTAAAAAAAATATGGTTACTGTCTATCATTCAATTTCTTGACTTTTCAACTATGAAATATACTTCGAATTTCTTTTTTAAAGATTCTTCTAAATAAAATTAAATTCGTATGCCTCATTACAAAAAAAGTCTTAAATTGTGCTAATCATACCTTATGGAGGCCAATGCTTGTGCACTTATATTTTATGACTATCATATTATTATGTACCCGAATCAATTGTAGTCATATAAGATAATATTTTTGGTAATATTATTTTGCAATTTACAAGGTTGTTATGAACTATACATGACAATATACTCCCATATGACACTTATTATTTTTATATAATGATCCCTTCCGATTTCTTTCACATATATCAAAAAAAAAATTCCCCCCCTCCCCCAAAAAAAAAGAAAAAAAAAATTCCGCTTACTTGTAAGAAACAATCAGATTGAAAATCAACCAACATTTATTTCAAGTAAAAAAAATCTACTTTTGCTATACTGTATTTTGTAACTTAATCAGGTCGAAGAAGAGTGCCGTAATAACAAATTACAATTATTGGCAAAGTCACTTAATGATTTACGAGATAAACACGGTGATCTGATCGAGGAAAGGTTAAGAACACTTTGGAAAAGACGTTATCGAGAGAAAGAACGAAAAGAATCCAAGTTAAAAGCGGAACAAGACAGAGGAAAGGTTTTTTTGTAAAGAAATAAAATTCTATTTATAAAAGTGTGTTAATCTGAATATGGTTTCGTTTTTTTTCCCTCGATTATTTTAGATTTGCGACGACTTTATGTTAAAAAGAATCTGGGAACGGATAGAAATACCTCTAGTAAAGACATACAATTTAATGATGACCTCTTGCCAAACATAAATGGAAGAGTTACAAATACAATGAGGAAATATTCAAGTGTGTATAAATAATTATTAATGTTATTAAGATTTAAAAACAATTAATTTGTTTCCATTAGATTGTTTTCTACAAAGTGCAAATCTTTCATCGAAGAGTCGCCAATCTGAAGAAATGTTTCAAAATAGAATTTCAGGAAGGAAAAACAAATTCGAGAGAGATTTGGAAGAAGCTTATCGGATCATTTTAGAGAAGAAGAAATTGCTACCCAACATTCAGAAGACAGATTTTATTTCAAACCAAGTAAATTTACAGTTTTGTTACTGGTGTTTATAAAAAAAAAAATTTGGTGGATTACTTTTAATCAAAGTTTATTGGGTTTTTATTTTTTGTCTTCAGGACGTGATATCAATGAAAAAAGATACACCAACACAAACAGATTTTGAAACACGGTTTAAATTTCAATTAGATGACCAAGATTATTTAAAAGAAGACGGTGAATTGGACACTCTTTTAACTACGGTAAAATCAACTGTTTCGATAGAAATCGTTTCAGTTTTCATTTTCTTTTTCTGCACCATTCCATGTCCATTTAATTAAAAAAAAATCACGAAGCGATTACATTCAAAAATCAAGTTGTTCATAAACCGTGTCAACTGTAGTTGTTGAATAATTTAAGTTTTTGCAACAAATTTAATGTGATGCAAGACCCATAATTATTTGATTTTCAACAATTTAAGCCTAGGCTGGAACAACGTTGTAACTAACAAAACCCATTATAACCCAATGTATGGCAGTTTGTCACTTAGAAACACGAAAAAAAACAGCTCTGTGAAATAGGATTAATTCACAGTAACTGCTGTGGAACAACAACTGTTTCTGGCATTTTCCAAAAATTTCAAAAATTGTCAGTTACAACGTTGTTCCAGCCCATGTTTGAATTTCCTAAAAAATAACAAGATGTTTTTTTTCTCTCTAAACTTTGCTTATTTTTATGCAGTTGATGAGTGATCATTGGGAATCGATCAATCAATATTTTAAAGATTTACTAATCGGAACTGACTAAAAGAAACACACGCACGCACTGCAAAACATTTAAGATTCTTTTATTTTACGAATGCATAATTACACACTGAAAAAACACAACATTGAAGTTAAAGTTGTAGCAATGGCGCGAGAATCAATCGGGTGGGCAAAAGCGGAGATCGAACTTATACTGAGTATTAGATCCTCCAAAAATAAAAATAATAAAAACTTCCGTGTTTTCTTTCTTTCTTTTGTGGCTCAATTACGACAATTTACGTAAAATTGGAATGTGAATAAGATCAACAAAAGAGAATATATATAAAGGAGGAGGAATCATTCAGATAGCAACTGTTGTAATAAATCGCAAACGGGTTCGAAAGCCCTTTGATAAGCATTTCTAGTCAAATGCAAGTAATCGTAAAGGTCGTGGTGGCTAATTGTTCCATCCGGTTGAACGAACCCAGCGTCTATGTTAATCAACTGAGTCTTTGGTGTCGAGGAAAGACTTTTGGCTAGAATATCGTTCGTCGCTTTATTCTTTTCTCGTAACATATTTGGATTCTGCCCTCGAGGCAACAACATCTGAAAAAATAAAAACCATAAAAAAGAAGTTATTTATTAAAAAAATACCATAAAATCAGGGTTTTTTCAAACATAGTTTATAAACTTGGTTTACACTCAACATGCTGTCATTATGTTAATGTGTCTTCTTACGGTGCGGCATGCAAACCATTACAGATAATTAGTGACGCAATGAAAGGAGTGAATTGCAGTGAAATTCGAATATTTATTCATGGTGGAACCATTTGATGTAACTAAGTTTCTGTAATGTTTTTGCGGCTCTGTAAACTCTGGCTTTACACCGGAGGTCATTGCTGAAAACACGTGTTATTAGCAATATTTCTTAACAAATATTAAAAATCGGCTTATAAAATGTTATTTACTTTTGTTATCAATATTCAATTCTCTAGAAATGTTAATAAAAGTTTGCTATTAACTTTTGTCAATAACATTTGGCTTTTAGCATTTATTTTTTTTTCCATTAACACGCCGATAATATTGTTGCTAACTTTGTTAATAGCAGAAATTTTGTAACCGTTCTGGAGGCGGGTGTCCGGATCAAAAAAGATGTTGATACCAAAATGTTACCAGCAAGTTATTTCTGCTGTCAACACTGTTAATAACATTCTACTCATGGATCAATTTCCTGCCGACATTTTTGGTCAAAAACATTGTTATTAGCATTTTTTGTTATCAACATTTAACAAAACAGTAAAAAAAAAATTGTTAATTAACATATTTGTCATTAACAATGTTTTTGCTAATATTTTTTTGGTGTAAAGCCGCCTTAAGACACATCGATATAACCGGAGCAAATAGATATAAGGTTAAGGAACTTTACATTATGTGTGTGAGTAAATGGTATACAGGTGCCTGCGTGTATTTGAAGCTATTGTGTCTACCAAATGTAGTCATTTAAAAACGTATTAATACAAAATAGTAAATAAAAAACAATTTTATGAGCGCACGTACGTCGGAAACGACATTAAAAAAATATTCTAAATTTCTTAGATACTAGAATAGTATTCAGTAGAAAAAAACGTTATTTATGAGATTAAAAAACGAGCATTTTGATCAGAAAGCATAAGCTTTTATATCGTAAGGTATAATTTTACCCAACTGGGACCCAAAGAGTCGTGATTGCTAACTGATAAGTTAGAATTAGTGCTGAACTCGTCAATTTGTACATAAAACTTCCTTTAAAAAAAAGTTAACACGTTTAGCTTTAATTTCAGTCAAATTAGAGGTGAACTTTTGAAAGGAAGTTTTACTCTCATACACTTTTTTTCCATTTTACTTTTGTTTTCACTTTCATAGTTAGGAAATAATTAAAAAAAAAAAGCAGAAGTTAGCAAAACACCACAGAATAAGAATTCTTTATTGAAACAACACATGAAGCAAAGGGGAAAAAAATATTATAATATTTATATTGACCAGAACGACAATGTAAGCATTCGGAAGTTTTTCCGAAACGAATTCTACGATCGTCTTGATTCCTTCTGCCACTTCTTCGGCCGTGTTCTTTACGTTGTTCGTTCCCACATGTAAAACCACCACTTTGGGATCAATGAATTCGAGTTCTCCATTCTGAAGACGCCACAGAAGATTTCCGGTCGTGTCACCTCCGATTCCAAAGTTCAAAGCGTGCATCGGAGCAAAATGTTTAGTCCACATCTGAAATAACATCGATCACAAATTAAATGACACATTAATTTTTAAATTGCTCCTTTTCTCCCTCTAAAACGGAGCCCTTTTTCTCATATTAAAACCTCAGTTTGTCCTAAATTAGCAATAATGGAATCGCCAACAAACAACACTTCCGGTTCTTTTTCTTTGGCATCACAAATGAACCTATTGTGCTGTAAGTAAGATAATATTTTATGATAAAAATGTGTTTTTTTTTAAACTTTTAACTTATATTTCAAAGTAAGAACCATGCTTATCCATCGTCCGTCTCCTTGAACGTCTTCACTTTCGGTTGCGATTGCGGCTGAATTCATCTTTTTACTTTCGTTTCACTTTATCAAAATTCTTCTATTTACTCTTTGGAATTAATTAATCAATTGTCCATCACACACACGATTAACAAACTACACAATCAAATGTAATTGACGAAAGAAAATCGTATATTTCTTATCCAATATCGCCTTATTTTGCTGATATTTCAGATTTTCAGTCATCTACTTCCGGTTTGGCGCATTCTGTGTTATACGGAAGCTCATACTAAAATCCAATAATTTTGAATTATTTTAATTAATATTGAGGTTAATCAAATTTTATGTAATATTATTTTTTACAGATTTATTTGGGTGTTTTACAGGGTAATTGTTGTAGGCCTACATTTATTTTGTTTCAATCAAGAATGATTCAAGATGGTTTTAATTTTATTTCGATGTAGAGATAAGGTCATTATGAACTACCGTAGATTTTGGTAGCACGTAAAATGTGCTGCCATCTATCAAAGATTTTAAGACATCATAGATATATACTGTAGAGGTAGCTCAACTAAGAGTCTGTCAATAGAGCACTTCATGACAGGAGAGCGTGTGACCAATAGATAGTGCCACCTGTAATTAGAGCTAAATTCCTTTTTAGTTATAAAGTTATAACGCAAAGCAGGCTCATGATCAGGTAAGATGAATAAGATTTTTTTTAGGGGATTCTATAATTTAAACTCACTCGCTCACGACGTTTTATCTAACATGTAGTTGAGCTACCTCTATATATCTGTCTAGCTTTTAAGAAGCCGTATTATGACACCATCAACCAGTCCTACATAACTGCTCATTTTGATAGTCGATCATCGTATTGAAGAAAAGGCGGCCATTACGGATATATCAGTTACATTTTTCAAGCCACATAACCGTGTTTACACAGCCCTTTCTAAGATTACTCGAGAGCGATAGAAAAGCGCTCACAAACGCTTAGTGTAAAGTTGAAACAATATGATGTCACGTATATGAAGCAATTTTTAGTGTACTAATATGGCGTGGATTCTCTTCGAATTATTTGTAATACAGGCGCCATATTAGGTTACCCCTCTTTTCTCATTTTTATGGTCTTACAAGCCACGCCTAGTGCTTCAAAACGTCACCTATAAGGCGGTATGTTCACGCCCTCGCTTTTTGATTCTATGCTCATGCACCTCATGTAGGAGTTTTTTTTAGCTCTCACAAATTGAGCGGTGCTGCGATTGAATGAAACATCGAAAAGGTAAATAATAGCCTCAAATACACCCAGGTAGTATCGTTAACACATAAACTCAATGATATTGTAAAAATGTCATAACGTTATACCTCTACATAGATGGTCAGAACCGAGGATGTATTAGAGGTTATTAGGTTTTGAAATAAAGTAGCGGCGTTTGATGTTCAGTGAGCCAGAAGGCGGGTTCGTAAGTAAAGTAAAGGTGACGTCACATGAAGCGTTCCGTCCTAAATGGGGGTGTGACTTGATTGTCCATAATTGAGGACGCCATTTTTGACGAAGACTGACATCTAGGTAAGCTGCCACTCATCTGTCTAAAAGCGTAAACACACTTGATATCAATGGGGGATTCATGAATAAGAGAGAGGGAGAGAGAGAGAGAGAACGAGAGCACTCACACACATAACATCAATGTTATTTTTCTTATTAGAAATTGAAACTATTATTGTATTGTTTTTCTATTGAATGCCATAATCTTAATTGTCGTGCGTATCTTTTTTTTCTTCTCTCAAGACGTTTTCTCTTTTTTTTTAAACCAACAACAAAAAAAGAGATCTTTTTTAGTTGTCTCTCTTTCTATTTGTTCTTGTCTCCTCCTCTTCCTCCATTCATCTCTCCTTTTGCAAACATTTGTCTTTTTTCTTTCTTTATTTCCTTTTCTCTCATTCTGTTAGCATTGATTTTCGATCGTTATTTATTTACTAAGCAAACAAATAATAATTGTTAGTTAACCTATTAATAATAATAATAATAATAACGACGCGATTCATCTGTGTTTACAATGTGTGTGTGAAAAAAAAGATGATTATGTATTTATTGCGTTCGACGGCGGCGGCGGCGGGCGGCGGCTTAAAAGATGAGTCTTAAAAGGGAGGGAGGGGTTCTAGATTTGTGTGTGCTTTATGAGAGACCGTACCTCCTCCTCCTCCTCACTCTTCATAAAGAATGTCAATTACTTAACAATGAAAAGAGACGAGTTTATTCGTGTCGTCTTTCATTGTTTTATTTGTCATTTTCCACGCCTACTATTTATCTCACCTCCCATTTTTATAACTAGTATAAACTATCTAAGTGAAGCTTCTTTATGATTGGTTAGTTTAAGTTTTTTTGTTTTGTTTAAGCATTGAAGTTGTTAATACACGTTCAATTTTGGCTTGTCAATTCGTGAGCGTAACACTTTTTTGGCTTCAAAATTGAATGCTTTTCTATGATGTGAAGCTGAGTAATTAGTAAAGAAAAACAGAGGATTGAGCGTCCTCTTGTTTTTTTTTTACTAACTACGGAAAACATCAAAAGAAAATCAAAGGATTGATAAGCCAAAATTGAACGTGTATTTACAACTTCATACTTTTTTTTTCCACCTGGCTTTTCGCGCGCGTTTAGTTTAAATTTACGAATTATGCGGTGTTTTTATTATTGTCAAATTTCAATCATTCACTGAAATTAGATAAGACACACTGACAAAAAGAGATACTTGAATAAATGAGAGAAAAAAAAAAGAATTTATTAATGAAATTGAATGAATATAAGAAAGATACAAATCAAGGCCTGCTTCACACGTGCCACTTTCTGAAGCCACATGAATTACACCACACACAATAGATGTTTACAAACTTCACACGAACTCTCCCGCCATTTTTTTTTCTCACCACAGTAGTAGTGATGAGTGGTTGAGTCCGGCCACAGGTGGCGACCACCGTTTGTTTGTCAATGACAGATCAAGATCCTTTGACCTGCAGTAACAACAGGCCATTCTTTTCATTCGTTGTCCGTGTGAAGCAAGCTGTGTCCAGTTTGTTAACCACTTTGTGACACAACAAATTGATTCGTGTGATGTCAGGAAAAACTACTTTTTTAAGACAAAAGCACAACTTAAAAGAAAGCTAAGCTTTAAGGGTCGTATTTTCAATTATTTCTTAACTGTAAGATAATCCATGGCTTGCATTAAACTCATCCAGTTTTACATGAAATGATTATCATGCAAATCAATAAGAATATGATCAACCATTAAAGTTTAGCTTTCAAGTTGTGCTTTGATTTAAAAACGTCAAAATTAGCGTTTTTTTTTAGAAATTAGCTGTTAGTTTATTTCTTGCATTCATTGAAATTTCATTCATCTGTCAAATAATTAATTAATAACTAAATAGATTCACATGTAGGGAATTTTTACAAATTTATGTTTTTAAGCTTAGCTTTATTTTAAGCAAAGTTTTAGAATGCGGGATGTGAATGAATATAGGATGGAGGAGATTTGAGAAGAAATTAATGAATGAAAAAAGAGGAGGAGCGTCTTTAATTTTAATTGAATTGAGTTTCCTCAACCAAATAATTAGTAATTAGAATTGTTTTGTGATTACAATGGAAAAGACTGCATACAAAGATGACCTTTTTCATTTCATTTTGTGGCAATTAATTTTATATAATTGCTTTTAATTATTATTATGTGTTTCCGCTTTCATGAAATTAAAACAATTCATGGTTTTTTTTTGGTATTGAACTACAGGGCGACTAAAAAAAAGTAGAATCTCAAAATATGTTCAAATTCTTACATACATTTTTATTATTATTTTAAAAGGTTATTTTTCATAAGCAAATTATTGGAGAATTTTTACATTTTTCTTCTATTTCAAGAGGGTCAAGATAAAAAGATGAACGAATGAACGGGATGAACATTGGGGTAACTCTAAAACCCGACACAGAATGCATAGGCCTATATGGATTAGATGAACACTATATTTTAATTAATGAGCACACATTTTAAAGGGATGACCAGAGAGAAATAAAAGGATGAACATACTTTAAAGGGATGAACATGGGTTTAAGGGGGATGAACATGGTTTTATGGGGTTAGGTTCAGTTACCTAACCTAACCTAAACTAAAACCATGTTCATCCACCCTAAAACCATGTTCATCACCCCTAAAACCATGTTCATTCCTTTAAAATGTGTGTTCATTAATTAAAATATAGTGTTCATCTAATTCTATATGCATTCTGTGTCGGGTTTAGTGTTACCCCAATGTTCATCCCGTTCATTCGTTCATCTTTTTATCCTGACCCATTTCAGGAGTGGTTTTTGTCAACATTTTAAGAAAATTTTTGACAATTTTGAATCGTCTTTCAGAAAAATTTACAAAAAACGTTACAAGAATTTACACTTTATTTGTGAATTGTGACTTTCCTTTGCTTCTAAGGTGGTTTTAACGTTTGAACTCTTATTATTCTGTCTTTTAGGTGCAAAATAAAAAGAAATTTGAATGTATTTTAGAAACTAGAAGGGTAACTTAATCATATTAAGTACATTTTCATGTTTCATACGCTTTTTATGTGAATTTGAAAATGACTCAAGTTCCTAACTTTAAGCAGACTTTTTTTTTAAATTTTTTTGTATAAAAAAAAGGTTTATTTTGAAAGATATCAAACATTTAAATAACTATCAAGTGACTGAGCTACCTTTCTAGTTTCTAAAACACTAGTTTATCTTATTTTTGCTCTTCTGAAAGACTGAATAATCAAAGTTTCAAAATTAGCTGTTCATAAACCCCACCAGCTTAAAAGTTATTAAAATACACGCATTGTGCTTTAAATGTCTCAAAGCGACACTGAGACACGTGCACTTTCCAATGTGACCTCCTCTCCTAATATGAAGTGACCTTTGACCTTTTCGTATATCATTAGAATAGACTTCTAAGATGTGAAGTTTATTATCAGAAGAAAGAAGAAGTTCACTGAGAAAGAGAGAGATTCCCGTTATTTAGATTAGAAATGATTGGATCTGGGTGAAAGTGAAGGAAGAGAATTGGAAAATGGAACCATTTGTACTCAAACGATGCCCCTGAGGCACACGAAAAACAAACATTTCGGATATGTGATCTGTATCTTTGAACATTATTATTATTATATAGAAAAAGAACCGAAAGACGATTTTTGAGACGAAAAAAAAAAAGATGCTCCCTTTTTTTTCTGTTGCGCACAATTTTCGCCTCAAAACATTCAAGTATTTTTTTCCATGTTTTTTTTTGTAACAAAATAAGAAGAGTTGTTTTTAGAGAGAAGGTTGACTCAAGAAAAAAAAAAGAAATCCACTTTGTGTGTGTCTCACTTTTATTGATCTTATCTTTCACCTTAAAGCCCCCCATTCCTAGCTTCTCCCTTAATAAACAGTTTCCATTTTTGACCAGTAGCAAAAGAACGACACCTGACGCGTTTCTATCATCTCTTTCTTTATTAAACCTTCTAATTTACTTTTTTCTTCTTCCAATACCTAGTACACACCTGATAATTTAAATGCATTTAAATAATAAACGTATTCTACAGAGCCCTGTGAAGGACAAACAATATGTCGAATTCAATTTATTCAGTTAATAATCTCAAAATATTGAGTTAATACTTAAATCTAATATAAAAACTATTGACAAAATATTGATTTAATATTTTTCAATTTAAAATAATAATAAAGTCAATTTTTATTTGTCGTTCATGTCCTTAACTGGATTCCGTATAATTCACCTAAACACATTTAATTTGAATTCCTTTAACTCATGTGTGTACAAAGATATTACTCTCTCAATTATAATTAACATTAGATTCAACATTCATTCCATTTCAGTGGAAAAAAGAAAGACAAAAAAAAAGTTCAACTTGAATAACTGAAAACAACTAAATTCGATCAAAGAGCATCTTTTTCGAGATGCAATTGATGATGGGGATAAGGGGCCCTCAGGGATAAAAAAGGAAGCAAACGAGAAGGGTCTCTTGAGAATAAGTGTTCAGAAATTCAAATGATTGAGAGAAAAAGAATCTATTTGGGCCCTTTTTCAGCAAGAAATTTAGACTATCCTTGATTTTCATAACCATTTTCGAAGAAATAAATAGAAATGACATTAGCTTTATTTTGAACTGCACGGAGTGAATCAATATGGCGGCCACGCCTCCATACAAATCTAATGGCGAGACATGCCATATTAGTACACCTTTTTAATAATAATATTCTGACTTCAAACTTCAACGAGTTGTAAATTTATGTTTTTGTTTGTATTATGAATAATAGCACATTATGCAAGAAGCGCCATCTGGTGCTGTGTCAACTATTCATCGAACCATTTCTCCTACATTCAAAGAAGCGCGGGTTACGGCTGAGCCAGCAGCAGAAGAAGCTGCCGTAACCATGGCAACAGCGCAACTTATTGCTGCCAATGGAGAGTTTCAGTTCACTAACCCTCAGGCGTTGGCTCAGCTGGAATCGGACAAGAGGGCCGTCTATAGGTACATATAGATCGGACCATATTATGATGCGTGGTGGTGGTGGTGGTGGTGGTGGTGGCGGCGGCTCATAATTCTAATTCGGTGCCGTCTTCGTTTTTTTTTGTGTGTTTTCAGGCATCCGTTGTTTCCTCTTCTTGCATTGCTCTTTGAGAAATGCGAACTGGCGACGCAGAGTGCCGAGTGTCCGTCTTCCGAAGGATTCGACGTCGACATTCAGGCTTTCGTTCAACATCAGGAACAAGATCGGAAGCCGTTCTTCAGCGAGGATCCCGAAGTTGATGCTTTGGTCGGTGTGATCGTATGCTTGTTCGAGTCGAACCTGCCTTCTTCTTATGCGCTTTTTTTCTTCTATTCTAAACAGATGGTGAAAGCCATTCAGGTGCTAAGAATTCATCTTCTGGAACTCGAGAAAGTTCAAGAATTGTGCAAAGATTTCTGCACTCGCTACATAACGTGTCTGAAGAGTAAAATGCAGAGCGAGAATCTACTTCGTAGCGATTATCCTTCCTACGAGAATTCTTCTCCGAGTAGCGATTCCGATTCTCGTCATTCTGGGTCCGCTCATTCGGTAAGAATATCAGTTTCAGTAAAAAATTTTAATTAAGATTTTAGGATTAGAAACTTGTTTTTTCAACTAGTTTTTACAAATTGCAAATCTGTTTTTTATCCTTTAATTTTTTCAAAAATCAGGTTTTCAATTAAAACTTTGTTTTTGACAAAAAAAAAAGTTCAAAGTTGTAAACTTGCAAACTAAAAAGTTTAGATGTTTTCATGATGTTATCTTTGAAAAACACACTTATTGTAGTTTTAAAAAGTGGAAAATTTATATTCTTAGATGCATAAAAGGTTCGACATGAAATTTAATCGAAAATCGACTTTTTAATTTGTAACATAAAATTTATAATCAAGGATATTTTCAAGAAAATATTATTGCTCATTTTCTTAGTTTACCAGTTTTAAATTAAAAATAGCCGGTGTGATTACTGCTTTAATAATAATTTCATATTGATATATTTCAAAATAAACTTTTTATAGACAAAAATTAAAATTGGGTCATTTTCAAACTAACATAAAAAGCTTAATTTGAAAGATATCAACATGAAAGTGATTGAGTTACCCTTCTAGTTTCTAAAACACATTCACATTTCTTTTCATTTTGCACCTGAGAGACAGAATAATCAAAGTTCGAGAGGCGTTTAAAGTTTAAAACTACCTTAAAAAGAGATTGATAGTTTGTTAGAAACTAGACTAGTAGTTATTGGTATATTTCAAAATAAACTTTTTACTAGTATAGAACAAAAATAAATAATATCATCTGCTTAAAATGGAGCCATTTTCAAATTCATACGAAAAGCTTTATTTTAAAAGATATAAAAATGCCTTAATTGCCTTAAATTCTAGTTTTTAAAACACTGTTTTTTAAGTCTTTCGTAGTTTTGCTTTCTAAAACAGAATAACTAACTAAAGTTTGAAAGGCGTTTATGACTAAAAACAACATAAGATTCACAAAAAAATAAATGAAATAAACTGATTGATTGTAAACGTGGTATTTCTTTTTTAGATCGTCAATAGCAATACATCGGTGAACAGTGTCGTGATTCAGCCGACGACCGTCGTCCAACCGGCCGTTTCGGTGGCTACTCTTCAACCGGGGCAAATCGTATCTGGAGGAACGGTGTATCAGATGGTTCAAACTCCGCAGGGAATTGTTGCTCAACCGATTCAGATACAGACGTCACCTGTTCAGACTGTAGCTCCCGTTACGACACCACAACACGTAATCCATGGTAGTGTTTTTTTGAGAGGAGAACTCTTGAAACCTGAATAAAAGATGATTTCTCATTCTAGTAGCTTCTAACATTTCAGAACCGTCGACACCGACGTCTCAGGAAGAGGACGACGATGTCCTCGGTAAAAAGAAACAGAAACGTGGAGTTCTTCCGAAACACGCGACCAGTGTAATGAGGTCGTGGTTGTTTCAACATATAGTGGTACCGAACAGTTTCCTTTTTACAGGGAAAAAGGAGAAAACAGATCTGAAAAAAACGAATGAGTTTTTCGAACACTAATCATTTCGAACAGTTAAAATTTTCTAAATTGAATTTCTTTATGTACAAACGATATTCAGAAAAAAAAGTTAAGAGGTTGCTAGAAACACTTTTTTCCAAATTCAAATTCTAACAAAAAAAATATTTGGAGGATGTGCTAAAAGCATTTTTGTTTTTACATATTAATGTTGTAAATTTCACGTTTTTTGTGCCAAAATATATATTTTCTAATAATCAAAAATAAATACAAAATAACTTTAAACTTAATTTAACGTGGTTTTAAAGTTTAAATGTTTCTCAAACTACTATTATTCTGTCTCTCAGGAACGAAATTGAAAGAAACTTGAAAGTGTTTTTGGAAACTAGAAGGGTAGTTCAATCTCTTAAGGGTATTTTTCATATAGATATCTTTCAAAATACACTTTTTTATGTGTGATTGATAAATGATCCAACTTTAAGCAGACAATACTTTTTTTAATTTTTGTCTATAAAAAGTTCATTTTGAAATAGATCAACCTGATAATACTATTTAATTGATTCAGTTACCTTTATAGTTTTTAACACACTTTTAATTTCTTTTTAATGTTGCTTTTGAAACGCAGAATAGCTACAGTTTTCATAAAATATATTAAGTATGAAACTTGATTACACTTCGAGACTGTCGATATAAGCATTCAAGATTCGATTTTTCGTATCATTCTCCATCAATCATAAAAAGTCGAGAGAACTAAAAAAATAATAATAAGAACTTTTATAATTTGGAATTTATTTGTAGCATCCGTATCCAACAGAAGACGAGAAACGTCAAATAGCAGCTCAAACAAATCTCACTCTTTTACAAGTCAATAATTGGTTGGTTTTCCATCGATCCTGCTTATTTTTTTCATCGTTTCGATAAAATGACGATGTTTCTTTATGCATATATTATAATATTAGGTTTATTAATGCCAGAAGACGTATTTTGCAACCGATGTTAGATGCAAGTAATCCAGACTCGAGTCACAAAGCAAAAAAGGCAAAAACGCAATCATCTCGTCCCGTCCAGAGGTTCTGGCCGGATGTAATAGCAAATATGCAACCTCAGCTTTCGTACGGAGCTTCGAAATCCGACTCAGAATCGAAATCAGAATCTGCAAAAGGTATCAATCGACTTTTGTGTACTTCTTTTCTTCAATTATATTTCTAATTTATTTTGTGATTTCTGACTGAATCAGCAGAGAGTGATATTACGTCAACGACGGATCATCCAGCCGACGACTTATCTCCGAAAAACGAGAATGGCGACGTCGAGGATGATGACGGATCTCTAGCTCCTAGTCCTCGTCTCGATCCGTCGAGTGCCCTCAGTTTAGACTGTGACACTGATACGTCTAGCATGGATGACTAAAATGAATGAACCTTTAATTCTCACGTAAATTTCAAATCCTCTCGCTCTCTTCTTGTCTCGTCTGTTTCTCTTTCTCTCAATTGTCCTTAAGTGGTGAATTTTGATCTCAAAATTTGTTTGTTTCTGTATAAAAAAGGAGAAAAGAAATTCCTTTGAAATGCAGATGTATAAATCATAGTCAAAGTGAATTTAATTAATTCAGTGTGCAATTTTTGTTAATTAGAAATTTACTTAATTTTGGTGATGGAAGTTGAGGGATAATTTTATTGTAAATATGTTTTCTTTTTTATATAAAAAAAAACAAAAATTAGGAAGAAAAAAAATGAATAAATAAGTTTATTCAAAAAATTAGCAGTGGTTTCATGTAGCATTGTATTGATAGTGTTATTGTTAGACTAGCATTAGCCCAGTGGTATTTGCAGTGTGCATGCGCATTGCGGTCTGTTTGTTTGTATAGAAAAGTGATTGCAGATTTGCTTTAGTAGCGCCATCTATTGATCACCAATTGAAGAACTTAATGGCGGCGGCTAATCAGTTACAAGTAGTCGGTGGCGACTAACGCCAGTTCAAATTCAAGATGGCGACCACCATAGTTATTTTTTCCTTTTGTGCTCTTGTGTTCCTATTTTTGACTTTTTCTGTGATAGGTAAGCAGATATTTAATAGTTTAAACGTTATATAATATGTTATTTATAAATAAAAGTCAGTTAAAGTGGGGAAATGCTTGAAATTTGAGGTTATTAGGACTTTAACATGTTTTTAAACCTGTCATTTCGATTTACTGCCGTTAGGTGGCGACAAATAAACCTATGAATCAGTGTTTAATCAATTTTGTAATCTAATTTTTTAGTAAATTGCGAACGAACTAGTCAGAAGATATACAAAGATCTCAGTGCTGATTTTGCGTGTTTCCGTCGTCTAAACGGCACAAGTCAAATTGGTTGCTCTTGTAAGTTTCTTTAGGATTTACGATTGTGACGTCACTAACGCCCCCCCCCCCCTTTTCTCTTTTAATGACCTTTTGACAGCTGATAGAAGTGGAAATGTAGGCGTCATTCATTATGTTGCGACTCAGTCTGACTTGGATTGGCTTTTAGACCATGGTCCTAATAATCCGTACATTGCTGTCATCAATTCTGACTTCTTCAACGTGTAAGCAATGTTCACGTATTGTTACGATTCAACTCTTGACTGGTGTCTATTTTCTGGCATTTCAGGAAAAGTTTGACAAGAATGGAAGATTCGAAAAAGATAAATGGACTACTATTGGTCAGTTCTGACAATGAATCCACATCAGAAGCTGGTTTTTCTCCGGATCAAACATGTCCTAACAGAGGACACGGTATAGCAAACTATAAATTTTGTGCATTACGGAAAGAAAAAGCAATGAAATTATCGATATTTGAATCGTTTTAAGGTCTCTACGACACGAAATCATCGATTGACGGTTGCAAAGTGAATTGGAATCCACGTGGAGATTCAATGTTCTTTCGAGATTGGAGTTTTCCGATTTTTTTAGTTCGAAAGCAATCGGACATCAACGCTTTACTTAAAATGGTAATTCTACGTGACGATAAACGCTTACGTGAAATATTTTTTTAAAAAAAAATAATCGTAAGATATTCTTGTATTGTAGTGTTACGAAAAGTTCAATGCTCCCATGGACGGTAAGATAAGGACGTGGCCACTTTGTGCCGCAGAGCTTCTTAGTAACATGTACGCTGCAAGAGATGCTGAAACGTGTATGCGACGTAGTAACATGGTCACAAATCTCAATCCAGGTATGAATATTTTTATGATTTATTTTTCGTTTATAATTCTTTTTTTTTTTTTGGAACGAAACACATTTTAAGATTTTGTTTTCCAAATTTTTTTTTAAATAAAAACTTTTCATGCAAGAAAAACACTTAAGAGGCTAGATACATCGTTTAGTTCAAAATTTCTCCGAATGTAGACGCTGCGATCGTTGTTGATTGAAAAACGGTTTTTTAACGTTTTTTCTCCCGGTTCGAAGTCACATAATAATTAATTGAAAAATAATTTCGCGTGCTAATCTTATAAAAAGGAAATATCATGAAGCCAATAGATTAATGCACGTGCTAATTTTTGTGTGATTGTTCTAAGTCGTTTTTAATGGAAGTTCTTCAAATGTTTGTGGGACGGTTTTTTGCTCCTATGGGACTTAACATGGAGTTAAAAAAACGTAAGATTTTAAATGTTATTTAAAAATAGAAAGCCCTTTTAAAATTTAGAAAAAGGAATAATCCTGAAGGCAATAAACACATGTAAGTACGTGCTAATTTTTCTGATTGCTCTAAATCATTTTTAATGAGAGTTCTCTTAACTTTTGTTGGACGGTGTTTTAGTCCTATGGGACTTAACATGGAATTTAAAAACGTACGATTTTAAACGTTATTAAAAAATAGAAGGACCTTTTCAAAATTTATAAAAAGGAAACATCGTGAAGCCAATACATGATTGTATGTGCTAATTATTTTGTTATTGTTCTAAATCAGTTTTAACGAGAGTTTTCCAAATGTTTGTGGGACGGTTTTTGATCCTATGGGATTTAACATGGGGTTGAAAAAACGAACGACTTTGAACGTTGTTTAAAAATAGAAGGACCTTTTGAAAAATTATATAAATCGAGCACGTGAAGAACAATACTTTTTATTGCATTTTGCGCTTTACTGTATTTGAATTGAGCGATTGTGAGGCGATTTCTTGCAGTTTTAGTAACACCATATAAGAACACTCATTTGTCACGTTGTCGTCTGCTCAAAACAACAAGATGGACGTGGATCTAGGCTCTTAAAAACATGAAGAACTCGACACTTAAATTTCATGTTAAGTTGGCTTTACTGTACGTTATTTTTTTGTTATTTTAAGTTAAAGTTTGCGATCCTCTCGGAGATTACAACATTTGGTCTCCTCTTATACCCATGAACAAGTCGGATTCTATTCGAAACAGATCTATAATTTTTGTTACGGCTCGAGTAAGATTCCGAATTCTGGATGGCGGTGAATTTTAATTCTTCTTTACCTAACAATAATTTTCTTCTCATAGCACGATGCTTTCTCAATGTTTGATAACTATGTTCCCGGATTTGATACTTCTGTAACCGGTTTAGTCACATTACTTGCAATCGCTAAAGCTTTAAATAATGTCAAAGAAGACATTCAGAAGAAAGCTAATGGAAAGAACGTCGTTTTTGCTATTTTTAATGGGGTTAGAACATTTAAAGAGAGCGAATCATTATTGTTCTTTGTAACTATATTAAGTTTCTTTTGTATTGAAGGAGGCTTTTGAATATATCGGATCGAGTAGAATGGTTTATGATATGCAACGAAACGCTTTTCCAAGTCACCTTGATGATGGAATTCTGTCACAACCTCCGTTGATATCGTTATCTCACATTAGCCACTTCATAGAGTTGAATCAAGTCGGTATTTCTGAATCGGATCCAGTTTTATGGGCACATAGCGATCCGTTGTCGACAAGGAAATCGTCGGCAGTGAATACGACGGTAGTTTTTTTGGTCCATCTCATAAAGAGTAAACGTTTAACTAAATCAGGAATGTTTGTTTTTAATTTTAGGTACAGAATTTGCTTAATATTCTACAGAAACAAGTTTCTTTAGGTAACTTCGTCGTTCGATCGTCAAGTTCCGAGAATCCTTTGCCTCCGTCTTCATTTCAAAGTTTCCTGAAAGAAGACTTGGAGATTCCCGGTTTGGTTCTAACAGATCATGATGGCAATTACGCTAATAAGTCCGTTTTACAGTTTAAATGATCCATTACGTTCAGAACACGCGAAATTGAATGTTTCGTTTTGTCATGCAGATATTACAATAGCTTTCTCGATGTTCTTGATCTGAATTCATCCGATTCTGTCGTTGATTACGTTCATTCGATTTCCAGCGTTGTCGCAAGTTCGCTGTTTGAGTTGTTAACCGAGCGAACTCGAAGAGTCGAACCATCGAAAGACTTAGTACGAAATTTATTTAATTTTTATTTGTATTTGTAATATTTATGTTTGTACCTTTAGATTGCAGAACTACTTAAGTGTTATGCAACGGGCGGAAATTGTTCTTTAGTGCAGAAAACCACTCCCGAAATACGAAGGGATAAACTCTGTAATTATTTTACTTTCATTCAAAAAGATGAAGAAAAAAAAATGATTTTATGAAAACCAAGATGAATATATAGAAGTAGCTTAACTGAATGTCGTGAGTGAGTGGCTTCAATTGTATAACCTCGCTTCAACGTTTTTTTTCGATTCCTCTTACCTTCCCTTATCTTGCTATTTCTGTTTATAATGAGAACCTTGTACAAGGGTGTCAACTGTTTTTGTTTCTTCAATGAATCATATTGTAACTGAGAAAGATTTAGTTCTAAGTAGAGGCAGCGCCATCTATTGGCCACACTCAGCCGTGGCACGGTTTTTATAATTGGGCTCACTATATATTTATCTTGATGAATACTAATAATTTAGAAACTTGGATTTGTTTTGTAGCAAAAATCGGAGCTCCGAACATGTACATTGGAGTCGATTTCTCCATGTCCGAGACAAGTCTAATCACAAGTAACTTGTTCTCGTATCTTGTCGGCGAGGTTTTGGATGGTGTTTCTGTCAACGACTGTCAAGATCCAAACAATAATTCCGTAAATATTTATGTTTGTAACTGAAGTAACTTGAATACGATTATAAATTCTTGCTCAATAGATCTTTACATATCGTTGGATGCCTATCAATGGAACAGTTAGCGTTTGCGTCAAAAGTACAGTTAATATTACAAAAGCCATTTCGCCCGCTTTTGACATTCCAGGTTTGTTGTTTCCCCTTTTTTGTTCTGGTTATGTCATCAGTCTTGTGTGTTTTGAAAGATGGAACAGCAGATTTTCGAATCGTGGTTATATTACATTTCAGAAGAGCAAAACTAAGAAGAAATTTAAAGTCTTTGAGAAACTTCTATAGAATGCTAGTTGAATCATTAAATAATATTTTTATGTTGGTATCTTTCGAAAAGAACTTTTTATAGACCAAAAAACTAAGAAATTATCATCTACTTAACGTTATTTAAAAAGATATCAACATTGAAGTACTGTTAAGTGAATCAAGGTATACCAAATTAATAAGAAATTAAATTGTTTTAGAAACTGGAAAAGTAATTGAACCACGTAAAGGGCACTTGTTGTCGATATAGTTAAAAATAAACTTTTTATGACAATTGGTGTAATGAAATTCAGGCGAAATACCGAAATCAATGACTTTAAATTACTATAAGAATTTATTTGTGAAGATATCAACATGAAAATAATTTTATATAATTCATTTACTCTTCTAGTTTTGGCGAAAAAAATGAGAGTAACAAAACTCTTAATTATAAGGGTCTGTATTTTTTTATATTTTGAATAGATTACGATTATTCGTCCAATCGTTATTCAACGTGGACCGAAAGTGTTTGGGATGAACATTCTTTGCGAATCTTCTTGAAACCGAGTGTTCGACAGGAAGTTGCAACGCTTTGCATTGGAATTGCAATTCTGTTTGTATCGTTTGCAGTGGTATGGTTTCTAAATAAGAATTCGGACGCTATGTTTCCAAGCAATGGTGTGGGATCTGGTACAAGTACGACTACGGCTACTGCAGTTGCAGCCGGTTGTTAAAAGAAATCAGGGTAAGTGATCTTTAATTGAACCACTTTGTTGTGATTTCTTGGATCCGATCGATCAAACTTATGATTTCTCGTCGAAATACAAGCTTAGACGTTTTGATGGACACGCGATCGATCGATTTATACCAAATAATTATTTCCAAAATCATTTGAATCAAGGATAAACATTTTTTTTTTGCTGCGATCAACATTTTTCATTAAGTTTTTCAACGCACAAAATAGGAAATCGTTTTATGAAATTTAAATGATCAAGAAACCGTTTTGTTTAATTTTTATTAACAAACTTTTTTTTGTAAATAAGTTTATAAATTTGTGATATTTTCTAAATAGTAAAATTTCTCTTGATACATTTTTTTGCATTTAATATTTTTTTAAATTTTGCAAATATGAAAAAAACGATTTTTGCTGTTATTTATTTTCCATTGCACTGAGCAGCAGGTCAGAGCATTTGTTCACATTTGTGAAGTTCTGCAGCTAATTCAGTTGTATGTTTGGGGGATCAGGTCGCCCCCTTCCCGCTCCGTATTTTTGTTCGTGTTTTTGGCTTGTGATGGAATTAACATACAAGTTTTATTTAATGTTTTGTAAGTTTATCATTTACATGTGAACAGTTTACATCATAATTTAGAATGCAAATAGTCGTTTGGAACTTTGATGTTTTACATCAGCCATTAACGTTTTTGGCGCCACATAAAGATTATGTTGGGTGCCAATTTCGTTTTAGATATTTTTGCATTCAGTAACAATAGACAACTGATAAGTATTATTAACTCATTAGCTTATGATACATTGATTAGTGTTTAAAACGAACATTTTGATGAAATTAGATATAATTGCAATGCTAATGGGTTTTAGGAGGAGCAGTGAGTGGACCGGCCCAGTTTGGGCCAAAGTAGGGGTTTTTTTTGCCCACTGACATGAAAACTATGACTTAAGGAACAACTTTGCCAGGTATCGTGAAACAAACAATTGTTGCGTTGTTTGGATCCAGTAGCTTCCAATTGATGATAAGATCGAGCTGAATGAAAAGAAAACATGAATTATAATAGGATGGAATAATAATTATTTATTATATGTGTAGGTAATATATTTACGGTTGGATACGAAGCTTTGACATTCAGTTTTGTCTTGTAAGTGTACGTTTTAGCTAAGTCCTGAACCGGACATTCACTTTGTCCGTTTGTAGCGTTCACAATGTCTTCGCAGGCGTTCGGTTTGATTCCTCGAAATCGGATTTCTTTATCTCTTATCAACCCGGTGACGAGAGTAGTGATGTTATCCACTGCTTCCTCTGTGTCATTTGAACGCAATATTGTAATTGGGACAGGTGACTGTTTTAAGTTTTGGTTAGATGTTTTAGAATGTTTCTTATGGCATCACTTTCAAGAAAGTTAAACATGATTAAAATATACTCATGCTGACTTTTAAAATTGATGCCGCAAAAACCTTCCAAGCACCCGGCCAAAACTTGAATCGTGTGTTATGGGGGTTATTCGAGATAAATCTGTGTAAACGGTCGTCTTACTTGGAGTAAAATCAATTTCAACTATGACAGAGGTTCCTTTTTTGATTGTACATGGAACTGTAGGACATGGCGTCACCCTCAATTGGCGAAATACTCCGACTGACCCTGTTAATTATAACAAGACAAACAATTTAGAAGTTTGAAGTTACATACACACATTCTACACATGCGATTCAACTTTTCAAAAGTTAACATGCGAGTTCATAGATTTGCATTTTGCAATCATGTTTTCCATGAGCGGAGCACACTTTAAATACAATTCTGAGAGGAAAGAATGTTGACTATAAAAGCACTATTAGCATGGTAACAATTCAGTTTGACGTATGTACACAGCCTTGTGTTTATGGCTTACAGCTTCACAGGGGGTCATGTTTTGTAACTGAGCCCCACCTGGGCCTGTGAGCCAGGCACAAGGTGTCCCTTCTCCTTCAGACTTCACCGAAAATAATGTTGATGGCCCTGAATATAAATGAAGTGATAAGAAATTTAAAAAGAAAATAAACAAATATGAAAGTAAACTCATTTCTTTTTTCAAGTGGGTATTATTCTTGTTGTCGTGACCAATATTTTTTTTTTTATATGTTTTGCTTTTTTTTTGGTCTGAATTTTGTTTTGTTATTTTATTTGTCAGCTTGAGGCATTAGGTTAACATTTAGAACGTGATCAGATTGATTAAAAAGCACTTTCTTTTTGATTGATAATTATAATTTAAGTTATTAATAATGATGGTGATCAAATAAATGTCTAGTATACAGAAATATAACTGTTGAAAATCAGCCTTTGGCTTCTAGTTGGCATTCAACCTAGGCCCTAGAGGATGTCATTTTGAATGTGTTATTGTTATACAGATCATGAAATTCAAATATGTATAAAAATTGACTATTAAATTATTAAATTTTAAGTGTTTTTATGCAGTATATTGAAACCGATCTCACATATACTGTATAAAAACACGTAAAATTGAAAATATAACTTTTGAATATAACTACTAAACCACTTTTTACATTTCACTCACTGCAACAAATCCGAAATGACCCATTTCTTTCCTGTTTGTTTTTTTATAATTAGTTTCAGGTTTTAGGTGTGTTTGAGTTTTTTTTGTGTGTGTACGTTTCACGTTGTTTGCCTCGTTTATAGTTGACAATTCATGATCAAATACGCCTGGATTTATGTTACTGTGATAAAATTTAAATTTATAGAGAAATCCAATTTTACAAATTCATGCTGTTTTTCAACGCAATTTTTTATTTGCGTGGGGAATTTTATGGTATTTGTTTAACAGGTTATTTTAATAGCGAATTTCTTATGCAGCTTTTGGACTAAATTATTCCTCTGTCATAGGCCGTTTGAGCTGCTTGCAGAACAATTATTCAAATTCAAATATGGATTCGAGTCTACGTGATTGCAAAATATCAACTATAAACTAGTTTTAACTCCCTGGCAGTCAAACTTGCAAGAGAGTTAGTGTCTTGTTGCGAGTTATGAAACTCTCACTTGTGTTTCAGATACTTCCTAGGCTTTCTTAAGAGCCTCAAAGTGACAAGAAAAATTATGGTATACTTATTCCCATTTACAAATTGAGTTTTGAACTCTTACAATTTAGGTTATTTATTTTTTTTAGTTCATTATGTCTGACATTTTTCACTTTTAGATTTCTAAAGGTTTGTTCCATTTTCAACTTTTACTAAATTATTATTAAATTAATTAAAAAAGACTATCATAGAACTTACCGCAGTCTGTGTAATTTGCTGGTGACACTATATCAGCTCTGCCATTACGAATAACCATTAGACCAATGGCTACAACCAAAGGAATAACCATTGCGGACATAAATGAAAATGACATTTTTTCTTTCTAGTAGTTCTAGACACTTTCTAAATGGAAAAGGATTTTGTTCGTTCTTATGTACAAGAAGTAAAATTGCTATTGAATGCTTGCACTTATAACTGGCCTCCTTATTGACGTCAGTAAAATTCTTATTTTCATTTTTTTCTTCTCTAAATTACCATACATTTCAATGTTGACCACAATTGAGGGACGTCCTACAGAGGTAGAATAAATATCACCTAGATTTCTCGAAGGGAGGTGTCACAAACAGCTGCTAGGCCTTGAAAATTTTAATTTTTTTCTTCTGATTTTGATTAAGAAGTATTTCAGGTTTTATATTGCAAAATTGAATTTTAAAACCAATCTAATGAAAGAAATACGAAAACATATTTCTTTCATTGGATTGGGTTTAAAACATGTAGCAAAAAAGAAACAACTTCTGCTTATTTTACAGAGTGTTCGTTCGTAATGGCAAGTTCACAGATGCGAATTGGTTTAATTTCGCTAATTATTGCATCATATTTGACTCCAAATGAAAAGATTTTCAGTTGAGAAACACATTTACTTAGATTGTGACACTTCGATCAGTTTGGCAACACAATCAAATCTGTGAAGTTAGCAACGATCGAAATTTCGATAATAGAAAGTATTTTAAGTAGGATAGGATTTACAGTTGTTAGGTCAGCTTCACACAGGCCACTTTGTGGTGCCACAAATTGATAGACGCAGTTTGCTTCACGGACCACCATTTAATGAAAACAATGGCTTGCTATGTGTGTGGACCACTGGTATGACCTTGACACTTGTGGCAGGACTCTACCACTCATCGCCATTGTAGTGTAAATAAAAACTGGTAGTGGCTTTTGTGAACCCCCTCCCTATATAATTAATGGACTGGTAATAACGACCGCTTTATGTGGCGCCACGAAGTGGTCCGTGTGAATCAGACTCTCAAAACCTAAGAGCCGAAATAACCATGAGAAAAGGTTTGCGAAATACTTGAGTATTTTTAAATGAATCTTGTTGCAATTTATATGCAATGTCATGGAATACAAGTATATACGATTTGTTAACTTACATTTTTTTGCTTGATTACTTAAATGACGTACATCACTTTATTTCTAATTGTAAATTAGTAAAAAAAAAATTAAATGTGCGTGCAATTTCCAAAATAGAACCTTCTCATTTAAATAACGATCCGGTAATCTTGAATTGACAACAGGTTTTATTGTTTCTTTTGTGAACACTTTGTATTCAGATTCAAAATTCCATATCATTGAGCGTTAATCCACAATCTTGATATCCACTTTGAAGCAAACGATTATGTTCTTTTTGTCATCGGTTATTTCCTGTGTTATTTAGGTGCTCAACTGCAAATAACAACAGAAGTTGATGGCACACAAATATGCATAGTAACAATTTAAGTATAAAAATATAAGTTGTTCATGTTCATATACCAAGTAACGATTGCAAATTAATTAAAAAAAATAACGTACTGTCGGAAATCGTTTGAGTATACCAGAAGTGATCACATAATTGTTGGTTTTGGCTGTGATCAGTGGACAGCAAGTCCAATCTAAAAATTTGGAAATGGCAACTGGACATTAATGATGTTAGCAGTCATGTTTTTTTTACGATTGCAGCATCAGAACCTAAATTGTAACATTGTTACACAATATGCAATTAAACCATTTACATTTAGATTTTGTTCTAATTTCCTGTTATAATTTAAAATAAGTTATCATTTAACTAACTTGTTGTGAAAGTCATGCTTTAACTTAAAGTCTTGTCTGTGCCTCTTTTCATCTGGGGAGTAGATGGGGACCCGCAGCCCCCGTGAGTGCTGGGAAGGGGGCGCAGGAGGATTGGAGGGCGCATTTTGGAGATGCAAAGAGGGGGCGCAATGTTTTAAGCGGCCCGATTGCTTCAGTTTTTTCCTTCAGTTTTTCCTTTCAGTTTTTGGCTTCAATTTTTTCCTTCAGGTTTTCGCTTCAGTTTTTTTCCTTCAGATTTTGGCTTCAGGTTTTCGCTTCAGTTTTTTTCCTTCATGTTTTGGCTTCAGTTTTTTCCTTCAGTTTTTGGCTTCAGTTTTTTCCCGAAACTGAGCTTCGATACTGAGACCTGAAACCCGAGGCCTGAACCCAAAACCCGAGGCCCCGAACCTGAGGCCCGAAACTGAACTGAAAAACTGAAGCCAAAAACTGAGCAAAAAACTGAAGGAAAATCACAAGCAAAAAATGACAAGCACATGTACACACGTGCGCGCAGGAGCATCATATTTACCCACTAAATCACTCATTCCGTTCTTGAGTTGTTCGACCCACAAACTCGGGGTTCCGGACATGCGGACATACAGACATCCATTTCCCCCCCCCCCCCCCCTTTTGTTGCACGATCCTAGGTCAGAAAAAGTACTAAAAGGCCTCAGATAGTTGAATGATTTCTTCAGTTGTAAGAAATCCTCAAAAACCTTCCACAAGTTCTCACCAAAATTGAGAAATTTCAAAAACATTTTTTTTATGAAAACACACTTATAAAACCCTCAACAAGAAACTGGCTTAGTTGCTTTTAAAAAGTAAAATCGAGCCTTTTGCCAATGCCAGTTTTAGTTAATGTCAGATTTTACCACATTCATGTAGTTCGTAATTTGAGAAAGTACAGTTCCAATGCCCAACAAAGTAAGCACCATTAACGATCGTCCATTTAGTTAGTTGCATGGTTGAAATGAGAAATGATAATTACTATTTAGCAAGTGGAAAACATTTTTATTTAAACCGAAAGTTACGTGCTTTGAGATCTGGATATTTATTAATCATAATGTATGTGTATATTTGAATCTGTAGGAGAGGTAGGAGGAGACATAACGAAAACTTTTTTTTACTTACTCAAATATTGTTATGAACAAATTTATTTGTGGTTCAAAAGATTTCGATATGTTGAAATCGTTTGCTTATTAAATATGACATTGAATTCGGATTTTACCTTCCGGTAATTTGTCTATTTGCTTTCATGGAATTTATTTATAAATTCTCTGGGAAGTAAATAATACGAATTGGTATAATTAAATTTTCCTAATGGAGGAATAAATGTTCATAATGGAAATTTTCAAATATTATATATATATATATATATATATATATATATATATATATATATATATATATATATATTAAGCCAGGTCTGTGTATGTGTGTGTGTTTAACACTGTACCAACCTTGAAGCACGTCGGAATTTATATAAATTTAAATGAATAAATGAACCGCTTTTTTTCTCAAGGTCAACTATATGTTGCACTCTTCCCATCCAAGAACCCCATGATATTAAATTGGAGAGGGGAAAAGGTTGGAAAGTGTAGAGGAGGGAGAGAGAAACGTGGAGGGGGAAAAAGTGGGAGGGGGTGACTGAAATTGAAATGAAAGGAGTTAAAAAGGAACAAACGACGCGCATGCGCACACCAGAGAAAATGAAAAACTCATTTTCTCTTTCAAATATAAAAAGGGGAGGGGATAATAGTAGCAAAATTAAACTACAGTTTATCACAGGCAATCGTGCCCAGCATTAGAATTTCTTTTGCTCAGCCCTTTTATGAACGTCATCAATTTCTAATTGGTTTGTTACTTGGTCTGACGTCATAAAAGGGCGGAGGAAAAGAAATTCTAATGCTGGGCACAATTGCCTGTGAATTTCGCTCCCGTCATTTATGACGGGTTACCCCACAAGTTATATATATATATATATATATATATATATATATATATATATATATATATATATATATATATATATATATATATATATATTAATGTTTTTATATTAATGTTTTTATATTAATGATTTTATATGTATATAGTTGTTTTTGCATGAACACATTTATGTGTATTGGGTTTACATATAAAATTACTGTTTAATTTTTTGTAGTGCAATCAGAAAAGTGGAAGTTATCATTAAATACATCTGTGAATCACATGACAATGAAGGACACGTTAGAAACGAAATTTTAATTAAGGACAACCATCATTTGCATTCGCATTTACATTTTCTGCTTTTAGAACCATTTGAAAACAACTTTAATTCCGTACAATTTTAACTTGTCAAGTTACTTTTCTAACAAATGCGAGTAATATTAAATTAACTTCGTATTTTCTCAAAGTTAGAAAGTTGTTGGTCCTAAAAATACAGGTGATATTTATTGAATTTATTCCACGATTTTTATCTTCTTCATGAAGCAGACAATTGTGTTGTTTTTGTCATCTGTTATTTCGTAAGTTACTTTGGTGCTTAACTAGTAAACAATGGAAATTAAACAAAAAACAATCAATTATTACACACTCAAACACAAAGATATAAACATGTAAAAAAAACAATTCGAAAGTTAGAAACTTACTGTTGGATACAGTGGCAGTATTGGAATAGATGCCGTATAATTGTGCATTGTGTTTGCAGCCAATGGACAATGGAGTCCGAATTGCGGTTGACAAGCGTCTTTTTCGAAAGTTACGAATGGTATCTGAGAATTGGCGATGTTGGCTGTCACATTATTTTTTACAGATGGGACCTCAGTGCCTATTTTTTTAAAAAAGCAATTGAAAATAAAAAATTTTATGAAGACCCGTTTTAATTTTTTTTATAACATAAGAGTTTGTAATTGATTTCATTTAGAAACACGTAATCAAAACTAACTTGTTGTAAAACTCATTTGCATATTTATGCTAGTTCCTTTCTTCACAATGCAAACGTCTAGTTTGTCACATCCAACGATTGTTAAATTATCCAAAGTTCCACTGTTTGTTGTGCCTACTTAGAACGTACGAAATGACAATTATTTACCAAAAAAAAAAAGAACACATCAATTGAGCACTTATTCAGTTTTTATAGAAAATATACGGTTAATATTCTTAATGATTACTAACTATAATAGTCAAAGCTAGTGCTGAACTCATGAATGTTTACTTGATATTTATCTAAAGTTCACGAGTTTAGCTCCTACGTTTTGAGTTAGGACACACATAAAGATTACGACCATAAATCCCAGAACCATCACCCCAGTTTTATTATAATATTATAACAAGGTTTAATTGGTAAAATTGAATATTTCAGAGATTATAAAAGCTATACATCTTGTGGGCCGACGTATTGTTGCCGATCCAATTTCATTTTGTAAAATTAAAACCAATTTGTTTTCAACAGAAATATTAAAAAAAATGAAATTTGTTTTATAAACTAGAAAAGTAGCTGATAAATTCAAGATATCATTTATTTTTATGGTTTTTTACTATCATCGTTTATTTTTAAAGATTTTAAAAGAAGAACTTGTACAACTTCATTTTTTGATATGTCAACTAAAATTTATAAATGCCTAGCATTTTTAATTTATGAGATATTTAATTATAAACAATTTAGGCGCTACTCTTTATAATTATTTAGTAATAGAAAATGGTTCTTTGATTCTGAGACCTTCTGAATTTGATATATATGTGCTTATTCCATATTTTAAAAGTACAGCGTCTTTTTGAAAAAAAAAAGATAGAAAACGGGCTAAGAATAATTTTATATTCAAATTCTAACGGAATAAACTAATTTTAATTTTAATTCTTGTATAAATTATTACTTTCTCTCTGAATCACACACAATGGATTTGTTACTTACCACATTGTTCATAATCTAAGGAAAGAACAATTCCAATACATATAAGTAATATAGCGAAATATTGAAGGTGTTTCATGACTGAGGCCGATTTTAAGATCCTCAAAATACTTTGCAGGTAGAGATGATGGAAACTTGTAATGGGTCTTCGTATTTATACTGAAAATTGAGTGTCATGTTTGCACGTTTACGCTTGCAGCAAAAAAAAAAAAAAAACCACCCACTTTATAATGTGACAGGCCTACATTGTATTGGTGTGTCCTTGTCTATCTTCCGGCATTTTGTTGTGTTATTAAATTTATTATTTAAAGAAATTAAAAAAAACGTTAAGAATACTGCAATTAACTGTAGGAAAATAATCTTGAAAATATTATAATTATGAAATCTACAGTATATTTTATCATAATAAATAAGGTGAAATTAATGAATAATACATAAACAAAGGCGGCATTACCCGCCACATAAAATGTTATTGAAAACCTAATCTTCTTTCGTGATGCATTTCATGCGTTTCAGATCATGTGCTTTTTCATTATTTTTTTTTTCAGGAATGGTTTAATTGAAATTTAATACAAATTGGCTAACTGCAATATATTCTTGGAACAGGATAAGTGTTTATATATTCTAATCACGTTAAATAGGGAGAAAAACAAGAGGTAAATTAACACGTATTCCAGTAGCTTAAAGAAAAGGTCTGGGTTATTTTGTGCCAGAGCAGAGCAGAGTTTGGCCACCTTTCCTTAGAGGTAAATTCTTATTTAAACCATAATCCAATGATTAAATAAACAGCCCATTTTAAAAGAGAATCAATGTTCCCTTTATAAAAAGAAATGGAACGATAGTGGTTGGTAAAAGGAATACAGTAGAATCTAGGGATGGGCCATTGGAATCCTCGAATCTTGAGAAATATTCATGATTCGAAAACCTCGAAAAAACTTAAAAACGTTGGTAAAGTTAGTTTTAACTCCATTGACGTCCATTAGAAGCGTTCACTGACAAAAACGGTGATTGTTGCAATTTCGGATTACCACTATCACCTTGTGGCGACGCTGACTGCCACACTTTTTTTTATTAATTTAATATTTATTTACTAAATATTATTTATTAAATATTAATTTAATATTTAATATTATTTCATTTATTTGTATCGGGATATTGACATTTGCCCTAAAGGGACATTTGTCCTAAAACCATTTGCTCTAAAAGGACATTTGCCCTAAAACCACTTTTTTGTTCTTTCTTTTCAAACGGTTTAGTGTCTTTTGGTGGAGTTATGTTAAATAGCTTTTTGCACGCCTGCGGCGTACAAAAAACGCCAAATGGCGTGGATTTACACTACTGTTTAGGGCAAATGTCTCACACCCATTTGTATCTTTTTAATGACTAATATAGGATTCTTATATGAAGGATTCGAGAGATTTGAGATTCGAGAAACTTTAGGATTCGTCCCACCTCTAGTAAAATCTATTAACTTGGACACCTTGCGATGCTGGACACCTTTCTAGGATGGACACATTTCATTGGAACCGTTTGATTTCCTATGATAACACAAACATGGGAATCCTCTGTATCTTGGTTACCTGTCTAACTTGGACGTTGAACAGAAGAGTACGAAATTCCCAAGCAAACACAATAACACAAGCTGGTATTTTGGACACTATCTAACTTGTAGGTTGAACAAAGGACATGATCATCAGACAAGTTATTTTTAGACAGTTTATTGTGATGCAGTTCATTGTGCTAATTGGTTATTTTTTATTCATCCCATATACAATTATTAATTGGCATAATATTGCTTTGCATCATGTTTGCATGTTTGTGCTTTTTTGTGTATGTTGGACACCTTCCTAAGTTGGACGGATTTTTGAGGAACCGTGGGTGTCCAACATAGACAGGTTTTACTGTTTAAGTAAATTGAATCAAGAGTATAAATAGTATATAATTAAGAATGCAAGTACATCATTTATTTTGTCCCTGAAACGTAAGATGGCACCACTAACCCTCCCGTAGAAATGTACTGCTACTCTTCAACTCTGGCTCACCTTTCTTTTTTCACGCAAACTTTTAATTGTGTCGCTTTCTACACGTGCTCTCTTCACTTATATGTTCAGGGTGAGTTTGTCACGTGCTGATAAAACGTTGTTTTGGACGCTTTTATTAACTAAAATTCTGCATTCTATTTCAACTAATTGGCGAGTTTTAGTTGCCACTAAATGACTGTGGCACCATTACCTTGCGTTTACATAAGTATTTTTCTCTGGAGCCCTCTTAAAGGTCACTTTATCACAGTAATTGTCACCAACATGTAGTTATGTTATAAATAATATTTTGGGTGTAAAGAAACATGTATTACATACAGGTAGTTCACCTAAAATTATGACTGAAGGAGCTTTAATAGATCTGCTTTTCAAAGTTATCGTTATTTCTCAAAATAAAGAGAACCTTGAATCTACTGCAAGGCCCATCCACCATTTGTCTAACTGAATTGCGGTGTAATCAAGGAATTTAGCTCTGTGTAGAGGTGGTATCATCTATCTGTATGTCACAAAAAATATAGTATAGTTGCCTCACAATAAGAGGAAAATTATGACGTCAGAGCGGATGACAAAAATGTGAGATTGCGTCTTTTAGTCTGATAGAAAAAGGATAACAGCAAACGATCTCAACAGTTAAAAGGGGTTCTTGCATAGTTCTTTTTTAGACAAAATGATACAAGCCTACATTTTTTTGTCACCCATTGTGATGTCAGGTCTAAGTTTTGGATCTCAAGTCATACTGGTAATTTTACAACAAGATTTACTGTTATACTTTTCTTGTAATATGTTAATAATTCTGATTGCAAATGTAATAAATTAATAATTTGGAAGCAGGGTAGCTGATTTTTTTGATTTTTTTAAAAAATCAAATAAATCGATTTTTTTTATTTAAATCAGATTTTCATTTTTTTCATTTATATAAAATATTATTTTTTTTATGACGATGTTTGCAAAAATGAGTAATAATAACATTGTTAATTGTTAAGTTGTTAGTAAAATAATTGCAAAATGATAAAAAAAATTGTTAAGAAACATTCAAATTTGAAAATAATACATTTCAAGCACTTTTAATTTAACATTCTGAACATAAACATGAGCTTTGCAGCCTTTTCAGTTCCCAAAGCAAATACGTGCCTCAAGAGGTAAACTGGGTTGTCACTTTTTTGAAAAAAAAAACCATGATTTTTACATCTTCATAAGATGTAAAATTCGTTTTTTTTTAAACAGCTTGTCTAGTTCTATCAGCAGTAAACAGTGGTAAGTCTACAATTTTACACATTGGCCTGTAGATGGTTGTATACCATGTTAAGTCCTATTCCTTCAATGAAGAGAAAAACTTTCAAATTACTCCACTGTAAAATTTAGGTTTGGTGACTTAAAACTGTTTACTTCTGAGGTTCTTAAATAGATTACTATTACTATTTATAGCTACAGTATTTGTTCCTGATTTCCACCAGTCAATTGGGGGATACTTCCTCAAGGATATCTTCCAAAAAAATAATGCATTAATGAAAGGACTACCACCAGATTTTATTTTATAAACATAAGAGAAAAATGCTGGGAACTGTTTTATTTTTATTGTATAATTTTAATGTTTAAATAAATGTGAATTTTTTTTTAAATCATTTGATTTAAATCAATGTGATTTAAATCACTGCCACCCTATTTGCAGTCGTTATATAAGATGCAAGTCATTATATAAGATTCACAGCATATTAAGTCTTAATTTTTTGCTGTAAAATAAAAGCAGTCTAAATACCGCTTAAATACTCCAATCATAAAGATCACACGGTAGATTAAACATAAAATGAAACGCTTAAACTTTTAATTCAAAGTAAACTTCAGTTTTTTTTATTTATCAGTTAAGTCGTACATATTCAGTACAATTTCGATTGCAAAACACAAAATCGAAACGACTGTTGTTGTTTCCTCTTTGACTTTCACATCCTTTCTACTTCAGCTTCTTCTTTGGGCGTAGATTGTTAGTGTGTCCGCACTTCTTCTTGCGGCAGTTAGTCGCACGTGGATGAAGACGAGCATAACACCTAAGAAGCGAGAAATAAGTTTGATATCGTCACCATGGTCTTCTTTTCTGCGTGTTACTAACTTTCTACAAATCATCTTGTCACAGTTGTATTTTTGAGCCAACAATCTAAGACTTGGTTCGATAACACCTCCTCTCAGACGTAATACCAAATGAAGAGTCGATTCCTTCTGAATGTTGTAGTCGGACAAAGTTCGTCCGTCTTCCAACTGCTTTCCAGCAAAAATCAAACGCTGTTGATCAGGAGGAATTCCTAGTTTTAAAAGGAAAAAACATGTTTACTGTAAAATACGACATTTTCATTGTACTCATTTTTCTAGAAAAATCTTTTAAAAAACCCAAAAAAGACCTTCTTTGTCCTGAATCTTTGCTTTCACATTTTCGATCGTATCCGACGGTTCGACCTCAAGGGTAATCGTCTTTCCCGTCAAGGTTTTGACGAAAATCTGCATTTTGATGTGAATTTCACTCTAAAAAAAATGGGGGAAAAATTCATATTAATCCATTCGATATTATCGATATACAATCGATATCCACGTGTTTAATTTTCTCTTCACGTTTAACGACTATTTTGCTCATTTCTTCGTATTTTTCTTTAATTTTTCATTTAGAATGTGAATAAAATTAACATTTAAAACATTTCTTACGACCTAAAATGATAGTAATTTACGTAAAAAAGTTTTAAAAACATAAGACTTATACTCACATCCAACGCTGTCCAAACTAAAACGGAAATGACAAAAAAATACGACAGTGCTGCTTTTTATAAAATACCTATCGCCTTTAACGATAGTTACCGAACTGGCATAAACCGTCTATTTCATAATGACGTTTTGAAGAACTGGGTAGGGCTTTGGTGGTACATTGGTAGTAACGACAAGCAGACAAAATGGGGCGAACTAACATGGCGAATTTACTTCTAAATATAAATGACGCCATTTTCTTATTCCCATGGTCCTGTTTTTAGCTTCTTCATAAATATGAAGTCGTGTTGGGTTTTCATCCTTCAACGGGTAATCTTTTTATTATTTTTTATTCTAGTTTATATGTAAAGAAAAATCAACAAGTAAACAGTACCAGCACTAATTCAGAATAGAAATATTACAATTGCGGCTTTTAAATTTATTTATTTTCTTTTTTCTAAATTAAAAAATGTTACGTAAGAATGTACGGTTTAGGTAATTGGCAACATGGTTCGTTTTGGGGTTTGCAAAATTAAATACAGGGGCAAGTTGTTAAACTGTTCCGTAAGATGGCAGCACTTAATTGAAATTTTAAAAAATGCATTGCGGTGACGTAATGTTGTATAATATTTTACACGGTGATCTCGCGGGCCGATTCTATTGTATTAAAAGCCAAATGTGACTCACGGGCCGTAGTTTGCGCGCAATTATAAATTTTAATATTACGACGGCTAAATTTACAAACTGACCTTTTTTTTTTTTAAAAAAAAGTGGGCAAAAATATAAACTTTAATTACGTTAACATCAATTAAAATTAATTAATGTTTCGGTTCATAAAATGACATTTAGATAATTATAATTATGATTTATTTAGAGTAAATTTCAATTTAAATAATTAAAACAGATCATTAAATTCAAGGTCAAACTTAAATGCCAAAAAAAAATACGAATAAATTTTTACTAATAAAATAATATTTTATTTTTCAGTATAAAAAATACTTCAACGTATATTTCCCGAATATGCAGATTCTTTTACTGATTTTACGGCGGCAGGTAAAATTGCCGGGTAAAAGATCAATTAGTTGTTTCTGGTAAGTCTAGTAACGATTTCTATGAAGGAATGTAAATCAGTCTATTCGAATTTCAAGGGGGTGATTAGATAAAAAAAGAAATGTTTAGCATCGAGTGCAGTGCACTTGTCACTGCGGCTATTTGAAATACGATTGGTTCATTTGAACTTTGAAGGGGTTTTTCGGATTGGTGACCGTACGAAGAGAGCGAATGAGATCGCGAGCGATAGATACAGTGAGGGCGCTGTTAGTGAGCCGCTGATTTGAGTTTGTTGTTTTCGCGGCGTTTTTTTTGCTAGTTTGTCGTCGTTTAGCATAGAGAAGTTCGGTTACGGTCGTCGTCGTGGTAGGCACCCGATGTATTTGTTGGCGGCGGCGCGGAGGAGGCCGTAGTAGTAAAAATCATTAGCGCTGCAGTGAAGCTTGCTGCTGATATTATTTTTTTTTTCTTCTTCTCTCCTTCCTTATTGAATGGACGACGGACGGGTCATGACATTAGTAGAGTGAAATTATTATTTTTTTTTTGTTTGAAGGGACTTCTGAGCTCTTGAAATTTCAAGGACGGACAAAATTAAATAAGGAAGCGGTAATTGTAGCTCAGAAGTTAGTGTTTTTGTGTTTTTTCTTCGGAAAGCTAAAAGAGAAATCATCATCATCATCATCGACTTGATATTATGTTACGGAATGGAAAAAGGGGGATGGTTGATGATGATGATGAGATGAATGAATGAATGAAGGATATAAAGAAGAAGAAGATGAAGATGATGTTGATGAGTTAGTTTTTTTTTTTCTCTCAATGTTTTCTGCCGTTTTTCTTCTTCCTTCTCGCTGTTGCTGTTATTATTGTTACTGCTGCTGCTGTTTTCTGTGCTTGTTGTTGATGTTGAATACAAAAGCAAGTTAGATGAGATGGTTATGAAGGAACCATGCCACATTTTGGCACTATTCGTCCTCTTTCTCAACGTTATTGGCCCAGGTAAGAGACATCTTTTTTTTTTTTCTTTTTTCTATTCAAATTCATCTTTCTGTCATCATTTCACGATTCAGTCCTCTTTTCTTTCGTAAAGGAGAACGTAATCATAAAAATTTCTTGACTTTAAACGTGATACAACTGTGATTTTTTTTTTTTACCCTTTTAGCCGTTTTTTTTTTTTCCTTACAGTATTCATCTGTCAATCATAAGGTTTTGTCTCATGCGTTGCTATGCGACGATCGAGTGTGGGTGGAGCTAATTTTTCCTAACTGTGTCTCGGAGATTTTTTTCTCTCTCTGCATGTCGTTCTCTCTCTATCTCTCCCTCTCCCCTTTAGTATTGATGGAATGTGCGTGAAGTCATTTTTGAATTGAAAAGTTTTGCCGCCATTTTTAAATGATGGCGTTTTATGTTTTTTTTTTAGTGTGGGGGGGGGGGAGGGAGGGAGAGAGATTGTAAAATAAATGTTTATCATGTTTTTCTTGTTTAGCACGTTTTTCTAAAGTGTTAACGTGGTGTATATTTTTCGTTTTCGTTCATTCCTCTCTTAAATTTCCTTTAGGGGTTTTTTGGAAAGGGGGGGGGGAGGCAACTGAAGGCGTTTGGGTACGATTATTTTGGCGGTTTTTTTGTCTTCTTCTCTATTCGACGCCATTTTGAATATCGAGCGACTTTTGACCTTGAAAGGAATTTTTTTTTTCTTTATTCAAAGTTATAATATTCAAATTTGAATTTTATTAGAAATAATTTTCATATGAATTAATTATGAGACACAGAATATAAAAATTTAGTAAAATTGAGAATTCTATTTATTATTGTATCACAATTTTATACAAATTGTTTTTTTTTTAATTTCATGTTGCTTATTATATTTCTGAAACAAAAAATAATGTTGGGGAGAGATTAAAAGGATGAACATTCGGGGTAAACTCTATAACCCGAAACAGAATGTTTACAGAATTGGATGAACACTATACTTTTTTTTATACATCTGTATTAGGTGAGTTTGATGCAGCCATGTTTTAATAGTGTTCATTCCAAGGTTTTTTTTGTGTTTATCCATTTCTATATGCATTCTGTTTCAGGTTTTCGGATTACCCATAATGTTCATCCTTTTATCCTGATCCAAAATTGGTGTGCAGTTTTGATTTATTTATAAATATTGAAATTCTAGATTGTTGGCTATATTTATTTCTAATTGAAATATCTTTTCACATTTTTGTAAGTATTTTGGACGCCATTTTGTATTTTGAAATAAAAAATGTTGTTCAAGGTCATAGAGGTGTACAAAGGTTGAATGAATGTGTTTTTATAAACAAATTATTTTTGATTTCTGTTTATTCTGCGCTTTAGGATTGAAACTAATACCAGGTTTCCGTTCCAAAAAAATGAACTGCAGTTATTTAACCAAAGTTATAGTTAACTGCAGACGAGCTGGAAGTAGGGTACTGTTTGTATTTCCATTTAAAAAAAGAAACTTTTAACTATGGTTAAATGATTGTGTCATTTTCTGTTTGGTTTCACTTCCTGTTAAACAAGTTGTCCATTTTGTGAAATTTCTATTCCTCATTCAGTCAAAAACTGATTGCTCTCGCTATCCGCCATGTTGTTTTACTTGTAAGTTAAATTTAGTTTGAACACAATTAAGTGACGTATTTAACCAGTTAGTAATGTGGTTAACAACATTGTGTCAGTGCAGTTGAGATAACTTCGTTCTTCAGAAATTTAAACAATGGTTAATGTAATGAGTCGTTTGCACGAGTTGTTAATAATTATATATATATATATATTAAGCCAGATCTGTGTGCGTGTGTGGGTGTCTGTCTGTAATAACGCTGTACAACCTTGAAACACGTCGGAATTTATATAAATTTAAACGAATAAATGATCCGCTTTTTTTTCCTCAAGGTCAACTGTATGTTGCACTCTCCCCATCCAAGAACCCCACGATATTAAAGTGGAGAGGGGAAAAGGTTGGAAAGTGTAGAAGGGGGGGGGAGAAACGTGGAGGGGGAAAAAGTGGGAGGGGGTGACTGAAATTGAAATAAAAGGAGTAAAAAAAAGGAAGAAAACGACGCGCATGCGCACAACTGCTTGTGAATTTTGCTCCTGTCATTTATGACGGGTTACCCCACTAGTTTTAAAATAAATTTTTATAGACGTAAAATTAAAAAAAAAATATCGTCTTGCTTCAATTTGTCATTTTCAAACTTAACATAAAAAGCTTATTTTAAAAGATATCAACGTAAAAACGTCCTGAAATAAATTGAAAAGAAAAATATATGTAAATTTAAATGTGGACCACACAAATTTAGATTGAACAAAAAAAAGATCACAATGGATCTTTATTTCTTATTCCACTTTATTTAGTAAAATCCCTGCTAGTGTAATTAATCATTATAAAAATATGCATTCAGCAAGCAGTCTGTAATTATCTTAATTAAAATACGAAAGAATTTTTATAAAAAAAGGAAAATTGAACAATAGATGTGGAATTATAATTGCCATGAGAAATATTATTTGTAGTTCACTTGGTAAATTGTAATTCGTTCTCGATTATTTTACGTTTTAAATGTTATTTAATGAAATTCAATCATTACTAATGTAGTTTGAGATAAGATGACGTCATGAGACATTTTTCTTTGATATTACACAAAACATTCAAATATTTCTTATTCTTCGTCGCATTTGTGTTTGATTTCTTTTGAGGAATTGTGGCCCCAACTTGAGTTGAATTTTTAGATAATATGACCATTTTTTTGAGGTTGCAGCTAGATTTGTTTAGATTTTTTTTTAGAAAAAATATAGCTTTGATCCTCGGTTTTAAGCTAGGCCTTTTCTAAGGTGCATTAAAGCTGTTTCACATTAAAGGGATGCTCACGCAGTGATCGCGCTACGGTTAAAATGGAAACTATGGAAATATCTATGCAAGTGTTCATATTGGGGTGAACGCCGCGCTCATACATTTCCGTTTTTTCCCCGATATTAACCGTAGCGCGAGCAATGCGTGAGCGGAGCTTGAGTATCAATATAATGTGAAACAGCCTTTACAGCTACCAAAGGTTTAAAAAAAAACCGTACGTTAAGGATTTGTTTCCACTGGGGTGACAATTTTGAACTTTATGAAAATTTCAACTGGTGAAAAATAGAAGAAACGTGGCTTCTTCTACCTATGATAGTGAATGGGCGGGGCCACGTTTGTTCTGTTTTTCATCAGTTGAAATTTTCTAACACGAGGAGGGCTCAAAATACACGGTGCTGAAAACTACAGCTATTTCCTGCAGAAATCTTATCAAATTTAGCTGCCAATTGTTCTGAAGAGCAGGTATTTTCTGCAACATGTTTTGGTTGGTTAGAAAGGAAGAAGGAGGGGGGGGGGGGGTTAGAGGACAGGCAATTAGAAATCGGGACAAACAGAAGTTGGCTCCGCCCCTTCTTATGACGACCGGCAACTTCTAATTGGTTTGTTGTGTGATACGACGCTGAAAAGGGCGGAGCATGTGACGTCAGATTACATAACCAACCAATTAGAAGTTGTGTTCGTCATAAAAAGGGCGGAGCCAACTTCTGTTTTGTCTCGATTTCTAATTGCCTGTAGTAGGGAGGGAGGGTGTTGTTGTGAGGATTCTCTGGCTTATTTTTTTAATGTGACATTCAAAATTTCAAATCAGTCAGTTGAATCTGTTTTTCTCATGTGTAATTATTTATTTAGACCCTTTGAATTGATGGGGTTGACAGGTGATGATGAATACATGAGAAACAGGTGAAATTTTTTATCAGTTTTTTTGTTTCGTTTTGACCTTTTCTTGAGAGTTTAGAGTGAGAGTATGTATGTGTGTGTGTGTGTGATAAAGAATAATAAAGGACGGAAATTAAAAACATAAAAGAAAGAAGAACAATTGTGGTTTTTTTCTTCTTGTTTTCCAGTTCATAATCGTCGTCTCCTCATTAGTAGACCGTTTCTTTTTTTTTTTCCTGTTTAGAAAACATCTCAAATGTGTCATAATTAATATATTATGAATAGTATTACAATAGAATGATGAGGTGGGGGGAGGGGGGTTATGTCTGTGTAGGTCAGGTCTTCTTCAACGGTCTATTTTTTATGTATTCATTCATTCTATTTACATGGTCATTACTCATTTAATGTAACTCAAGTCATTATATATGTATTTTTTTATAATTTCTAAAACAATGAAAATTCCGAGTGGGGTTATTTTAAGTCGCCCATTTTTATGTAATTAAGGACGAGCTGTAATAATAATTTATCATGAGGTTTTTTGGACCTTACAAGGGTTAGAAGGGACTCAAGACAGAAATATTCACAGAATATGGTGGAGTCCATAGAAGAGGGATTTAAATTTGTTTTTAAAACTTAACCAAGATTATTAATTACGTCAATGATTAGAAATTTGAGTAGTGCACGTTTTTTTTTATAAAAAGAATGATTCAAATTCAATTGCAGTTTCTTTATGAACTTTAATTAAAAATGAAAACTAATTAGTAAAAGTACAAATTAGAAATTTCATAAATCTTTTTTTTAATCATGCTGTTAGAATATGCAGACCACTTTTCGACTACAAAATGAATTCAAATGTGGTTGCAATGTATTTTCTATGGAAAGATGGAAGGTGTGGTCGATTTTGATGACAACCAGACTTTATTTTGCAGTCAAAAGTGGCCTGTGTGCCAAGGGCCTTAGTTTAAGGCCATCTTCACAAGGACCACTTTGTGGTGCCACATATTAGTGATCGTTTTTAGCAAATACATTGATTACATATGTGGTTTTCACACGACGCACCGGCAACAGTTATTATTTTTCTTTTGCATTATAGTGGCGATGAGTGGTTTGAGTTAGTCAGTTTGCCCCGCCCTTTTATGAGGTACGGCAACTTGTAATTGGTTTATTTGGCCTGACGTCACGTTCCCTGCCCTTTTCAATTTCTGATTGGTTAATATTTGGTCTGACGCTCATAAAAGGGCGGGGCAAACGACTGTATTCTGCTTAGCACACTTGCCTGTGTTGAGTCCGGCCACCAAGTGCCACAGGCGTCTGTAGACAGCTTCAGAATTTTTTTTGGCTCCACCCTTTTATAAGCGTCATCAATTTCTGATTGGTTTGTTACTGGGTCTGATGTAACATACCCCGGCTTTTTTATTTCTAATTGATTGATATTTGGTCTGACGCTCATAAAAGGGTGGAGCCAAAGAAATCCTGAAGCTGTCTACAGATGCCTGTCCAAGTGCCGATCCATTTTATGTTTGTCAGACAGGCAATTAGAAATCGGGACAAACAGAAGTTGGCTCCGCCCTTTTTATGACGAACGCAACTTCTAATTGATTGGTTATGTAGTCTGACGTCACATGCTCCTCCCTTTTCAACGTTGAACCACACAACAAACCAAATAGTAGTTGCCGGTCGTCATAACAAGGGCGGAGCCAACTTCTGTTTGTCCCGATTTCTAATTGCCTGTGTTTGTGAGTGATGGTCAAGAGGTCATATATCGCAGGTTTCGTATGAAGCAAGCCGCGTCAACTACTTCGTCGCACCACAAAGTGGTTCGTTGAATGGAACAAAATGAAATGACGTCAACGTTTTTTTTTCAGTTCCTCCCTCCCCTTCCTTTCCCCTCCTCGTCTCTCTTCCTCATTAGCATACTTCATTGCATGAAGATGGGGGGTAGGGGGATTTGTAGGAGGGGAGGGGGGAATTGAAATCGAATGCTTAGTCAACATAACCACCCACACCTCCCCCACTCAGACCTCCCCCACTCAGCCACCTACCCTTGTTTTCCGTTCAAAAATAATCCATCGGATTGTTTTCTATTTTGAATTGCAAGAGAAGCTGAATCGAACAAAATCCGTTGTTTTCACTTGATTTTTAATTAATTAGAAGAAATAATAGGAGGAGAAAAAAGAAGGAGGAGGAGGGGGTGGTCTCTTATTCATTTGATTTCCAACACTGTTAAATGTCATTCGGTTTAATTATTTTTATAAACATGACTTTGCATAAATTGTCATTTCGGCTTTTAAGATAGGAAAGAAGAATAAAAAAAATGCGACAGGCAAAAGAACAACAACATAATTCTTCATCAAAAACAAAACGTTCTTTTTTTATTTTTAGAAAAGTTGGAAGAAACAACAATTGACAGTACATTTTTAAACTCAACGGTTGTGTGTCTATCCGTCTATCTATTTCCATAGACGTTGGTGTAACGATTTGATGTTTAGCAGCCATTGCGAAATGTGCAAATTAAAGAAAACAATGAAAACAACTCTGGCTTTTCTCAGCGCATTCTAAGAAGCAACATTAAATAAGAAAAATCGAAAGTGTTTTTTTTTTAGCAACTAAAGGACTTAATGAATGACTTAAGGGGATTTTCATGTTCATATTTTTTCTAATAAACTCCTTTATGGAAAAAAAGGACTAAATTTGACGTTCATTGACATTTGTGGAACAACTTGAAGAGAAAAATAATAAAGTTGAGAATTTGTTGAAATTGCCATAAATGAATCTCTACTTATATTCTATAAAAATACATGATTCATTTATTTAGGTTTTCTAAAATACAAAGTGAAGTATCAATCAAGTTCTTGTCTGCATTTCGTAATTACGTCCTCTTTTATTTGTGTAAAATAATTTCAATATACAGAAAAACTGAATCACAAAACTACGGAGCCGTGCAGAGGACTTTTGCAAAAAAAAAAAATTTAATCTCGACATGTCGACTTTTTATAAAACTCGACATTGGTTGGCCACACTTATGCTCCTCCCCTTCATTTAAACATAGATAAAGCATTTTGAATTTTTTTTAAAGCCAAGAAATGGGTCCTGTGCAACAGCCCTGGTAGTTCGTGCCCTTAAGATGGCACTGTCCACCTCGGCCTTATCCACAATAGCATTCTCTCCGAACAGTGCAAGAGAGTAATTAAGGCCAAGACCAAGAGACGAAAATTATCATAGGTCCCATTAAATCATTGCTAGCCACCATCTCCCAACCATTGTCGTCGTTTGAGATGGAACTCATCGCATGAATTTATCCAAAAAAGTAAAGAATTGACACTTAAAGTAATTCTTAAACAGGTTTTATTTATTGAAACCCTGATCAATGATTACTTTTAAGTGTCAAATTTTGATGTTGAATTGTAGTTGAATTCGGGCCGAGAGAGAGATATATTTGTTGAGAATGAGAGAGAAAAAGATTTCTTTTTTCTGTTGAGTGATATTTAAAACGTAAAATGCAAAATAGGATTGGAGAAGAAATATATGAATAAGAGATTAGAATGCAATCAAAATGAAACATTTTTCTTAGTTTATTTATGCGCATCACTGATTTTTTTTATATATAATATGAACAAAATTTTTCTTTTACATAAAAGAAAAAACTAATTATCCATTTAATGGAAAACCAGTTTTATTTGTAAACATAAATAAGACTTGAATTTTTTTTTTGTTGTTGTTGTTGCTGCTGCTGCTGTTGTGAAAGTTGAATTGCCAAAAATTCCATTCAACTGCCTAATAAGAAAAATGTTAGGGGTTGTACACTTTATCCTCTCTTCCTTTCAACTTTTAACCCCCTCCCTCCCTACCTACCTCCTTTTCCCCTTCCATTTTGCAAGCATTCGTGCTTTTTTTTTTCGTTTTGAAAAAAGGAACACACACAGCAGCAGCAACAACAAAGTCAGTCAGTGAGTTGAGTTTTTCGTGGGAAATGTTTCTTTTTTTATGTTTTGGCTTTTTGAAGAAAAAAAAAAAGGGATTTAGAAGAGGGTATTAGGTGGGGGTGGGTTAAGAGAATATATGTGGGGGGGGGGGGGGTTGAGAAAAAAAAATATTGCAAACTAATAGGTTACATGCAAGAATCGTTTTGTGTGTCCGAGAAAAAGAGACATCTTTTTGTGAGGGAATTTTTTTGGGAATACGAAGGTTTTTGTTTGATTCGCTTGAATTCGCAGCGGCGTCTATTGCAAGTGATCCATGAAAACCTGGTTGTGAAATAGAGCAAAAAACACTTTCTACTTATATTATATACGTAAAAAAAAATAGATAAGAAGTTCAAAAAAATATACAGATGGCGCTGTCTTATATTTAATCATGTCATTCCTCTTTTTTTGTTGATGGTTCTTTTCCCTTTGGACGTGGCTCAATTGATGGTTTAGATTTTGTCGCCCAATAATCATCCAAATCTCAAGGAATCGGGTTCAGAACTGCAAGTCTGTAAGGCAGTAGAATGTAGTAGTAAAATGAGGGTCTGAATGAACTTCGTGTGGGTACCTCTAAACCTCCAGACCCCTTGCAACAAACTTAACGATAAAAAATATTCCAAAAACATAAATTTCACAAAATGGAACTCAAACTCTGAAAACAAAAGCAATTGTGTAAAAAAGTATGCTTCTGTCTGCACATGGTCACCCTGACTATTGCAGTGTTGCATTTCTCTGGATTCCCTATTGTATTTCAGTGCTTTTTTTTCGGAGTATTCTGAAATAATGTTTTTAGCATTATTTCAGAGTACTCAGATTTCCCACTCTGAAACGGCAGGTTTCGATAGAAAAAAAACTTCCAAAAACTATCATTTCTGAGTGTTTCATTGAGCTGTAGCAAGGCCTTTAGACAAATTGTGGTAATGCAATCATATGCTGTGTGTTGTGCGTTCTCGAATGCACCCTTTGAACATAAAATTGCATCGTCGTCCTAACTACTGCAGCAAATGTAGTTCCTGAATTTTAGCAGTGCCATTATTCAAATGTGCCTGCAGATTGAATTAATTGCGTGGATCTACAATTGAAAGGAACTACAGAAGAGAAACGAGATGCGCACAATACACACACACACACACACACACACCACTTCTCTCATCTAGCACGCGCACACGCACATAAATCAGAATGGGGACACCGCCTATATTTAGATGTTCGGGTTGCATTCGCGTTCATTTCATTAATTATGAATGAAAATAAATGAAAGTGTTGTTTATTTGTGTAGCCATATGGAAGATAATATATTTATATGGTGTCTATGTGTTCGTTCCTGAGTGTCTCTTCTTTCCACGAGGCACAACCACCGCTTCAGTACCGTCTTTACTATAAGGACACACGGGGCCCGTGCCCAGGGCCTCCGACCTCACGGGGGCCCCGAAAGGCCGATATATTCGCTTACGCTAAAAAAGGCGCTCAATTTCTTTTCTATTTTTAGGTAGATACCTATTAAGAATTACCGTCAACATTTCTAAATTAATAGGACACCAGATCAGATTTTTAAATTTTTTCTAATTTTTATTATCCAACGGGGCCCCCAATTCTTGTGTGCCCAAGGGCCTCGACATGCCCTAAGACGGCCCTGCACCGCTTAAAGCGTACAAGACATACATAACACACTTCCTGCACTCTAAACCCATCGACCTGGTTTTATTTTTCGACCATTGCGTAGGTAGACACATGAACAACCCTTTTTTGTGTTGTTGTTTATTTCCTATTGTTTTTTTTGTTGCTCATGCCTTTAAATGTATAATACACACCCTGCGTATTCATGGGATAGCTTAGTTTTGTGTGAATAGAGAGAATCCAGGCATTTTTCTCTCATGCATCCCTTCCTCTCCCCTGCATTTGCATTTTATCAGGGATGAGGTTTTTAGACAGGCAGTTAGAAATAGGTGAAAACTTCAGTTGGATCCGCCCATTTTATGACGACTGGCAACTTCTAAATTGGCTGGTTATGTAGTCTGACATTGAAAAGGGCGGAGCATTGTGACGTCAGACTTCATAACCAGCCAATTAGAAGTTGCCAGTCGTCATAACAAGGGCGGAACCAACTGAAGTTTTCACCTATTTCTAACCGCCTGTGGTTTTTAGGTGAAGGAAAAAGGAAAAGAAACAATTCTTTTAAAAAAATATGAAAAACCATGGCGCTTCTCTTTATACATAAATCCATATTTTGCTACAAAAATAATAATAGTACAACATAGGAATAAAAAAATAGGCTAACAATAATTTCTGTTTGTAGAGAGAAAATCGTCAATTTCATACATATCAGTATCACCACTAAAACATTGTTTTCTCCTTCATTATTTCCATCTCAGAGAGAAACACCATGCTTGTAATCCAATATAGATCCATGTTTTGTATAATATTTGAGGCCCCGGCCAACCCAACCACCGGGAGAAAGTGAGAGTTCTTTTTTCTAACCGAAAATATGAAGTTGGAGCACGTCATTCAGTAATCGATTTCAACACAGAGACTCTCTCAACCCCCTCCCCCTCCCCCCTTTTATATTGCAATAATAATATTACTCCTCTTGGGGAACGGTTTTTCCCCCCCTAACCCTCTTTTTCTGTTCCTAACCCGCCCCTCTTTCTTGGTTTTGGATCTTACCCAATAAACATACCACCCCCGCCTTTTGGTAGCACCTTTGCTCATTTCCGCATATTCAACACCCACCCACCCTCTCTTCTCACATTCCCTTTAAGTTCCCCTTTCACCTTCCAACTTCTCATTCTCTCCCTAAATCCTCTTTTTATACCTATAAAAACATCTTTCCCTCGTCCTCCCCCCTCTTCCCCTTATTTCGTTTCTCCGAATTTTTTTCTTCTGACTTCTTCTAGTAAGAGCTCAAGATGAGAAAAAGATACTTTAAATTATTCATGAGTGTGTACATAAGAGGCAATGGTTAAATGTTTTTTTTGAAAATGCCATTTTGAAAATTATTATTTTTTCTTCTCGGTTTGGCTTTTCTCTTTTCTCGTGAAATTAAAAAAAAAAATGCTTGTAAAACAACCTTTGTATTTTTTTTTTGAATATCATAAAACTCATAAGTATAAATTATTATTTTTTTAAAAAAAAACTGAAGACAAAATCAATGAAGAAGAAAGAGATGAGAATCTTTTTTTTTTTTGACATGTAAAAATGCAACAAAAATTTAATTGCAATGATTTTCTCTCTCTCTCTCTTTTGGATGAAAGATGTGATGAAAAAAATTATTATTAAAAAAAAAATGAAACTAATTTGTTGCATTTCAGTTGCTGCTTATAGATGAGGATATTTATTTATTTGTCAGTTGTGGAAATGTGCAGAGAGAGAGAGAGAGAGAGAGAAGAGGATTATGTAAATTTCTTAGGTTTGTCTGTCTGCTTCTGAAACCGTCTTTTTTTTTAAAAAAAAATTCACTGATAAGTTGATAATCGATCTTATTTGCAATGTGAGCCCACAAATTTATATTTCCAATAAAAATGTCTCTGAAGTCGCCATATTTTTTAACTTGAAGCTGGTGGTGGCGTTTAGAGGAGAGGGGTTGATCAAAAAGTTCAGCTTGTATCATTTTCTTTGAAAAAAAGAAAAAGCGGATGGTGATGGATGGATAGCAAAAATGTTCTCAAAACAGTTTAAAACAAAAGGTTTCTTGAATACTTTTTGTAATTACTCTAGAATTGGGAAATTAGGAGAACAATGCCGAATGAACAAAAGTTTCAGAATGACGGTAATTAACGTTTATTACACATTTGCACATAATTAAGTTAATTATAATTAAAATTTCGATTTTTCCGAAAAGCTGGTTTTATTCACGAATTTCCAAAAATGGTATTTTTATTCTGAATCTTAAAATTTTTAGTTTCGGTTTTTAAAATGTTGAATTTTTTTTTTTTTTGTTCCGGATTTTTTTCTCGGAATTTTGTGAAATTTCTATCCCGAATTCCGCCCGAAAATGGTCATTTTTTCTCTGAATTTCCGAACCCAGGTAATTACCCAGTTTCTATACCTTCAGTGCCTCACTTTTTTATTATTAATAATTTAATATTATTTCATTTATTTGTATCTTCTTAATGAATAATATAGGATTCTTATATGAAGGATTCGAGAACCTTTTACGATTCGAATTCGAGAAAATTTTGGATTCGTCCCACCTTTAATAAAAAAGATCTTAATATTCTTCAAGTGTCCCAAAATTGAGTTTATTAACTAACTTATTAATCAGTCAAAAATTGATAGCTTTTTGGTTTATTTGAACACATCCTGTATCATTTATCAAATGGTTAATGTAACTTTTTTAGTGTTCTTTTTTAGGGGGGGGGAGAGATTTTCGCTTTCTAGGGATGGGAGAACGGCTAAGGGGGGGGGGTGAAGAGTTATTAAGGTTTTTTTTTACTACTTACTGTAAGGGGCGTTCTCTGTGAAGAAAAGGCACTATGTAAAACTATATACGTGTATTGCATTAATTATGCAACGGTTTTAGCTCCATTTTCTTCTACTCTGCATTTATATATATACAACAGCAAGAAAAAACACCTTAATATCGTTTTCATTGTTTTTTATTATTCTTCTCTTTCTAAAACCTTTTTTTTTCTTTCCTTTTATTTTATAAACCACCCAAATTTTAATCTTTCTCACCAAAAACAACTGAATTCCATTTTAGTTTGCTTTTTTATGCTTTTTTTTGCGCGTGTTGATGATGATGATTTTTGGGGGGCACCCGGCCAAGTGACATGTTTGTGCATTTTTAGTGATCCAATCTCTTTGACCGTGATTGACATCCCACAAATATATGATGGAGGACAGAATCTGTTGTTATAGTTCAATAAAAACTAAAATAGGATAAAACGTTTTGTTGTTTTCGAGGTCAAACTGAAAGGATTTACTCAGGAATAGCAGCCATGACGCAGGTTTTTTTTTTTTTTTTTACATACATTCATGAATTTTCAATGGATGTAACCCTTAAATCGAGCCTTAAATACGGTGTGAAGAAATATTCATGGTCTTGGAATATTTATATAACTTCGAAAAGTCATTGCAATTGAACCAGACGAGCAGGAATGGAATCGATGCATTCCGAGAAAAGTCCGGAATGCAGGGATGTCTTTAGTTCCAGTGTGCACTGCACGCTTTAAAAGTTACGCCGTTCAGATGCGCCACACGCGCCGTATACGCCGTGCGAGTACACCGTACACATGCGTGTACATGTGCATACGCATGTAAGAATGAAAGAAAATTGGTTGCTTGATATATGAAAGCGTATATTAAAGCAATGGGGGGTTTATAGGGTTCCTTGAATCCCTTGTTTTAAATTTGTTTGTTCAAGAGGTTTTTTTTTCTCTTTTGAACCTAAAAAAAATGGACGATGAGATTCCTGAGGATTGCCAACGAACACGAAAAAGCAAAATAAAAAAAATTCTTATCTATATTCTTTGTGATCAGCTTTTTTCTTCGTCTTTTTTTACACGATAATATTCAAGTGACGAGGCAAAAAATGTCTACAGAAGAATTATTCTTTTATTTAAAAAAGAAGACATTTACATATAATTTGCATGTTGAAGATGGTTGCCAAACAACAATGGACTCGGTTTGATGTTTTCTTGTAATAATTACAACATCGATTCACAGTTAAAATGAATATAAAAAGCTGGTAATATAATAAAAACTGGGTTGTTGTACAGGGTGTTTCATAAAGAGAACAAAATGGAAAAAAATCAACAGAATATATTAAGCGTGCATTTTCATAACGTTGTAAATGCCACATAAGGGTAAAATGCGTTTTTAATCGAAAATGAGTTGTAAACGCCATGCTTTTTGCAGGGAATGTGATACCAACAATGTCACTATAGTGACAACTTGTCAGCATATGTTGCACATGTTGGCATTTAAAATTTCGGAACTGAAGTGTTTTTAAAAAAAAAATATTCTAATAGTAATTTTTAATACATTCTCTTCATTTCTTATCTTCTTGTAAATTGCATTATAATATATTTTATGTCTTTAATGTACATAATTGGTTTCTCCTGAAAATTTTTGAATTTTGGCGTCTACAACGTTTTGGAAATAGAAGCTTCAAATATGTTAATTGTACTTAATAAGTGAAATTTACATTAGAAATCAGACCTCGGGAGGGAGGTAGGGAGGAGGAGAGGAAGGTACAGGCAAGATGTCGTTCATTGGAAAATAATAGGGGTTTTGCGCCATCCTAAATTTCTTACGACGTTTATAGTTTACATTAACATAATTACAGTACACGAATACCCGTACGTTGTTGTATTGAGCAAAGAGAGGGAGAGAGCAACACACTACTTAAAATAGTTGTAGTGTAGATCACAGGCTTTTTATGGTGCCTGTCTGCAATATGCATTTGGATGCGTCAATTGTATTGTTCTGGCCAATTATATCCAGAATACGGGAGACGGACACGTCAAGGGAGATGAGTTAGGGGTGCATTATTATTATGGTAGAAAATGACAAACCCCCCCCCCCCCCCCCCCCCCCCCCTGTCGAAATTTTTTCTTTTTCAGGCCATTTAACGGTTATTTTGGAGTCACTCACTACTGATCAAGTCTACCATGAGCCATGATCCCAAGTTGCATATACTTTACCAGAGCATATAAAGTCTAAAGTAGTTGTTGTAAGGTCTTTGGCACACGAACCACTTTTCAGTGGTTGTCACTGGTTGAGTTGACTGCAAAATGAAGTTGGCGTGTGGAAACTACCACTTAAAAGTCGTCCGTGTGCAAAGGCACTAAGGCGACATACAAAACACCTAACAGACCAAATGCAAAATTGAATAACTTTTGCATATTTTGAGTTAAAAATGCAATTCTAAATGTAGGATGAAATAAACAAATTTTTCTAAAGAGGTTTAGATTTTTACTGGTTTTGCCTTCTGAGAGTGTGGCCCTTTATAAGCTATTCTTTTATTAGTGCTATAATATAAGGTGGTGCTAATATACATGTACACAGTGAGTCAGGAAATCTGGCACCCTTTTTAAAAATTAATAACTCGGTCAAAAATCGTCCGATTATTATGAAATTTGGCACAACTGTAGATGAAATGTTAACTAACATTTTGCCTATTTCAATTTGTGTTCAAAATGTCCACCGCCAGCTGCAACACACGCGTTTAGTCGGATCCGCTACTTTTGCACTGCAGCGTTTATGATGCTTTGGTCTAGCGAAACACATTTTCACATTGGGAGCGATGTGTTTGCGGTTGTTCTTCCTGACTCAAAGTGAACTCATTAACGGCGTTGATGTTATCGTCAATGAACGCAGTCCGGTTTCCCTCGCTGCCTTTCCGACGCAGAACACTGGCGGTTTCGTTTATTTTTTGAAGAAGGTGGTTCAGTCTGCGTAAACTCCATCCTTTGTTTGGAAATTCTTTAAGAATTTGTTTAGTACCATAATTTTTGTTTTCACGAAGAAATTTGTTGGCAATTTTGTCTTCTTCAGTGAACGGGCATTTTCAAGCTAGCAGACGAACCAATTGGTAATCGCGCCGCTGTGCTACAGCGCCCTCTGCAGACCAAAAAAACTCTGTGGTGAGAAATTAAAGGCGCGCTTATTTAAATTCTAAAAGAAGGCATTCTCATCTACAGTTGTGCCAAATTTCACAATAATCGGGTGATTTTTGACCGAGTTATTAAATGTTTAAAAGGCTGCCAGATTTCCTGACTCACTGTGTAAGTAGGCCTATAAGTGAAGGGTCGTTCACGAACAAACCGAAGCCAATTTTTGTGACTTTATTATCACCCTGTATTGGTTTTTTTGTTCGTTATTTATTAATTAAACAAAGCTGTTTTTCGACATTATATATTTCGAAAACGACAATGAACAGATTTTCTTTTAGAATGCGCGAAATAACTTTCATCTGTTTCAATTAGGCCTATCATCAACAAACAGCAACATGTAGGCAAAATAGTTAATTTTATTTGTGGAGGAGGAGGAGGAGGAATTAGGTGGATGGATCACTCTAGTGGTGTTTGCTTTTATCTTATGTCCGAATCATCTAACCACTTGGTTTTTCTTGTTGTTGTGGTCAATTAGATTTTCTAAAAGGGTTCTTTTGGAACTAATGGTTTTTTCTCTCTCTCTCTTCTGTTGGGTAAAAATATTTATTTTATTTCGCGGCCATTTTGTTTTTTCTCTCTCGGCGTTTACATAATGATGATGATGATAATGATGAGGAAAGGTTGTGTAAAAGTGACTATTCACTTTTGATGTAAACGTTTTTGGGATTTTTTTTTGTTCTTCTTGTTGGGAGTTTGGGTTGATGAACTTGAGTGATTTGTAATGGATTTTCACTTTGCTGCAAACCGTGAAAGTTCATCATCATCATTATCATGATGATGGTAATCACCGCGTCCGCATGAGCAAATGTGGTGATCCAGGTGGCGCTTTGTCTCCATCTTGTATTAGGAAGGGCAGTGGTTCTGTAGGACTTTAGGTTATTATACTCGTATCTTGCACCTCGTGAGTGAGATAGAGAGAAAAGACAACTTTGCCCCGAATTTCTAGCAAAGCGCCCTCCTTACTCCCCGAGGGCTAACGGCTAATAAAGTTTATAATTTTACAAGTGAAGTCACTACCTTGCCCTCTCTCCCTCCCTTTTAAAACCGCCCAATCTTGTAATACAAGATAAACCAATCAGTTTGTAGGCCTACTTTTTTTTAAGTATTAAAAATTTGAAAGTACTGTGTTAACTGTTAAAGTGTGTTTATATTTTGGGAACGCGCCTAGGTTTGTATTATTGATAGGAATTTTGTATTAGGATTATCAGATTCTATAATGCCAATTAGAACAGCAGCTCCTTCAGAATAAATGCAGCCATTTAAAAATAAACTAGGATGCTAAAATGAAGCCGTTTTGCTTAAAATGTCATCCATTTTTTTTGGTACGTTCACTGAACATTGTAACTGAAGCACTAAGTACAGTTTGCGCCATCTATTGGTGATACTCAGTTTTGGCACGAAATGCTCCATAGGAAGAGCTCTTAAGTTGAGTTACCTCTATATACGTATCATTGATATTAAACATGTTCTACAATATACAGAGCCCTGTTAAGGACAAACGAACAATATGTCAAATTCAATTTAATATCTATATATCGAGTTATAATAGGCCTATTTAAATAAATATTAAATATGGGTTTCATTATAATGGGTTTGTGTAACAAAATATAATTTTTGAGATTTCAATTTGTTTTAAGTAGGCCTAATAGTTAATTTTTAGTAGTTTCGATTAGTGTCCTTAACTGAAATTAACTTAATTAACTTAAATGCATACAGCTCAAGGTATAACAGTCATTTTCTGCTAAATTTTACATCGTTTTTTTTTTTACAAGTACAGTACAAGTGCAGTTGATTTCAAACATACTTAGTTAGGATTATGCCATTAAGGTCATCCTGATCGTTAAAGGTAAAGGTCAAATATATTAATGTAAGTTTTGAATTTTTTTTGTTTCTAAACAAACTTTCAATTTCTTTTCAAAGTTGCCACTTAAAAAGTAGGATGCCTATAAGATGAACTAGGAATGAATTGATGAAGCGCCGCCTGGTATTAATTTCTGTTAACCTGCCCTATGGAAAGGTTGGGTTGAAGGTGTAATTATGAAAACAATGGATTGTCACGTTTTCAATTTTTCTCATGAATTTCAATGTAATTAACCTTTTCTTGTACGTAACATGCATATTTATACATAAATATTGCATGTAATGATCGATTAATAATTCCTGGTTTCTCGTATAACATTCTTCTTTCATTGTTGTTAAGGGGGAGGTGGTTTGTGGGGGTGGTGGATCTTTCCCTCCACCCCCTCTTCCAACCACCTTTCCATTTTTTTTTTTCAATTGGTTCTTGTTTTTTTGGCCTAAAGGCTTATTTTTTTTCATGTCAGGTTTTCGTTTTCTCTCTCTCTCTGTCTCTTGTATGAAATGGGGCGATGGACTTGATCCTTTAGCTATTCAGGAACGTAATATTAACTTGTTATGGTCCTTTTTCAGGTTGGTATTACCTTTTGTTGCCGTTTGTTTTCGCCGCTGTCTCATTTCGTCGCCCAATCTCTTCTTAATTCTGCTAGCCTCTCAAAAGGGCCAAAACCCAGAGTGTGAGGGCCACTTAATTAATCTCTTTGTAAGGCCGGCTTCACACGGTACCACTTTGTGGCATCCCATGATAAACTGCTCGTTTTTAGCAGACATCATTGATTGCATACAGTGTTCACTGTCGAACCACAACCACCATATATACATAAGTGGTTGTTTCCTGCCGCAAGTGGCGACTAACGCCGCTTTATTTGTGGTGATAAAGGCCAACAATGTCAGTATAATAGACCATGGGTTTAAATGGCGTTTTTCATTATGATCTCCACTATGTGGCGCGACACAAAGTGGTTCGTGTGAAACTGGCCTTACTTCATGATAGCTGTTGCGACGAAATGAGAGAGTAAGCTTCGAAATAAAGGGCGGCGAAGTGGTTACTTCACCGTGTTTCAATTGACTCTCTAACCCTCCTTTTTCTAAATAGTGTGGGTGAAGTGTGGATGGTTTTTTTTGTTGCCTCCATTCTTAACTTCTTAGCGTTCACATCACGTATTTTGTTTTTTCCCCCTCTTCTTTCAGCCCCCTCCCTCCCTCTTTCAGATTTGTTTTGTCTTTTTTTTCTTCACATTTCACCTTGTATAAATAATAATAGTGGGTCCTAATTTCATGGAGTAAAACTTGAGAAATGCAAATATTATAAAAACGGAAGTCATTCAAGGTTGGAATATTATGTTAGTTATGGAAATCTCAGTTAAGTTAGTTTGGAAAAATAGGACGGATGGCTGGCTTCTAGACTTGACAGGTGAACTTGATCAATTTATCCGGCCCTGAATGGGCTACAAATATCCGTTTTGTCAGTCTAGATTTTCTGGCCTAGTCGTCGAGCCGAAGAAGTTAACGGGATTTGTGACTTGTCAGATCTGCGTGTAACATAACTCGTGCATTCGTTTTGTTATGCTACGTTCAGAATCGCCAGAATCTGATGTGATCCGTTTGTGAATAGCATAAAAGAGAGACCTGGATCTTCACTGGTAGAGATCAAATTAGTGCGTTCTCTCTGTGCTGATCAGATCGTCACTTTTCAAGGAAATCTGAAAAATGCGTTTTTTGGACAAAAACCTGGTTATTGCAAAACTCAAGTAAACCCTAGTCCCGAACTAGTTTTTTTTAGTAGAAAAGTCGTAGGTCTACACTTTTTTGCTAACGCGTTTGTATCAAACGAGTTAGAGGTGGCAATGGGAACCGAACGGTTTCTACTCGGTTCGGAACCGATTTAATCGGTTCACGGTTTGCGATTTTTTTTGAAAACTGGTTCTTATCAGGTCGTGGATCTTGACGAACCAGTTCCCAATATGCATTAGCAGATTTGCGCACAGCACATTATTTAGAGGTGGCAAAGGGTAGAACCGAATCTATTCGGTTCGGACCCCTTCCCCCCCCTCCCAGTTCTTATCAGTTAGACCTATACTGGTGGACCAGTTGTATCAGTTCCAGTAATTGGCTAACCGGTGACATCTCTTGGTACGGCACACACAGTTCGTATTGTGTCCAGAATAAAGTTATTTCCAGTGTCTTCTTGTCTTTTATTGTCATTTGAATCTTTTGTTGTAATAATTGGTCAATAAATCGTTCTAATTTGGGACGGGTTTTCTGAGTCAATCTGAACACCAATTCCTTTTAATACTAATAAAGAGAATAAAAGATGGTCTTATTTTCTTTCATTCTTTCTTCGCCACTGAAAGAGAGAGAGAGATATATACAGATAAGATATAAAGAAAGAGATTATAATAGAAATAGAGAGGAGAGAGAGAGAGAAAGGGAATCTCTCATTTTATTCTTTTTTCATTTTAAGTTCTACATATTATAATATAGAAGATGCATTTTTGTTGCAAACATTGAAGTCTTTTACTTCTGACGATGATGTGTTGTTTCTTTTGTATTATGTATTTTCTAAATTAATGTGTATAGCTCAAAAAGAAGAAGAAGAAGAAGAGAAAAAGATAATGATTGCAAACAATTTCAAATGCCAAAGTAATATAGGTCGAAATCTTTCTTTTTTTTTGTATCTTATTAATTTGATTTGCCTTTTGTTCATTGTTTGCATTTTGCAATTGTATCTTCTTCGTTTTTCGTCTCTTGGTTCAGTTCAGTTCAGTTGTTGAGACGTTTATTTGAATTATGTCTTGTGTGGGTGTCAGTGCAATTAGAATAATGTTTGGTTTTAAGCTGAGCATTTCTTTATTTAAAGTGGGGAGGGAGAAAAAAGACGACGGAAATGGGTGAATTGTGGTGTGTGATGATATTTGTAGAGAAAGAGAGAGTTGAAGAAAAGATCTTTTTTACTTACTTAACTATTTCGTCTTCTATTTAAATATTGGCTAGAAATAACACCTTATTACAAACTTAAATAACTGAAGGATGGAGTTTCTGTGGCACGGGTTGATCTTGAACAATCAATCGTATTTAATGACACCTAGAGCAAATTTTAAGAAACTTAACGTTGTTCAAGTTGTAAAAAGGCTGGTTTAGTAACGCACTGAAGATGAAACCAGTTTTTCTGAAGCTTAGCTCTGATCATCAGTAAAGCCTTTTAGCTATTGTTGTACTCAAGTCATCTTCAGCCATCTCAGCTTTTCAGTTCACATAAAATTAAGTTCAAAGCGCCGCAATGAATTTATTTTAATACATAAGGTTGATTTCATGTGCTTTCATATGAGAATTATTTGCGTGCCAATAATGCCGTTTTTACGTTCCTGTTGGCTGATGGCAATCATGTGAGGATGACATCACTAGGTTGTCAGCTACAACAACCAGAAATATCTAATGGAATCATATATTTCAGCTTAACAAAACATTCAGTTTTAGTCAAAAATGGCATCTTCGTCTCATAAATAAATGCACAAGCTTAATGTCGAGAAACTTTCATGACAAAATATTTTTCATCTTCAGCTTGAAAATGTTTGTTTTCAGCTTGAAAATGTTCGTCTTCGGTTTCGAAATGTCCATCTTCGGCTTGAAAATGTACCGGCAAGTAAAGACAGTAGTAAGATACAGTCGTTTGCACCGCACCTTTTCTGAGGAATGGCAACTTCTAATTGGTTTGTTTTATGGTTTGATGTCACATGCCCCGCCCTTTTCAATTTCCAATTGGTTGATGTTTGGTCTGACGCTCATAAAAGGGCGGGGCAAACAACTGTATCTCTCTGTCTTTATTTGTCTGTGAAAATGTTCATCTCCATCGCGCTGCGAAACCAGCCTTTTTTTACCCGATTTTATTTAACTTCATAATTTGTTTGTCCATTACTTTCTGAAATATTTCAAAATATAATTCACACTGCACGGGAATTGAACCCATGACCAACAATACTATCGGCCGAGAGTCTGAGAGACTAACCAGGCACCAACAACACAAGAGGGGGGGGGGGGGGGTGTTTTCACTTTTTAAACTGTTTTTATAAAAGTCTCAAAAGTAAGAAAAAACAAGATCTCTAATCCCCTCTTGTCTTGTTGGTGCAGTGGTTAGTGTCTCAGGCTCTCGGCCGATAGTATTGTTGGTCATGGGTTCAACAAGCCCCGTGCACTGTGAATTATGTTTTCAAATATTTCTGAACAAAACAATTTATGAATTTGAGTAAAAATGATATAATAAATGATTATAAATCATTGCGATTCGAAGTTGGTTTCGCCCTTTGTGTGTTTGAAAAATTAAGTCATAGACTTATGAGACGCGGTCTGCAGAAACCGTCTTCCCAAAGACCAAATCTCGTATTTGTTCATTTTCAACTGACAGATCACTGGAGATAGACTCTCTCAGGGCACATAGTTCACTCTGCCGTACAAAATTGATTGAGCTCTCATTGTGTGTGAGACATTGGTCTCGTTGTTTATGAGGTAAGTTTCATCACAGACTGTGTCTGTGTGAGACTTGTTTCTGCAGACCGAGTCTCATAGTGTGTGTGTGTATCTAGCTTTTTAGTCTTTTCTTATTTAAAAAAAAAAGTTTCTTATTTAATCAGAAAAATCTGAAGAAGAGAGAAGAAAAAAATCCATTTGCATGATGAAATTGTTTTCTTTTTTGACAGTTTCCATAGCAACTCAAATAGTTAGTTGTATTTTGTTTGATGTGAAATCTCTGTTGCTTGTCATTATGTGATGATGAACATGAGAAGAGGAATTCTCACTTTGAAAAACTGTGTGTTTCTTACGAATATTAATCTTGAACCGCCTTTTTTTGGGGAGGAAATTTTGATGGGTTAGAATATTTTTGAAACAGAAAAATATTTTTTTGAGATTTTTTTTGTTGCACTGTTTTTTTTTTTTTTTTTTTTGGAAGATAGAATATAAATGTATGGACGAAAGTGTTTTCTTTTTCGTCTCTTTTTTCTTCTTCTTCATATTTGTCGAGCATTCTTTGTTATACTCCATTGATTTTTTTTGACAGTTTTTCTTCCATTTTCTTCATATTTCAAATTCAAATATAATCCATCTTTACTAGTAACATTTTCATAGAAAACAAAAAAAAACCACGTAAGACAGACTCTCGTCATATTACTGAGGCCGGTTTCAAACGATGCGTGAACTTGTCATATATTTTCATATTGAATTTTTTGCACGGAATTCCAACATGAAATTATCCTATACGTGCTCCTACAAAATTAAAATCTTTCTACATTTATTTTAGAATCGCGTGCACACGGTTTAAATTTAGCTAGGATCTCACATGCATAAAACGTCAATACAGTAAACAAGACGTAAAAACGAAAAACGTAAAACGAAAACTACGACAACTGAAAACGAGCTGAAAAAACGAACTTCAGTTTACGGTTTCTTTTGAAAAAAGCAACCGATAGTAAAGGGTTCCCAGAAATGTTGTCCCGGCAAAGGGTCACTAGTGTGCCGCGCACTCTTATCCTCCAAAATTTCTTGAATGTGCTCATGTGTTTATTTGTCTCTTCTTACCAATAGAGGGAGCTTTTTTATGTTTTCTGTTCAAGTTTTTCGTTGTGCAAGTGGGATTACTTGTATGTCACAGAAAGTAGTAACAGCAACGTAAAATATAAAACGTTTTCGTTTGTTTTTTCAGCAGTTATTTTTCAGCATGTGTAGAGACCTTAGCTTAAGAGGGCTCTATAGAAAAAATACTTGTGTATAGATGGCGCATGCAACCTCCATAGGTGGCAAACTACACTCGTCAATTAGTTGAAATAGAATGTCTTTTAGCTCTAAAAGCGTCCTTAATTATCAGCACGTGACAAACTCACCCAGAACACATAGATTCTAAGTGAAGAGAACACGTGAAAAAAGGAAGGTGAGACATGAGTTGAAGAGTGTTAGTACAGTTCTATTTGGGAGGAGGGCTAGTGGCGCCATCTAACGCTACACGGACAAAATAAATGATCTACTTGCATTCTTATAAATAGAAAAGATGTCAAAAGTGTATCCGCGTCGTGTGGAACAGGCCAAATCTGAGCACAGAGAACGCATACAAATTTGTATGTTGGCGTATATATGCACATCAATACACGCATGCGGATAAAGATGCGTACATGTTATTGCACTCATACAATGTAAATGTATCCTACAATTGGCTTCAAAACTCGAAATGAAATTCTTATGTAAAACTTTTGCTTCTTTCTGTTGAAAAAGTCCTTTTTTTCTACTTTTTTTTTTCTGAATATATGTATATCTATCTATCTAATGGATATTCCATCATTTTAGATGAGAAGTTCTCTCCTCCAATGAAATAAACTTATTTATGGAAGGAGCTTCGTTGTCTGTCATTTGCATTACATTTTCTTTAGATGTTCTGCTGCGAATAAAATAACCATTGATTACTTTAAAGAGAAGGCAAGATGCAAATTTCAGATGAAAAAAACTAAGAAAAAAAATGTTCCTTTTTTTCTTCTTTTTCTTCTGACGTTTGTTGTCCCAATGGAAACAGGCAAATCAGTTTTCTTCGATGCATTTTTTTTTTTAGAAAACCATCCAACCTTTCAAAAATGTCTCTCTTTTCGGTTGTGCCTTTTTGCCATTGTATCAATAATAATAATATATTTTACTACCAGACTAGAAAATCAAGTCATTCAACAGTTTTACCAGTCAAAGTACAAAATCATCAATTTAATAGGCAATGTGCAAAATGCTTACATCAACTAGCCAATAATGCGACTACATTTAATATTGGCTTGTTGTTTCAGACATTTTGCACTTTGTCTAAAATACTAAAGGAAAAATGTGCAGGTTTGCTGTTTAAATTGGTGATTTTGCATATTTTTTAATAATTGTGTGCATTAATTGGTATTTCATTTTGGTCGCAACAAACATGTGGAGACAGGCCGATTAAGGAATAAGCTCAAATTGGAATAAATAGTAATCTAAACAAGCATCAAATTATCATATTAAGATTTAAAGTCAGAATGCATAATATTTGCTTTCTGCAACTTTAAAGCAAGCTTTTTAAGCAAGCAAAATTTAAAGCAACAAAGACACTACAGCAGGGCACCACATATACGGCGTGTTAGGAGCCAAACCTCCACCGAAAAGCGGGGGTACTTAACCTTAAAAAGTAACCAAAAACACAGAGAGACACAGAGCGCAAAAAAGCTGGAAACAGACTGAGTCAGCGACGAAAAAATTGGCGTCAGTCGGTTTTACGCATAGTTATTTAGAAATCGGGACGAACACAAGTTGGCTCCGGCCTTTTTATGACGACCGGCAACTTCTAATTGGTTTGTTGTGTGGTTCGACGTTGAAAAAGGCGGAGCAAGTGACGTCAGACTACATAACCAACCAATTAGAAGTTGCGTTCGTCATAAAAAAGGGCGGAGCCAATGTGTTTTACTCAGCTGTTGAGCACTTGGGGCGGAAAAGCGCCATATTAACAGATTGCCTAAAAGCAGGGCTTTACTGTACTACACATTTGCGTCAAAATCTAACCTGCAAGCCTCCTCATAAACGATACGTAGCTGCTACGTCATCATCAGGTGACCTGTCTTTCCAATTTTCATGGGATCTGATTGGTTAGTTAGTATTTCAATGTTGCAAATTGCAAAAACCAAATTGAAGCTTCATAAAGCAAGTAGCAGCAGTTGGCTTTTTAAAGATGCATTACAATGCAGTAACATAAAAAGCTACAAAAACGCAACTGCAAAGCTTAGGTTTAAAGCTAAAGAAAGTAAATATTGCAGTCTGAACTTCACTACAACTACCAAAAATAGTAATCATTTAGCCTTCGATCATTAACTGCGAAGCTGTTGTATAGATGTGGCGCATGAGCGCCCTTGCGAACATGAAATAGTTTAACATTTTTTTTTGCTGATTTTTTTATAAGCAGGAAAAGAAGAAAAAACTTGTCACAAATGTGTCATTTTGTATTTTTTATTGCCTTTTTTTTATTAAAGAAAACTTTAAAATATCTGCCAACTTTTTTTTTTTTTTGCATATTTTCCCCATCATCTCATTTTCTGACGAAATAAAAATGGTGGAAAATGGAAGAAATAACATAGATCTGGAGTTTGTTTTCTGTACTTTTTTTTTGCCCTATTTCTACTGCCTACAAAATTCTTCTATTGTGATCAGATGACACTTTGACATGATGGGTTTCTGAAGAAAAAAAACAAAACAAAAATAGGCAAGAAAAACCATGCATGCCGTATAGATAGGATGAGAAAAGATTGAACTGCGCATGCGTGCGTCTGCATGCGCGCCATTATAACTAACAGAAAAAGAGAGAAGGTTGCTATGACAACGGCATGATCTCGCTCTCTCTTTCTTTCTGCGTAATCTACAAGGATGACGTCACACTCTAAGTGTCTTTGTTGCGGCATCAATTGAAGATGTCGTTTCAAAGATTCATTTTAAATTATATAAGAGGTGCTTCTAATCGCGCTCTATTAATTAAATTCTTCGAATCATTTGCATTGATTCATGAAGATATATATGCATAAATAAATATAAATCTCTTAATATGGTAATTATTATTTATTGTTGTGTGAATATATTTTGTCATAGTTTTCTTTGCTGTTGTTGTTGTTGTTATTATTGTTACCATAGTAAATGAACTGAAGGTTAAAAAAGTAAGTAAAAATAAGATGAGAATGAAAGGATTTCTTTTATACATAAAATTTGTTTTCAATGTATAAAATGTTATTTTACACAATCACTAGTCAATGTACATAAGCCAATTTGATTTCTAATGGTCTCGTTACGATCATGCAGCTAATGCACTGCACAGAAAAATGACGTCACAGCCTGCGCCTTGTACCACAGTACAATGTGGTACATCATAGTGGTGACGTCATTATCTTAATGCTGTATGCAGTGCATTAGCTGCGTGATCGTAACGAGTGCATAAAGTCAAGATCACACGTGCAGAAAGAAAAAAAAAACTGCGACTGAATTTTCGTTTATTTAATTTGAATGACTTTCAGTCTACATTGCTGTAAATAGGCAGAATAAACTAGTGGAATTGTTTTCTGCCACGCGTGAAGATACATGTTATCGGCCAATAAAAAGACGTTTTTCAGACTCATAGCTCCACCTCTTCCTTTATGTGAATTTGAATTGTTTTCTATTGTAATATGTGAGATCCCTTAAACATGAAGGAAAGCAGAAATTGATACTCATTTGTATTTCGTGCTTGTTTTCTACGCATGTGTGATCCAAGATTACAAAGGTCATGTTACTACTTCGATTGGTTAAAATCCACTTATAAATTGCAAATTTGCACAATTAATTAACAGCTTTTTAGGCAATGTCGAAGTCAAAAAGCCAATTTGGCAGAATTAACATAAAATATCTAGATTTGCTTAATGTTTTAGGCATTCTGTGCAGGTCAAAGGTAAGGTTGGGCTATGTTTACTCTGTGGTTGCAATGTATTTTCTTTGGAAAGACGCAAGGTTGTTCAAAAAGTGGTCTATGTGCCAAGGGCCTTTTATACGCTGTTAATTGTGAAAATTTACTACCGAAAATATGATTTTAAACACATTATCTAGTTATTGTGCATATTTACTAGTGAATATAGCACGCTATCAAGTAATTTTGCTGGTTTATGACCCAAACAACTGGATTAGGTACTTTTTTTTTTGCATATTACCCAGTAATTCTAAAGAATTACTGGTTTTCACACGTTTATGGGAACACATATATATAAATGAGAGGGTGTGTGTGGGTTTTGAAGGTGGGTTCGGGGACAAAACAGCAAATCTTGGATTTTATATGGCTTGTTTTGGCGGCTTCTGTTGATCATTATTGTTTTCAGCGTATGTGGAAAGAGAGAAAAAGCGCAGTGTGATCGATATTTATGCTCTCTCTCTCTCTCTCTCTCTCATTCTTTCAGTGTACTCTCTTTATCTTGCGCTCGCTCTCTATCCAAAATAGTGGTGTTGGAGCAATGGAGAGTGTTTATACACATCTATAGTGCACCATAGTTTGGAGGTGGGAGGGAGGTAAAGAGGGTTACAATTTAATGGTGTGGCGCATTTCAGTCGGTTGTGCGATTGCCATAAGGCGGAGCTGTGAAGAAAAATCTCCAGAGATTTTCAACATCATTCCGCAAACTCTTCTTTTTCTTTTTCCAATACATCTTTATATAATAAATATAAATACAAGAGAAAGCTGTATATATATATATATATATATATATATATATATATATACAGTATAGTGTTATTTGTTGGTGGTAAGTTAGGGGTGGTCTATATATATATATATGTATGTATATACAGACACATACATTATAATGTGTGTTTGTGACTACAATTTATATATAAGTCTTAGGGTGGTTTGCGTGGGAACTGTTTTTGGTTGAAAACATCCATTGGTCTTAAGAGATAACTTTCTTTCTATAACTTGACATCGATTAATTGACATCAAACCAATACCAATTTAATGATGACTTTTGTGTGTGGTTGTACAAATAGCAGCAATACAATTTATGGTGAAAATAAATTCTGAAAGGACATCGAGAGCGCCATCTGGCTAATGCCATTGTCTGCTATGGATAATTGCTAGTGAATTACACATAAATGCTAGATATGCGAACATACTACACACACATTCATACAAACGGAGGGGGGTAATACATTGACACAGACACGCAATACATTTTGGCACCTAAAGTACATTGCTTCCGAATTTTTTTTCTCCCGTAAAATAATAAAAATACACAAACAAGAGGCACAAAACAACAAACACGCAAATGATGAGCACAATTGCATGGATTTCAGGATTGTTTTTTTTTATATATATATATTTGGAATGAATCCAAACCTGATGGAAAGAAAATAAATAAAAGGGCCCGTCTTTTTTTTCTTCCTTTGCTTGTGTGGCTTAGGGTCCCTCCTCTCTCCTCTATTAACTCCTCCTCCTCTCTAAATCTGGTTTACAGAAGAAGAAGAAGAAAAAAAAAAACGCCACACGATTGCATTTAATTGCCTATACATGCGTTTTTTGACGTCCCCTAATTTACGAAGCTGATTAAAAGGGGTAATTTGTTGGCAATTACTTTTAATTGTCTAGGATCCATATTATTGACTTTATGTATGGGGGTATACAGAAAGGAGCCTATGAAAATGTATGCACACTTTAATAGAGGTTATATTGAAGTGTCAATGCAATTTTCGTGCCCCCCCCCCCCCCTTCTCCCCTTCCTCCCTTCCCAGCTTTTTTTTTTGCATTTGATTCGTGTTTTGTGTTTACTCTATTTGCACTTTTTGCAGTGTTAACAACGCAAGTCTTGCACTCATCTATCTGTATATTTATTTATATAGGCGTTCTGTGTGTGTGTGTGTGTGTGTGTGTTGTGTGTGATTGCCCGTTTACAAGGGGTTGATATAGCCTACTTCATTGTTATATTATTGGGGGCCAAAGATTTTTACACTTTCCAACTACTGTTTATTTTCTTTCATCTTTTTTGTTCTTCTTCTACTTTATGTTTGCGTGTGTCTTTTCTCTCATCGTCGATCGATCTATTTCTCGATGTGTGTGTCTCCTCCTTTTTTTTTTTTGCATTTCAGTTGAATTTTCTACCTATATATATTTCGAAATAAACCAAAGTAGAAAGTGCAAAGATGGTCAAGCTTTAAAGGATTAAGTTTTCTTTTTTTTTTGTCTTCTTTTCTCTGGTCCTCTTTTTTATTCTTCATTTCATGTCCTCTGTGTGTGTGTGTGTGTGTGTGTGTGTGTGTGTGTGTGTGTGTGTGTGTGTGTGTGTGTGTGTGTGTGTGTGTGTGTGTGTGTGTGTGAGATATAAGAGTTACGCTTGAACACCAAACAACATTCTCACTATTTCTAGTTAGTACAAATGACTTTTCAGACTTTGTGTTCAACAATGTTATTTATGGTGAGGTTTTTTTTTGTTGATAAAGTAGGCGACGAATGTGTGATCCTTTTTTTTTTTAAAAAAAAAAAAGAGAAGAAGAAAAGAAGTTTTTCAAATAGTTCTCAAGGCGGAGAGAAAGTCTTTAGTTTTTTTTTTTTTTTTTAAATTCTATTATTTGATAATCCCGATTGAACTAAATAATTTAAACTTTTTAGGCCTTGTTTCCACTGTGATGAAAAATTTCAACTGATCAAAAATAGGAGAAATGTGTCCTTTGCTTATTATAATAATTGGGGCGGGGGACACGTTTGTTCAATTTTTCACCAGTTGACATTTTCAAAAAGTTAAAAATTTTCGCCCCAATGGAAACAAAGCATATTATGCTTCAGATTTGGTCTTTACTAACAATTACATGTATTAAGTCTTGATTGAATTTGGACATTTTATTACTAGGGCTCGGATTTTGATGCAATATCAACCGGAATGTTTCTCAATTTGTGGCCAAAATAGCCAACTGTGAAGTAATCATTATTAGAGCAACTGCAATTATGTTTTTTTCTAATAAAAAAAAGCTGGGTAGAGAGGCTAGATGTCTGGTTACTATCAGTTGTCAACTAGAGTTCTAGCCTCTAACCATTGTTTTTAATTGGAAAGAACAATGTTTTTTTTATTATCTAAACAAGATTCACTTCACAATTGGCACTTTGGGCCACATATTGAGAAACAGTCCGGTTGATATTGCATCAAAATCCGAGCCCTAATTATTACAGTAGAGCGTCGATTATCGGAACTGTCGGTAATCGGAACCAATTCTTTTTAATTATTTTTATGGAAAATACTCTTATGGTTCCAAATAAAAAATGTTTTTTTTTTGCAATCGGTTTTTTCTTACTTTTCCCGACTTTTTTTTAATTGGAGTTTGATTATATGAACTTTTGATTATCGGAACTATGCATGTCCGACATAAATTCCGATAATCGACGTTCTACTGCATTTAAGAATAGAACCGGAAAAAGGTGTTTTGATTTTTTATCTCCCTATATTTGTCTACAAGAAATGGATTTGAATATGAATAATTACTTTGCAAGCAGCTCAAGAGGGCCTGTGACAGAGGGACCATTTAAGTTCAAAAGTAGCGCATAGAAATGCACTGTCAAACATTGAACGTAAACAAGTTCAATTGCAGCATCATTATACAGTATCATATATGCTTTGTTTAATAATACCTCCGAATAGTACCTCCGGTTTTCACTGATCTGCGTGCAATTTGAATGCAAATCTCGAAGAACGTTATTGCGAAATGCCGGCTACAGACGAGGCATATTCTACACTTATTTAACGTATCGGAAGTTATTTTTATAAACTAGAAGTGTAAAGAAATAACATAATTATATACAAGCACGTGTTGTTCATTAATATTGTTTTATGATAGGTTTGAACGTCTAAAAAAAATATTAAATTTCACGTTTATCAGCCAAATTTCAAGTGACAAACAACAAGAATTAACAGTTCTAGAAGGTTGTTATCAAACAACTTTAAGAGGGGTATTAGTTTCGAATCGACCCGACCCTACGTTATACATGTAGTAGGTACCCCGCTGTAAATAAGTAATTGAACGTAATTCATGGTTATGTTTGGTTAAGTTAGACTTATCCACTTATATTTCGTTATTTGATACTTTTTTTTTGCTGAACGAGAATCAGCTGCTTATTTGTAACGTGATATACTTTGACTTGGTATCGATTAGAAAATTATTCCCATTTTAAAAAGATAATCGTCATGAAATTACTTTTACGTCATTTCTGACCTTTCTACTTATAATAATTTCTTTCTAAAAAATTACTTCTGATGAACAGAAGATAAAAACACGAAAAAGTTAAATAAATTACGGGCGCGATTATAGTTGTTTGATTAAATTATTAGGACTCGGATTTTTATGCGGATATCAAGCAAATGTATCGTAATCTGTGACCAAGAGCCAATTGTGAAATAATCGTCTTCATTAGAGCAACTTCGATTATGCTTTTTTTTTTAATCAAAAAGGCTAGTTAGAGGCTAAGATAAGATGTCTGTTTGCTACCAAGTTGTCAACAAGAGTTTAGCTTCTAGCCAGTGTTTTTGATTATAAAAACCATAATTGTTGGTTGATATTTAAATATAGGGGATTGTTTCTTCACAATTGGCTTTTGAGCCACAGGTTGAGAAACATTTGCTTGATGTGATATTGCATAAAAATCCGAGCCCTTAGAAATTATATTTAATCATACGAATAAAAGAAAACGTATTCATGTGAGACATATATACCTGTAATTATTAACACCTGTTCTTGTTTTTTTGTGTTTTGTGTGTAATTTCAAATATGAAGGAATATCATTATCATCATGTTGATGATGTCGTGTAATGGGCTGAAAATTTAATTATGACATGTCTTCGATGATGTACATGCAGATAATTGATTAAGTACACTTAAATGTTGAAGGGGGAGGTGTAGAGGTTGAGGTGTGTGTAAATGTGGTCTTTTCCTTCTATATTTTCTGCTGTTAATTGACCTGTCATCTAACGGTCCTCCTCACACAACACCGAACCCCGCATCACGATGGGGCGAACAAAAAAAGTGATCAAATTACGATATAACCCTATTTTGGAAGTTCTTTTTTTTTCTTTCTTGTTCTTCTCTTAAAAAAAAGACATTCTTCATCATCATCATCATCATCATCTTGTGTCTTTTGACTCTTTGCTCCATTTATTCCTTTTTTTTGTTGTTTGTCATGGACTTTATTAATCGGATGATTGCTATGAACGCGGTAGGGCGGCCTAAGGAAGAAGAGAGAAGAGTTGATAATGGAAGAAAAGTCTCAGTAGGTTGGGGAGGGGTTGGTGGAATTGTGGGGTAAAATTGGGAATATTGGTTTAATGACTCATGTGCTTCAATACAAAGAAAAATCTACCAATTTTCTTAGCAATGGTAAGAAATGAAAACGGGTTAAGAAAAGAATATAAGAAGGAAGGAAGAAAAGAAAAGGAGAGAAAAAAAATGACGCGTCTGGGAAATCGAGAAGAAGAAAAATGGTTTTGTGGCTTTCAGGGAACAATTAAAGACGTTAACAGTAAAGTGGTACCTTGTACAATTTATACGTATTGTGTGTGTGTGTGTGTTTAATTGGCAATTGCCAATAGAATCGATGGTTGTGTTAGTATTTTAGAAAGACAACAATAAAAAAAAAACTAGTTTTTGGAGGGGAATTGTTTCTTTCTTGCTTTTTTTTTGTTCAAAAAAGCAGAGATTTTGCCATTCAAAGGTGTTTGATATGGGGGAAGTAGAGGAGGGGCGGGGGGCTGGGGTTTCTATTCTTTTATGATTCTCTAAAGAGTAAAAGATAACCATCATTCCTCAATAAGGAAGGTTTGTGTAATGCGGGGTTGAATTATTCAAGGGGGAACTTCTTAGCATCCTTATGTAAACTGAATGGGAGTTTTTTTTTCTTCTCTCTATTGAAAGTGGTTAAGTAGATAGTTCTTATAAAGCCAAAGGGCGTGTAAAGACCAAAAGAAGAAGAAGAATAAGTAACAGGACACAAATACGATTTTTAAAACTGTCTATATTACATTGAAAAAGGAGAAAATGTTTCTTCCTTCTTAATGTATGTTATATGGATCGATTGTCTGAGAGTTTTGCAAAAAGAGAGAAAGCGAGAGAGAGAGAGATAAGAGATTTGCATATATTCAACCTTTTGGCAAATAATGGTATAGGTGAAACAAAGAGATAGATAGAGAGAGAGAGAGAGAGAGAGAGAGAGAGAGAAAGACATGACTACAAGTGTCATTAAGAAAAATGGAGCTTTGGGATGGTACCAAATAAGACTCCGTATCTCCTACATGTATATTTATATAGAAAGACAGGGCCCCCTCGCTCTTTCTATATAAAAATCTATGTAGGAGATATATAAAGTTAAGAGAAAAATGAGGTATCATCATTGTGACGTCATTTAAGACACGGTTTCGTCCTCTTTTTTTGTGGTTAAAAGAGAGAGAAGCTCTTTGGAAAATGCTTATCTTTTTCTCAAGTTTTATTCAGGTCATTTGTTTCACTTGTGGTTTGATGTTCGATTGATTCGACTGGAATTACAATTCCTTTTCTTTTTGTATTTTGCCTCCATTCTATTTGTAATGTCAGCCTGAGCTTAGCTAGTAGCTAACTTCTTTTTTATTTGGCGTCGATTCACTTTTTTTTCTTTCTCAATTTGGTTTTTTTTTAAAAGCTACTCTTGAGTGTCTTATTGATTTTAGAATCAAAAGGAAAATTGTCAAGAGAATAACGGTTAAGAAAATTAACATGCTGTTAGGATATTTTTTCTTTTAGATAGAATTGCAAAATTTGCAACTATCATCAAAAGAATGTTTTTTTTTTAGCAAATGAAGATTTGAAAGTTAAGGTTGATAGTTGCAATGAAATGACATCAAGATTTTATGACCTTAAATTCATCATTTACCCACTCCTCCCCCCCCCCCCCCCCTTTTTTTTCTTCTTCGAAACCTTTGCTTAAATCTAGAGCTAAGCTTAAAAAATGGTACAAAGCAAAACTCTATTATAGTTTGAGTTTATGAAGGGCTTTTAAATTTAGCTTTGTTTAAGAGCTTTTAATAAACAGTTGATTTTCGAGCTAAGAAGAACTTGAATGTGTATTAGTAACTAGAACGGTAGTTGAACCACTTAATAGTATTTTCATATTGATATCTGATAGTCAGGTTCTAAAATATCTTTAAAGTTTATCTTAATTTTGGTCCTGAAAGACAGAATTACTAGAGTTTGAAGGCGTTTACACTTTAAAAAACGACCCACAGCTAAGTTAACTTTGCCTAAAGGCTAAATTAGTTTAAAAAGAAATTTATAGCTTATAATTTATAAACTAGAAGAGTAAGGTAATCACATAACAGTAATCCCCATGCGTTATGACGATACCTTCTAAAAACATTTAAATGCATATAAAAATTTTCATTTTCTTTAATTTTTAATTTAAAGTTTATAAATGCAAAAATGTTAAATTTTGGAATGCATTTTCGTATGTGTTCTTTCTTTTATCCTTCTAGCCTCTAACCAACTTTGAGTTTGTTTTAAATTTCTGGTGAATCCACCATCTGCATGCACACAACCTTTTTAATGATCTTTTGCTTGTTTCTCAGTCAGAATAAAAAGGTGACCATCAAAAAGTTAAGATGGGGAGGATTATCATCTTAATGTGAATATTAGTTAAGTTTCATCATCATCATCATCATCATCGTCATCAACGTGGGCGCACAGTAATTAGCTTAAGAAGTATTAGTTCTGATGAGATGAGAGAAGTGTGTGTGGGGGGGGGGGGGGAAATAGAAAGAAAGACAAGAAATTCTGGTTAGGTCAAGAGAGTGTTGCGAATGGATTTATTTCTTTGTAGCAAAAAAAAAAAATGACTGGAAAAGAAATTGCATTGACATTTCATTCTTGTCATAGTTTGTCATGATTACATATGCATTGAATGGGAAGTTCTTGTGCTACTTATATATACGATACGTCACTCTTAATGAGTGACATTTTCGATTAAGGAGAAAAAAACAAAACAGTAACTTAATAAATATGTCACAGCAGTAAGAGATTGTTGTATCAAGATAAATTTATAAAGGTAAAGCAACTTCCATGTTTCTTACACAGGCATTTAGAAATCGGGACGAACACAAGTTAACTCCGCTCTTTTTATGACGAACGGCAACTTCTAATTGGTTTGTTGTGTGGTTCGACGTTGAAAAGGGCGGAGCATGCGACGTCAGACTACATAACCAACCAATTAGAAGTTGTATTCGTCATAAAAAGGGCGGAGCCTACTTGTGTTCGTCCCGATTTCTAAATGCCTGTGTTTCTTATTTGGATGCCATTATTACTACGACAATTGCACAGGTTGCTACTGCAGCAGCCTCACTGACGACCGACATTCTGAAGATCAAATGAAGTGTGGACGCAAAACTTTATTTGGAAACAGTTTTGCAAACTGTTTATGAACAATTTACAAACACTATGCAAAAACATAACAGTTTGCAAACTAAATTTCAAAGTCTGGACAAGGCTAAACAGAAATTGAAAACACAAACACAGAGGGACAAATATTAAAGGTAGGTTAGGTATTCACCAAAAGAGCAAACAAGAACGAGCGAGCATTTTCACACAATAATAGTCTGGTGAGTACCGGTTAGCAAGCGAACAAACATTAGCTCGCTCGCGTTCAAAAAAGATCGGGGGAATGGCTGTATATAAAAACAAAAGACTTGTCAAGTTGTTCGTGCTCGTTTAGTGTGAACGGTGATAATTGTAATTGTATTGTTGAAATGCTTGTGGAGCAGTGCGGTTCAAGTGCTCGCTGTAAACGATAAATCAACTGCGAACTGGAACATATTCTCTCTGGTATTGCCGCAAGATGAGCATTTCAAGAGAACACGAGCAAACCATCGGGCGAGCATTGTTTGCAAATGTTTGCTCTTGCTCGCTCTTTTGATGAATACACACCGTAAGATATGACACACACGCAGATAATGTTTCTCAGCGGATGTGTGGTTGTCATGGTTACCAATTTGACTTTTTTCTTAAAAAAAAAATGAACTCCTGATCTGCTCTGACGTCACAAATGACGTCTTCATTAAAAGTAATTAGTGTCGATGAACGTTTTCTTTTTGGAAGAAAAATATATTCTTGTTTGACTTGGGTTTTATTTATTTTTTTTAAGAAAACTTCTCTCTTTGGTTTGATGGATTAATCTCAAATGATTTAATTGCTCGTGATTGATAGTCATTTGTTCGGAAATCGCATTAACTCCCTCAAGATTTACATTAATTTTTGACTTTAATGATGATGAGGATGATGATGTTTTTCGAACCAATTGATGATATTCATTTTAGAAAATTAGTCATTATGTTTAAAACGTACTGTTTGATCTAATATTTAATGTTGTTGAAATTCATTTCTTAATTCTAAACAAATCTCTTCTTTTATTTGTGTTTAGCGCCGCCTCACACAAATTAGAATTATTATTACAATGGAAACCGATTTAACAAGGAAAAATCGGATAACACGAAATATATTTTCGGTCAGTTCTCGCTCTCTATTTAAATAAGAACATAAGAATTCTTTCGTTTAACAATAAAAAAAAGTAAAATCTGGTCCATTATTCAGTTTCATTTTAAACAGTTTCTATTGTGTTTATTATTTATTTATTATTAATTTTGTCATTGATAATTTCTGAAGTCAGCAAATCATTTAACTACTTTGGAACTTCTACAAATTTATATTGCCTCTCCATAAACCACAACCACCTTTGAGCATAACTTTGACATTTTTCCGTTGTAAAATAGGTGATAATAATTTTAAGCCGATGCAAATACTCAATTATTTTTCTAGGTAATAACTGATTGACACGATTGAAATTTAGTGAAAATTTCATTATGGATGGGGGTGCCTTTTATTAGTGGCTGTTTAGTCTCTTATGTTTATTAGGTTATTTTACCTGACAATAGACAGGCAGTTAGAAATCGGTCAGAACTTCAGTTGGCTCCACCCTTTTTTATGACGAGCGGCAACTTCTAATTGGCTGGTTATGTAGTCTGACGTCACATGCTCCGCCCTTTTCAACGTCAGACTACATAACCAGCCAATTACAAGTTGCCGGTCGTCATAAAAAAGGGCGGAGCCAAGTGAGCCTGTGAAAATAGTCGTTATTTTGTTTGTGTCCCATATTTTCGGTCACATCGACAGTAGTGCCATTTAGGTATCTACCTAGATGGCACTACTGTCTTAAGTTAAACTTTTTTTGGTTTTTTTTTTTTTCTTGTTTCTTGCAACATTCTTTCACAGGCATTTAGAAACCGGGACGAACACAAGTTGGCTCCGCCCTTTTTATGACGACCGGCAACTTCTTATTGGTTGGTTATGTAGTCTGACGTCACATGCTCCGCCCTTTTCAACGTTGAACCACACAACAAACCAATTTAGAAGTTGCGGTCGTCATAAAAAGGGCGGAGCCAACTTGTGTTCGTTCCGATTTCTAAATGCCTGTCATTCTTTCATTGCATGCAATGAATGTATTTAGGTGTGCAAACTACATTAGCATTTTTGCATTCAGATTACACTCTACAAAGTTCCAAAAAAGTTAATGTTTCCGAAGATAGATTTATTTTTCTGAGCTCGTGTATATATTGCACGTGCGCTTTATATGGATGCGATCTTACTGTAGTTTATATTATTTTTTTTGCATTTTTTTTTAACATTAAAAAATGAAAAATATGCATTATATAAATTTTGTTGAAATTTCTGTAGCAAATACAAAAATATATAGGTCTAGACACAAGTGTGAAGAAGAAGAATGTGTTAGCGAAGGAATTTGAATGGATAACAACAAACACATGGAGAAAGAGAGAAAGAAAAAGTGTTTTTTTAAAAAAAAAAAAGACGACGACCAAATGTCTCTTCCATCTGTTTCGCTAAACTTCACACACATTTTTGCTGCTTCGTTGGAAAATGTGTGTGTGAAAAAAAGAGAGAGGACCCTTATATTATTAACAACAAAAAATGGGTTTTATGGTTGGATTATGCACATTTTTTAGTGTGTGCATTATATGATGATGATGATGATGTGTGTGTGTGTGAGGTTTTGCGACCTTCTTCACTTTTTTTTTTTCTCTTTCTCAATTGAGTTTTTTTTATGTTAACACGGACTAATAATATTCTTTTGAAGTGTTTACAAAAAGACATTGATGCTTGTGTTATTCTTGTTTGTTTGTTCTCTTCTGTGATTGGTTTATTTACATGTTCAATGTTGTTGTGTTTGTATCCATTTCACACATTATTTTTAAAAAAATTATGCAAATTAATGTAATAAATTGGAGGTTCGGATTTTGTTTGAATTTATTGTTGATTTTAATTAAAGCTTATTAGTTAGCAGTAAAAAATCTAATCTTGTGAATTTATTATAAACTATTGCCACAAATATATTTATTTTTAATGTCTGCATAATTAATAATGTTACTTAAGATGGTTTTAAAGTGTAAACGGCGTCCCTCAAACTCTGGTTAATTCTGTCTTTCAGGAAGCAAAATTAAAGACAGGATAGAAAATTAAAATTGGAAAGGTAGCTCAAACAATTAGGGTATTTTCATGTTGATATCTTTTAAAGATGACATTTTTTTTAAGTTAGCAACTTGAAAATGCTATTTAGTGATTCAGCTACCCTTCTAGTTTCTAAAACACTTTCAATTTCTTTAGTGTTGCTCTTTTCAAATTGAAACGCAGTTACGCAGGCAAACTAGTTCGAAAATCAGCTGATCATAAAACATCTTAAAGGTTATTTAAGAATGCAAGTATAGATTATTTATTTTGTGCGTGTATTGTTAGATGGCGCCACCAGGCCTTCCATAGAAATGTACTAAACAACTCTTCAACCCTTGACTCACCTTCCCTTTTTTTCACGTGGCAAACGTTTAATTGCGGGTCGCTAATTCTACACGTGCTCTCTTCACTTATATTATGTTCTGGGTAAGTTTGTCACGTGCTGATAATAGCTTGTTTTGGACGCTTTCAGAGCTAAAAGGCTGCATTTTTTTTTCAACTAATTGGCACGAGTGTAGTTTGCCACCTATAGAGGTTGCATGCGCCATCTGCCTTGCGTTTACACAAGTCTTTTTCTATGGAGCCCTCTTAATATATTAGTTTTTTTCTTAGTATATTTTAAACTTATAAAAATAGTTAATTAAAGAAGTTAAATATATATATATATTTTTAAAAAAAAAAGCAATTAAGACTAGACTTAAACGTAAGCTTTATCTATTTTAAAGTTACAGTAAAACTTCACTAAAATCTGTTTCTATTTTATTTAAATATCCTCTTGATTAATTTTTATTTGAAGCTAGCTATCTGATAAATTCTTGTCAGTTTGTAGTTATTGATTATGATTTTTATTAAACCAACCAAAAACAGCTAACATATTGACAAAAGTTGAGAAGGGGATTTGAAGTGTTTTTCTCGATGTCATTCTTCAATAGGAATCTATAGAGAGAGAAAGAGAAAAAAGAGAGAGAGAGAGAGGGGATAAATGTTTTCTGTGAGTGTTTCGTTTTACAAGTATCGAAAATCCTTCAAAAGCAGATTACAAATTAGGAGGTGTGTTCCTTCATATATAATAAGTGGTGGTGGTTCCATGAAATCACATATTTAGGGTTGTAACTGTCATTTGGATATATGAAGTGGAGGAAGAAAAAAAAAGATGTTAAGAGAACTGAGAAAAGAACGAAATTGGTTGACAAACACAATCCGTGGACTTACAATTGTTAAGTGAAACTAAAGAAAACCTTAAGGTTTTGAACGCATCTGGTTGATTGTGCTTTAAATCTCGTATATATATATAGAGAGAAAAAGGTATTAGTTGAAACTAAAAGTTTTTCAATTGAGAGAAAATACAGATTTCAGCCACCAGCTGGCAGTATCTTTAAAAAAATTATCATCAATTTAAAGATTCTGGTATAAATGCAACATTACATATGTAAAATGCACAATGTTATTTATGTCAGAACCTGTTAATCGATAATTTATTTTTTCAGGTGCTGCCAACTGGCGACAATTTCTACTACTTTGCAATAGTTTAGTAGATTTCGAATGCTATTGGATTAGCACCGAGCAAAGCTTTTTTTTTTGGTTTATTGGAGTGCCTCTTAATTGAAGAAAACAAATTCCTTCTTAAATAGCATTTTAGTACAAAAGATTTGGTAGGTAGGACAATGGACACTCAATGACCATCAAAGAATTAAGTGCTACTGCGACTGATGCTGATGTTAGAATGTCCAGAGAGAGAGAGAGAGAGAAAAAAAATAAGATTAGAATTCCAACAGATGGACTATTATGACGAATCCAATTTGCCACTAATGTCCAATCTATTTAATTGACGAACTATCGGATTATATTGAAGAAAATGACAATGTACTTTCATGTTGTACACTTATAACGTGTACAATTTTGTATTCAGGTGTGTTGTATTCATTTAATATAAGCCCCCCCCCCCACAACTGTCTGAGGATTGTGCAAAGCCTTTGATTTTATTGCATAATCCATTGGTCTACTGATTTTCATAGACTCAAGACTTCAGTAGGCCTACTTACCCTTCATTCAATAAGGGTATGTAAAGTGTTTTTTAATGTACTTTAAGTAGAAATGTTGGGTGCTATAATACATACCAGTTGAAGTCTGCAAGACAAAGAATGTCTTCATTTTAGCTATAATGCAATGTGCGATTCAAATGTTATACTAATTCATATTGGTCAATAATATATTTGATCTTATCTTTTTTTTTTGTTTGTAATTTTCTCATTACCATATCATATTTATTCGTTATAATTGTTGCCATCAATTAATATTTAATGTAAAAATCATTCGTTCAAAGCTTCGTCTAAGTTGCGATCACCTTTATCTTTACAATTTGCATTCCTATTCCTTAAAGTCTCACATTTTTAAATTAGAAGCTAATGTCCATTGGACATTAAATTGCCTTTTTAATCGCATGAGAAAAAAAAAAAAAGAAAACTACAAGTAATATCATTACTTCTGACAGTCATTACATTGTTTTTGGTAACTTGAAATTGAAATGAGTTTAAGCTTTTAAGAGTTTGATATTGAACGTGTTGAAGAGGTGTAGTAAGCTGTTGAGGACGATACTTGAATGAATATTTTGTTCAAAGGGAATTCCCTAATGTCTGATATTGAAAGACTGGAACGATGTCTGTCTGATCATCATCATCATCATCCAATATATGGAAAGGTTTGCAAGAAGAAGAAGAAGAAGAAAAAGTAAAAACTATTGATTCTTCTCGTCATCTCTCATCTTTGGACGACCACTTTGGTCATCCAATGAAGAAGGGCCGCCTGTCTTTATGTAGGATGATGATAATGCATGGTTTTGATAGCCACACAAACACATATACAAAATTTCACGTCCACTATTACTATCAAATTCAAGTAACTGTTTTTATTATGGTTGACCATTTAGGCTAACTATATTAGGGCCTACACACACAATGATAATTGGGTGGTTTAGGAGCAAACTAAGAGAGGAGGGAGGGATATTTTCAGGAATTTATTTCTACTTATGATGAGAGTTTGTTATATTGAGGAACGAGAATAAAAATACATGTCTTTTTTTTTTTTTGCCTACATGTAGTTCAGTTAATCTGCTTTAAAATGAGTTCTTCTTCTTCTTAGTAGGGAACGGTTGTTATGGCAACACCAATTCCTCTTCTTCCATCTTCGTCTCCTTTTTATAAGATATTATAATAGTTTCTTGTTTTCTGAGAAACGACTTCGGGTTTTTCTTTCTCTCTTTATTTGGGTACAAAAGTGGGTCCCAATATATAAACATTGTATTAGATAGGGGTGCCTTCATGAGGTAATGATGGAGAGCATCTCTTATTCAATATTACATTTGCGTCGGTATTTTCTATCCCCTCTTTCTCTCTCTCTCTCTCTCTCTCTCTCTCTCTCTTTCTCTCATTTTCTAAGTTCCCTCTGCTTTTTTTTTTCGTTACTTAAAACAATGAAAAATGTATTGGTATCATCCATTTTCTAGTTTCTTACTCTACAAGGTTTATTTAACCTGAAGGGTTGTTCTTAGAATTAGATCTTTTTTATTATATACAGTATATATACTGTATATAGAGAGAAGAGGTCTCTTAGATGAAAAAGAAAGAAACACACCACTTATTTAACGTGGTGATTTCTAGGCCTCGTTTTTAATGTTTTATTAGGAGAAAAAAAAAAAGGATTGGATAGGCCTACATGTGTACAGGATGTGCTCAAATGAAAGAAAAGCACAAGATGAGTCTTAAATGACATTGTCATAATTAATTGGATACATGGATGAACGTCAGTACAATTGTGAACTTATCACATATTAGATTTTTTACTAAATCCAGTGTATTTTTTTCTCTCTCTCAAGACTTTCATCTTCAAGTTTCAACTGTCGATGTTATTAATGGATACTGGCTTGGAACAGTAAAGTGTCTTATTAGCAGTGGTTTCCAAGCTGTTTTTGCTTAAGGAAACGTCTGACCAAATAGCAGCACCAGTCAGAGTGTGCCACACAATAGGGCCCTGTACACCCTTTGAAAAGCAAAAAAAGGTTTACTGCGTTCATGGAATAGGACAGTTTTACTTAATTTGCTTGTCCAATGAAGTTAAAATTGATTTGAAAATATTAAATAATGATAACATTCAACATAAGGTCCAAAAGTTCGTGGCACACCTAGCAATACTTAAGACACACCCTTTGGGAATCACTGGTCTATCAGAATATATCATAATATACCATAAAAAATAGTCAAATTGGTGTATTATTTTTATGTCAATAAGTAATTCTACAAAATCACTAGCTAATATGTAAAACCACCCAGTCAGACGTAAATCTGAAAAATTAATATTGTTTCAAGCAATCTTTATAATAAAGACTAAAATAACAAATGAATGGACGTAAAAAAGCCTAAAATAAGTCATAGCACAATAAAATCATAACGACCTTGGCTACGTTTGGTTCATAAATGCTTTAAAGCTGCTCGAAAAGCTGGCTATAGCCATAAGACGATGCTTAAAATCCGTTTTCAGATTTAGCAAGCTCATCTAGCTGCTATAAAAGAGCTTTGGAACTGAACGCGGCCATCATAATCTCTATATATTATACTTATTAAATCAAATTTGAATCATTCTTCATCACTATAGCTTAAAATTCAATTAATTCTGCAGATTTACTGGGAAATTGATGGTTTTCCCTAATATTTTCGACTCTGGCAGCAACAAATGCCGTTTATTTTGTCTGTTTTGTTTTTATCATGCAGTATCTTGCAAAGATGAAAAAGCGCCATCTGTCAAAGTTTAGATTTTGTAACAAGATATAAATTAGGTCTAGGAGGTATATTTGTTATATTTTGTTTTAAAATTGAATTATTTATGTGTTTGTTGCATTCAATTATCATTCATTTATTCATTCATTCAATGCTTGTGGGCAGACATTTCTTCTTCTTCTGATTTTGTTAACTTTTCTATAGAAAAAGACCTTTTCCTGACCTTTTAAAAGAACATCATCATGAATTTGTTGATTTTTTTTATTCTGCTTCTGAATTTGATTTCTAAAAGGTTAAGATGAGCTTGTTCTCATTTCAAATGCTGAATTTGGTTGTTTTTTTGTTTTTTTAAAAAGCATCTAATTTCCTTTTTTTTTCTTTTTATGGAAGAAGAGATTGTTATAAAGAGAGAGAGAGAGAGAGAGAGAGAGAGAGAGAGAGAGAGAGAGAGAGAGAGAGAGAGAGAGAGAGAAAGGAAACAATGTTTCATTAAAAAAGTGAAACAACAACAGCTTCAATCTCTAAACGTACTTAATTTTCTATGTAATTTATGCATAGTCATGAATAATTTCGATTCTGAAATCTTTTCATCTCTTAAATTAATAATTCGGAGATGATGATGATCATGATGTTAGTGGTTGGCTGTGGTGGGGCGGCAGTGTTGGTTAGTAGAAGGGAGGGGGTAACTCATGTTATACCTGAAGTATATATAGGCTTCATAATAATTGCCTACGTCATGTGACCATTTCTCAACTGTTCTAATGAATCATTTTGAAAAACTACTTACGTGTTCTTTGCATAGAATGGTGAATATTTGGCACACATACACTTTACAGGGCAAACTGGAAAATCAGTTATTTTGCACAATTACTAGACAGTTTTCAAAATGCACAATTAATAGCTTTTTAGGCATTGTCTAAAAAAAGTTATTAAGTGTGCATATTATCAAATTTTTGATTTTAAACATTGTCTAAGTTAATTTATAGAATGACTGATTTTCTGCTTTGGTTGTAATAAACTGTAATGGCAATAGCTAGACATGTCAGTGGGATTTATTTCTAGTCTTGAACCCTGGTGCCATATTACAGATAGAAAATAAGACTGTCATATGACAGTACATTTTTATCTCTAACTCATAATCTTTTTACTGTAACAAAAGCAAATTACAAAATATGAGTATAACAAGTATGATCATATGGCTGCCATTAACTGCTGTGCAGAATAACATATGACAGTCATAAAATAATAGTGCACATGCAGTGACATTATAAGGTATGATTATCACAATTTTGTGACTTTTTTTCTGTAATGATGCTCCAGAAATGTATTAAAAGTTTGAGTTTCTGCTACCAAATATTTATATAACCTTTGGTTTTGCTGAAACCATTGTTTACCATTAGCTAGAGGGCGCTTTTTCTGTCTAAAAGCATTGGTTTAGTCATAAATGTCCTGCTGGATTTCTATTTTGGTTTTTATGTATGAGATTCCCAGATGTAACAAAAGTACGAAAAATGGTTTCTAAACTCGGTTGACTACCAAATGTCACTCACTCACTCACTGTATATATGTATGTAGATGATAGTGTTTGTGCATCGCGTTTACATATAAACTCCATTCTGTTAAGTGTTGTTGTGGTCATCAAAACCTTCCTCTCCAATTATTATAAAGACCTCTTTAGACTGGTCATTTTTTTCATTGTTTGGATGTTTGCCAGGTGTAGGTACAGTAAAATCTCCAAATTGCAATGGGAGAGAAAGTGGCGAGAGAAGAATCTTTTTCAACTGGACACTTCATTATCAGAATTGTGGTACAACAACTACAATATATATTTTGTCCATGTACCGAGGTGGTTATTAGAATGTTTTGTCTCAAGTGGACAAAGATATGAGCTTTTTGCATATGAATTTAAACCGTCGTTCACCACACTTAGATCCAAATGTTTAAATAGCTCGATTAAACTGGAAATGTCTATGGGGATGATGGAGTTGTTCTTTATTTTTGGAGAGTTTCTTGTTGAGTTGATGAGGTTGTAACTTTAGGGGGTTAGTTAGAACTTTACAATTTTATTACATGGTGTATTATTATACAATCTCAAGTTTTGTTCAGTTTTTCAGAGTTTTCCTGAATTGAGTTCGGGTCAAGAGACAGAGAGAGAAAGATCTTTTAGATTTTTGACGATGCATTTTGCATGCTGCAGTTGGACCGTTGTCTTTTTGCCAAAGGCCTTATTGGCTACTTGCAGCAGAAAAGTAATCTTTGAAATTCAAATTGAAATATGATATATATTTACATACATATGATGTACATTTATACATTTTTTTTTGATAAATTATTAAAATTTGATTCAGAACGCAGATATTTGGTTATTCAACTTTGTCGGTCTTTTCAAATGAAAAAAAAGAAGCATTTTGAATTTGTTTTACATTTGTTCATTTATTCTGATAAACATGAACTGTTTCAATTTTTTTTAATGGTGACTGACAGCCAGTTCTCCCACCCACAGTAAGTAATAACATAGCGATTTTTATTTTAAAATGTATCAGCAGAGATCAAGTTTGCATTTCAATTAGGATGCGTTTTATGCTAATGAACAAATACTGTCTTATGTTAATGAGTCACATAACAATGCGTCAATGTTGCCAGCACAGTAGAGTCCACGACCTGTTTTTTTCTGATATGAAATCTATTCTAAACGGTTCACGTTGTTCACACTGGGCAATGTTTACCATCTCAGTATAAGATTAACCGTAAAAATTTTCTTTTGAATTTTTGAATTTGAAAAAATAACTCCGCAAGCTGCCAAGAATGCCTGTGACAGAGGGACAAAAGTTAAATTGCAGCATTCACGAAACGTAATGTCAAAATCCCAAGATTTAAACCCAACAACAATTGCAATGTGTTCTGGCCTGGTGGTAATATACCCATGGATAATGGATTTAATTGGCAGCAAACACTCAGCGTATGTAGTGATGCATGGCCCCTATTGTTAGAAAATTGAGAGCCTTCTAATGCAATTTTGATTTACATGCACAAAATACCCTGCAAGTGAGTTCCATTGTCGTACCACTCTAGGAAGAAAAAAAAAAACGAAATTGTGATTTTTCTGCAAGTTGGTATTTAAGAAACCATTTGCAAGTCGTGGCATTCTAGAAATCTAATAGTGAATGTCGCTGCATAAAGTGTGATTGTGGCTTAGGAGTTGAGCTTTTTTATAAAAAAAAAACCTGACCTTTTTTTAAAACATAATAACACAATGAAGGGTGAAAGGGGTGGAGTTGCGATTTCAAAACAAAGATAACGAGTGTCTTATTTGCATCAGTCACAAACATACAGAGATGTGCATACAACTTGTACAATGAATACTAATGTAAGCAGTAAGTTGTATGTTTCTTGATTGTGTTACTCATTTGGAGGCGGGTATGGAGGATTTGTAAATGGTGTCATCATGTTTTTAAATCATAGTTTTTTGTGTCTGTGGTGAACAGTTAGTATTTCATGTGTGTGTGTGTGTGTGTGTGTGTGTATTTAAGTATATTTTTGTTAAGTTGAACAGATTTACAGGACGTGTTTTAAGACAGTGTCCCACTGTGACTAAAGGAATCAACTGCAACTTTACTTGGCAATTTATATTATTCAACCTGCATCGATGCATGAAATGACTTAAAGGGAGTTGTGTGCACACTAGTTGATTTATTTAGGCACTGTGGGATTCGTATTTATATCAGGCTTTATATATTGGAACTTTTCATCAAAACTTCTTAAAGCTAAATTCTAAAAGCTAAATATAAGAAATAATAGTAAAAGTGTAGTTTAGCATATTTTATTCAAGAATAATAGCATGAAAACAAATAGCGTATTAAATTATTATATATATTAAGCCAGGTCTGTGTGTGTGTGTGATCTAACGCTGTACAAATATTTATATAAATTTAAATGAACCGCTTTTTTTTTCTCAAGGTCATCTATATGTTGAACTCTTCCCATCCAAGATCCCCATGATATTAAATTGGGGAGGGGAAAAGGTTGGAAAGTTTAGAAGGGGGGGAAGATAGAGAGAAACCTGGAGGGTCAAAAAGTGGGAGGGGATGACTGAAATTGAAATGAAAGGAGTAAAAAAGGAACAATCAACGCGCATGCGCACGCCAGAGAAAATGAAAAACTCATTTTCTTTTTCAAATATGAAAAGGGGAGGGGATAATAGTAGCAAAATTAAACTACAGTTTCTCATGCCTAGTTCTCACAACCTTCATGTAGCTCAGGCTAAGGACTTAGCCTATGTATACGGGTTGTGAGAACACACACTAGATGGTGGTCAATGTCAAATGTTAGCTAGGGTTAGGTAGCCTTGGTTACCCATATGTAGCCTACACATTATTTAGTGTGAATGCACGAAAAAGTTAACTTGATCGTACGCCACCTGGTGGTCATAAATCTGAATAGAAAATGGCGTCATTCATTTTCTATTTCCATTGTTAGATGTTTCAGTCTATTCGTTAATTTATTAAAATAATTTAAAATTATTGTGACCGGAGTCACATATATAAATAAAAAACTCCATAGTAATAACATCACACATCTGTAGTTGCATCACTTTATTAGAGCCTTGTCTTCCATATACACAGGTACCAAAACATCAGTAGTCATAATAGGTGAGGGCTATGCCTTCAATTTTCAAATACATAAAAACATCATACTTAGCTATTGGTCTTTGCCATTCAAATACAGTACAAAACATAGGCCTAAGCCTTCAAACACATATTTCCTGGGTGCATTCCCAACCTGGTCTCCACCAGAAGGGGAACTGCCCGGATCATTACATTTTAGTACGACAACAACAACTACAGTTACAACAACAACAATGCTCTCATCTCCAAGATTTACCTTTTTATAGGCCCTATTTTGTATTTAAAATTAACTGTCACTCTGAAAAAACCAATAAGCTTGCTAGTTTTGAATATAACTATTACAACAACCAACTGAAACCATATGAATATTTGAATTCAAATAATTCCAGCAACCTGTCATAACAGCCCTCAACAATAAACAACAAAAAAACAAAGAAAGAAGTTGGTGACCTTAGGTCACCAACTACCAAAAAGGAGTCAGGATAGATGCTCATAAAGTTGCCACCAGCTAATGGGTTTTCAAAAACAATAAATTACAAATATTGTATTTCAGTTGAGATTTAATTTAAACAATTTAAGATGCTAGTTTTTAGTGACCACCAGGTCACATTATCTATTGATCTTTATTTAATAATTACTTATTTCCATAAACTCTAAATCATCAACCTACTTACAATTAAAATATGTTGCATTTAGTGTGTTCAATGAAGACTCATGCAATTCAGTTTGGTTAGTATGGACAATATCAGCCATTTTCACTCCAATTATGTGTACATTATGCAGGCTATACACAGCACAATGTCCACACATAATGGCCAGTGCCAAATTTGTAAAAATGAAATATGCTGTAGTGAGCGCCCCCTTTAGGTAGGTCACGAAGCACATATGTAGCTGCTCACATGTGAACACAGTCGTTTAGCCAAGGCTATTTTAGCTCGAGCTACAAGAAGGTTGTGCGAACTAGGCATAACAGGCGATTGTGCCCAGCATTAGAATTTCTTTTGCTCAGCCCTTTTATGAACGTCATCAATTTCTAATTGGTTTGTTACTTGGTCTGACGTCATAAAAGGGCGGAGGAAAAGATTCTAATGCAGGGCACAATTGCCTGTGAATTTTGCTCCCGTCATTTATGACAAGTTACCCCACTAGTTTCCTTCATATTATACATATTAAACTTAAGTAATGTTATAACGAGGTTGTAACATGTTATAACAAGGGTAGAAGTCAGAAGTACACGTAAAGGCCGCTTTCATACGAGGATACAGGTATGACGACACGTGTATGATAAGATACTAAAGTTACAGGTTCACAAATAGAAGGGTTCGTACGTCGATACAGGAATGCTTTCATAGGTCTATATCATACATGTATCGTTATACACGTATCCTCGTTTAGAGGCGGCCTTACTTAACCAGAGTAGTTTTCAACCAAAGCACACAAAAGGCGGGAGAAAACAACAGTTTGAAATTAGTATGCTAAAATACATGACTGAAGCGTACGGAACAGTCGGAAAATTAGGTTTTGTTAAATTAAGCTTGTTGCAGGTGGTCTGGGAGCCAGGGAGCGCAATTTCTTAGTTTTTAAAGAATTATTTCATCAAATTAGTCGATTGTTCCGACCGTTTTTTCCGTTCAACACATTAGGGAGTGGAAGGAACAAACGACAATACCGAACCATAATTCTTTAAAAATGGGGGGGGGGGGGGGCTGCGCCCTCTAGACCTCTTGCATCAAGCTTAATTTATCAAAACCTAATCTAGGTTAGGTTAGAAAAAGGCTGGAGAAAACAAAGGTAATAATTAACTGCGCTAAAATACATGATTGAAACAATGGGAGTACGCTAAACTACATATGTACTCTTTTACCGAATTATTATTATTATTAGATATAACTACATTAATTAGGTATAATTACAGTTAAAATGGTTAGCAATTGAGTTAACACAACTGCATTTATTTATACAAGTTGATTAACTACATTATTTAATGGTTAAAACACCACTTCCTGTTTTGGACACAAGTTTGTCCTACAATTAATATTATACAGCGATTGTCTTATTGATGGAAGTGAAATAAAATCATGTAACCTCATAGAGGTGTTTTACAAATGGAAACACACCCCAAAACCCACGTTAATGCTTGACTGCAGTTTACTGTAACCTTGGTTATGTAACTGGTGTTATTTTTTTTTATAATGGAAATGTGGTATTATTGTTAACAAGAACTTGGTGCCTTGTTGAGTCTGGGTAATTTTCCAACTGTGGAACAAACCTAGTACCTACGTTTACATATGCCACATAAAATATACAGAAGTATCATTTCCTTAGTTAGTTTTTTTTCCCTTTCTGTAAATTTGTTTATGAAGCAACATGGAATTTCTTTTCTCTTTTTAAGTGCGCGCAACATGAGCTCAGCAGTAATTTTAATTGTTTTTAGCTAGATTTTTGTGTCTTATCTTGTTGCAGCTACTTGCAAACAAGACTTTGTGAGTTGTGACTATTAGTGGAAACGCTCCTTCTTCTTAATGCACAGCTTTGAGATATATATGCTGATATTTATTGACTTTTGAAGTGTGGTTGACTCATCTTTCAATATTTAAGAACGATGGAATTATTAAGGAGCTTATTTTGCTCTTAAAATAACATTGTTTACATAACTCGGTGAATTAAATGTAGGAAGTCAGTTGATTATTTATTCTCGTCATCAAAATCATCATCATCATCATGACGAGAATTGAACAAATGACTCCAACATGTATTAAAGATGTTTTGTAAACTTATTATCAATTGTAAAAACGTTAAACTAGGTATCTTTTATATTAGGTTGTATTAAAAGAGAGAAGGAGAGATGACATGCTGACTTATAGAAAGAAGAAAAGAAAAAAAAAAAAAGGAATTGAATGAAAAGTTGGGGGGTGGTAAAAGAAATGAAGGGACACACAAGACATCATTTGTGAGTAGTTTCACATTTCATCGTCAAGGTCTCGTTTGACTTTGGCAAATATCTACTAACATTTGATCTAAACGCAAATTGATTGCTTGCTGGCCGTTTGACGACCGACCAACCAGCGGGTTCACATCAATGCATTGCAGTCTCCCTCTGCCTGCCTGCATCTTATATTGCTTTACGGTCTTTTTCTTCGATTTGTGTCATAGATTGTCATTCAACACACAAAACAGCTTTTCTTTATTGTGGCTTCTTATGTGGTGTGTTCAATTGAATGGCACGCGTGTCACTGGACACACATACCAGATAAAGACCAAAAGATGTTTGAGAACGTTTTTAAATTCATCGGTTAATTAAACGTTATGCAACAACCAATTGCAACGTGTCGATGCAATTTAGTAAATTTTTCGCTCAAGAATAACTGTTAAATAAGGCGAAAAAAGTACGGGTTTTGTAGTCAAAAATGACTTGTTCGAGGCTAGATTTTTCGTGAAGTTGTACTACAACTGGACTATGGTTGTAAGTTACCTTTGGCCTCTAACAATAATTGCCAAAAAAAAGCATAATTTTTTTGGTCTTATTGATAATGCAGCTTTTTATAAGGAACTTTGTGAAGAAGTTCAAAGTTTATTTGAAACGAGAATTGTGTTTTTAAGGGACTATAAAGCGGCGATCTCATTGGCAGTATTTAAATCAAGATTCAATGCAATGTGTCTTTAAATGAATTGCAATTGCCAATGTTTAAGACTTAAAGTGGTTTGTTGTGCACCACACACTGTCTTACAGAAAACGCTGATCTTCGTTTTATTTTGCAAGAAACTGCGCAAGATTCACAGCAAAATTGGTCTTATTTCTTGCACCGAATCAAGTGAGAAAATAGCCAATGTGATGGAGCTTTACACTGGCTATTTTTCTAGCAAGATTCCGTGCAAAGAAATGTCAAATATTGCTGTGAATATTGCAAAAAAAAAAAAAAAAAACGAAGATCAGCATTTTCTGTAAGAAAAAAAAACCACTTTAAAGTATTATCACGTTGACAATTGCAATTAATTCAATTTACACATTGCAATGAATCTTGCTTTAAATATTGCCCACGAGGCGATCGATTTAAGGAAGGCTGTTGTAAAAAATTTCATTTTCAATATTTTTATAGTCATTAAAATATTGACTAGCTATTCTAGTTTCAAATAAACTTTAAATTTCTTTTAAGAATTGTTTCTTATAATTGGTAGAAATCTACATGATTGTGAAAAACTCAAACAAGATTTGTGGCAAGAATGTGTTTCTCTTAACTTGCGAGTTGAAAAAAACGATGGCTGATCAACTTTCAATGGTGCCACTGTTCTACGAAGGTGGTTTAGTGGTACTGTTGGCACACTTGGTAATATGTGTATAGTCGTGGTTATTTTTTTTTTCTTTCTATGTAGACATCTGAAGAAAAAGGTACACCATGGATAGAAAAAAAAAGCCGAAAAGGATGTAATGTTACCATGGTTACACACAGTACACTGTATTTTGTTTTTATATAAAAAGGGCTTTTTTTTCCTCTTTTCATCTGTGTTTATCTAATGTAATATGTCTGTGGAATTGGGAGGGAGGATGTGTCTGTTTGCGGTAATAGCGGTGAAGTACTTTCTGGCTTAGTTTTTTCATGAGTTTTTTTGACAGCTTATTATTTCTAGTAATTAACGCTTGTTATTAAAACGATTTTCTAGTTAAGGCACTCTTTCTCGGAATGAATTTACGACATGAAGGGAGTTAAAAAAAATGTATCAAGACACTATCTCCTCCACCACCTCTTATAATATTATATATTCCCTTTTCGGTTATTTTTTTTTTCTCTATCTCTCTCTATCGCTTTTACCGCTGAAAATTTGGAGTTTTGACATTTTAATACAAGAAGAAAGCCATATTTTGAAACAAAGCCAAAATAACGTTGACTAGAGACAAAAAAGAGCTTTTTTTATCATCATCACTCATTTTGAAATTGTCGATTTTTAAAGGTTGTCAATTGTGTATAAATATCCTCTTCTTCTCATCTTTATTCCTAGTTGAGGTTGTAAATAAAATGGTGGTTTACATTTTACAACAGCTGTGTTGTGGTTGATTGCCGAATTTCAAGGGGTTGCTTTTCACTTTGTTAACCTTTTTTTTTTTGTTTCATTCTTGGTTTTTTTTTTTTTCAAAGAATGATTTAAAGTCTTAGTGAGAACTTCGGAGGTGTGATAAGGATGTAAAATGATGTTGTTTTCTTATTTTGACCTACACCTTTTTACATTTGTCTTACATTTCATGTATCGTTATATTTATTATAACATGACTTGTTATTTTGTAATTTTTTGCAATTGCTCAACAACAACAACAAAAAAAAAAATAAATGGAAACAGGTGTTGCGTTCATGTGAATGTATGCTTGTGTGGTTACAGCTTGAAGAAGTTGATTTTGAAGTCAATAAAGAAGTAAATACTCATGTTTAGGGTGGAGGAAAGTTGGTTGACAACTAAATTTGAAACTTTATTTTATTCTCCTCCCTCCCCCTGAAAGTGAAAGAAACTCCGACACATTTTTACACTTCATTCACGTCCAGATTTATTGCATATGTTTGTTGCTCAATTTTCACTTTCTGTTCTTTTTTTTTTAAAGTGACATTTTCCATTTGGATTTATTTATGTTTTGGTAACATGCTAAAGAGAGAGAGAGAGAGAGAGCGTGTTAGAAAATGTCAGTGAAAGCAACTTGAGTTTGTGGCTGAGATTCGCCTCTATAAAAAGTTGTAAGACAGTTTAAGAAAAGAATTTTTGGACTTTTGTGTTTGTGTGCGTGTTAGTGAGGCATTTTAAGGTGTGTGTGTGGGGTATGCGTTCGTTTGTCCATCATCAGCTTATATTATTGGACGTTTGCTGTATTAAGTGACTGATGTTACCGGTTTTTTTTCTCTCTAAGAGCTCGAGTTCGAGGCTTTCTTTTTTTTCACCCACCATCATCATCACTATTTTTCGATTCCATTTTCTTGCTTTTTCTCAGGTTTTTTTTCTTCTCTCTTCTGGTGTGTTGGTGCCTGTTTTTCTTTTAGGCTACTTTTTTTACGTGACATGTCCATTAGACGCGACTTCCTATTATTTTCACACAATCCCTTTTCCATTTTCACAAAGGTGGAATTACTATAGGATTGTAGCAACCCCCCCCCCCCCCCCCCCCCAAAAAAAAAGGAGTAAAGGGAGAAAGAGAAGAAGGCGGGGGAGGGATGGTTGTATCTTGAGTGAAGGTTGATGTGTCTTGTTTTGTGCCTTTTTGAGTGGATGTTAGATGCATGCAAGGAAAATGTTGTGTATCACACGAGCAAGGCACGCACACACACAGAGACATTACATATAGAAAAAAAAAAGGTTCCCGGAACCGGTTCTTATGATGCAATTAACACGACAGAATGTCAAGGAAATGAAAGATATGGTGTTTTTGTTGTTGTTGTGTCGTAAAGGAATCAACATAGGTTTTTTTTTCTTTGAGGGAGGAAGGAAGGATGGGAAGAGGGGGAGAGAAAGAGAATGAGAGTAGGCCTAAGTTATGTGTGTATGTGGACCACACCCTTGGTTATATAAGTGGGCCGAAAAACTTGTCATTTCATTTTCATATGTCTTATAAACACATGCATAGACAATTTTATTTGACAGTTTTGTAAGCAATCCATCTTTATCGGTTGTCGTTTTTCGACATTCATTCATTCTAAGGCTTTTTTCTTTTCTTCCTATAATAAAGGCTTAAAGGTTTTTTTTTTACTTTAATATATCTTTTATATTTATTATGAATATGCAAGATATATAAGCCTATCCAATAATCCCCTATCTTTCTCCTCCTGTCTACTGTTCCTGTTTGCTGTTTGTTGTTCCACACCTACTACTATTTTTTTTTTCCAATCTAAAAACATGCAAATGAATTTTAGATGGATATGACGTTGGATTTTGTACATGATGAAATTATACCTCAAAGTTTGTCCAGCTATTTCGTTCTCATATATTCTACACTACTGGTGTATATACATGTATACATGTGTGTTATTGTCAATCTGCGGAATCAGTCTATCTTAACAATTGCCCAGGCAATCTGCATAACCACCAAACTGTTAGTGAATCTGCAAAATTCAGTACATTTTAGGTGTTGAATTTTGCAGATTCACTAGCAAGTTGGTTGTTTTGCAGATTGCCTTATTTCGCAGATTGACAGTAACATATATATATATATAACATTATTTGCCGAGCTGTATGTGTATGTGTAATAATACATGTATATAAATCTTTAATATTCTGCTCGAGATATAGATAGGACCAACCCCCCCCCCACCCACCCTTTTTCTATCTCCTCATCCTCCCCTTAAAACTTCTATCCTCCTCCCTCCTCCTCCCCTTAAAACTTCTATCCTCCTCCCTCCTCCCTCCTCCTCCCCTCCAATGTTCCTCTTATAAAAATAGAATTATTCGAGAGCTTTTTCTCTTCCATCTCTTTTTGCTTCTCTCTGTTTTAACACGACCGCATTGCAGTGTCCCGTTTACAGTGGTGCATTGAGCGCCCTCTTTTGAACATTTTCTAAAACATTTATCATCTTCAATGTTGAGATTTTTTTTTTTTTTCATGACACAAAAAATATTAATAAAAATGTAACTGAATTTGTTGAAAATTGAAATTGAATAGTTCAACAATTTAAGGAGGTTTTCAAGTGTAAAAACATGGTCTCTCTCAAACTCTTGATTAATATTCGTTTTTCAAGTACACAAGATGAAGAGAAACTTGAATGTGTTTTAGAAACTAGAAGGGTAGTTCAATCACGTAAGGGGTATTTTTTTCATGTTGATATATTTTTAAATAAGCTTTATATGGAAGTTTGAAAATGACACAACTTTAAGTATATGACATTTTTAATTTTTATCTATAAAATGTTTTATTTTGAAAGATATCAACATGAAAATGTCGCATCCATTACATTTTCACGAAATAAACATAAGTTTGCCTGATGCAAAACGCGAAATGGACATATATTTCGTGTAATGGACAATTACACTAAATGGATGCGTCAAAAATACCCTTATGTGATTGAGCAACAATATATCCTTCTTGTTTCTTAAAATATTTTCGAATTTCTTTTAATTTTGTTTTTAAAAGATAGAGAATAATTAAGAGTTAGAAAATCAGCTGTTCATAAACCATCTCAATGTGTATTATGTGTGTTTTTTTCTGTCAAGAATAGAAAACGAGTTATTTTTTTTTCATAATTAATAACTATGTATGCTTATTTATGTGGCTGTGATATTAAGAAATTGCCTAATGAGGGTGAAAAATAACGGTACAGAAAGGCGTAAACCTTTGAAACAATTTGCTGCTTGCAATTGTCTAAAACACTTAAGTGTTTTTGTCAACATAAGTTATGTATGACTAAGCGCCCTCTAGGTTTTACCGAATGAAACACGTTTTTTTTAAATAATGGAATGGTTAAAGCATTCATCTGTGGGGTCTAAATTATTGGGCGCAGTCGGGAAAGAAATAAAAAGCTTATTATCTGTAAAGAAACCAGAAAAGTACTGTCGGGAAACATGTAGGTCTGAAGTATTTTCTCAAGAAGGAAAGCAAGCAAGCATCTAATCCACATGCTTGCTTTTTTGAAGAAGTAGTTAAAATTAAATTATATACCTTGAAGTGGCGATCACATTGGCAGGCAATGTTTAAAGCAAGATTTACTGCAATGTGTCCTTGAATTAATTGCAATTGCTGAAGTGATATTAAATACTCTTGCAAGACCTTAAGCGGTTTCTTTACAGAAAACGCTGATCTCCGTTATTTTGCAAGAAACTGTGCGCACGATTCACAGTAATTTTTAACTCATTTTTTTTTTTGCAAAGAAATCTTGCGAGAAAAATAGGCAATGTAATCGCAACTTTAGATTGCCCAAAATTTAGTCATGCAAAAAAGCAGAAAATGTTTCGTAATTTTTTTGCACAAAATATCAATTGATGAGACTGCAACAGAATTTACATTTAATTATGTTTTATTTCAAGTTAGCAACTTGATAATTTTTGAATTTCCATTTGACGTAACAACATTGTAGATAATTGGCAAACTTTATTGCTTAAAAAAAGTGATCAACTTTTTTGTTGTTGTGTGACAGATTAAAACGTTGATAGGAATACAATCACCCTGTATTTCAGTATCGTTTTAGATTGACATTGAAGTTATGCATTCATGACTTAATAGTAAAATAAATAGATGTATTGCACTCTTTATTATGAAAGAGAAAAAAAAGCCTCCTCCTCCTCCTCCTCCTCATCATCATCTCTTTTCTATTGATCTTATATGTATTTGAAGATGAAGTGGGAAATAAGAGTTGTTGTTGCCTCAGGTTTTCTAGTTTTCTATATATCTTTTCTACTTTTTATTCTCTTTTTCATCTCTACTTCGTTTAATTTTATTTGGGTTCACTTGAGGTGCTCCTCTTATTTTCAATTGTTTTCAAGGCACATTCTCAATTCCTTTCATTGTTTGAAGCGAACAACAACAACAACAGCATCGTCGTCGTCGTCGTCAAATGTCCATTTCTTTTCCTCTTATGATTTTCATTAATGTGTTTTTGGTTAAAACTTGACTTGTGTAAGTCGTTAATTTTGAAAATGAGGTCAGTTTTATATTTGATTTTGAAGAGAGGAGAAAGAGAGAGAGAGAGAGAGAGAGATAAGATAGAAATATATAGAATGAGGTTTGGGATAGAAGAAAAAAAATGACCAAACGAAAATTCCTTTTGCAGATCTTCATTTCTAAGACAGGAGGAGGAGGGGTGGTCTCACCTTACATTAAATTTGAATATCTTAAGCTATGCATATATGAGAGACAGTGAGTGCATTGAGTGTTGTTGTTATAGCTTGTCATAAAATGGCAATGAATTTTCAAGATGAGAATATATTCTCCTCATCATCATCATCATCATCATAAGATGATGATGATGATGGGGATTATAAAGGGGGACCCTCTGTTGTCTGTGATCACCATTCACTCGAAATGCCGTTTCAGTGTAAATAAAATCTAGAACGCTGTTTTAATTTGGCCTGGCGTCAAATTAATGGCAAGATCACAAAAGTGACAAATTGATTGCCTTTACTCATGCAACATCATGACGACGCGAACAGACACAGACACACACACACACACACATTTTACCTCCCTTATTCTTCTTTTGTATAATTATTACATATAGTGAAAGAGGGGTGGTTAAGGGGGTGAACTCACCACCTCAGAACCCCTTTCTCTCTTTTCCTCCCATTATTTTTTAAAGGGCTTAGAGGGCTCAGGGGCACAAATGACATTTTTATATAAAAAATGGACATGTAAGTAGGGCCCTACCACATTTTCTTAATGAAATGATAAAGAATTTGGTGGAAAAACGTAAAACAATAATATTGATATCTATGGAGGTCTCTTACTATGAATTCAATATGTCCGGAAGATTACTTCAGTCACATATTTCTTTTGGCTTCTAAGCCCCTCATATGTAATTGACCTCCCCCGATTCCCCCCTTTCCCCTCCATCTACGCTCCTAATTTTCAAAATACGTGTATGCAATGATGCTTTGATAAATAAATTAACATTGTTGTTGGGTGGTTTATTTATAATAGGAGGAGGAGGAGGAGGTGGTGGTTGTGTATTCACGCAATTCGATGGCACAAATTTCTTTTGTTTAAAAATGGATTTTTGTGTTGTAACATTTTTTTTTGGTAATAATATGGTGGTGTTTTTGTTGTTGATGGCACGCCTAACCTCATGTTCCATAATTATTGCTTACAGTAATTTTCATACTTGTAGGTATAGATATTCCATTGTTCTCATATTAACGTCATTATAGAAAGAAAGATGGATTTATTTTTCTTTCTTTCTCTTCTATAATTAGTTATGGAGAAGTTTATTTTTAACGTCAACATCATCTTAAAGTGTTTTGTGTGACGTCATAACAGCTCGGTATCTTATAGTGTTAGATCTTTAACCTTTTGTTTATAGATATTTTTGGGAGAGGGAAGGGGGGGGGGGCTTCTTATAAGAATATAGTCCTCCTGGCTTTATGCTCTCAGGTGTGAGGAGAGCAATTTCTATAATCTTGTCCAGTGGAAAAATCGAGTGGCCCTCGAGTTACTCAGTCAAGTACCCTTTTTTCTCTGAACTGGAAAAACAATTCGGGTCGAGGGGAAAGGAAGGGGGGAGGATGTTGTACTTCTTGACGTGGTTGCTGTATTGAAGATGCGATTAGAGTTGAAGTTGTTTCTGCGCTCAACGAGTTTAGAGCCCCTTAGTCCTTTCTGCTTTCTGTTCCCTATTTTTCAATGGTTATTTTGTGTCGAAAACGAACATACCCATAGTTTTTATGAGAGCTGTTTTTATATATGCTGTAATGATTATGAAATAATAAAAGCAAAGCATTAGCACAAAGCTAATCTTAACTAGACTCAATATAATATGTCCTTTTGCTATTTTTTTTTAAGACAGACTAATCGTAGGTCACCTAGTGACCTACGATTAGTCTGTTCCTTTTTTTTGCATTTTTGTCACAAGGTTAGAGGTTAGATTTTGACGTAAATATGCAGTTTTTTCCCTCGTTACTTTAAATTTTGTTGCTAAAGAAATCAACAGCAAGCAGTAGCTTTAATTAAGTCTGTGGACAGCAACGTTTTAGAAGACACAGTAAAAACGCCTACTGAATAATATTATGTGATTAAATTAATTTAAATAATTCTATTTATTTAGCAGACGAAAGTATTAAAAAAAAGTGTCTTGAATTTCTTCTATTAGTCGCTTTTTCTGTTGGCGTTTTACAAAACGGCTCCAATATCTATCAGAATTTACATTTCTAAAAAAAAATCTACGAGAAAATACCTGAAAATAAATTTAAAAAAAAATAACTTCAGTAACCTTTTTTTATTTCATTACAATAATTATTAAACTGTGGCACCAATCAAATCGTCAGCCAACAATTAGTTCGTGATTGTTGAGTTGACCCAATAATTTTTCTCGCCTCCAAGTTTTAATCTGTACATCAATTAAACCCGGACTCTATTTTAATTAGACAAGTGTAACCAGAGTAACGATTAGCAATTTGTGCATTGAATGGGGGCGGCAATTGTTTCTGGGTTCTTTTGATGTTTTTATGACGTCATCTTCGTGACATGAACAAAAATCACCCATCTCCACCCTCGAAATATCATTTGATGTACAAAGTATACTTGGTACAACAACATGCTCTACTTCATTTGCATGTTTTTGTATGTATGGAGATAATATATATACAGTGTATATATGTATATACATAACATAACATACATAATGTGTTGGGGTTGAAGAATGACATCGATCTGTTGAAATCATATGTCACACCTTTATGAAAAACGCCATTCACATTAAGAGGGGGGGACCTACCGCCCTCCCTCCCTTCCTATTGTTTTCTCCTCCTGTTTGTGGTCCATCCGTGAAAAGCTGAAAATCCATGCTTAATAATGGGGGAAGGGGGCTCTGGCCCCTCACGTTTCTATCTATTAAAATCGATTTTTTTTCTATTCTATTCATGGTTGTTTCCATGTATATGATGATGATTCTTTGATGAGAGTTAATGTGACAATTGATCGATGTGTAGATAAGCAAAAAAAAAAGAATAAATGGAGTTTTTTTTATTTGATGCAATTTTTTTTGCTTTATGAAAAAAAAATTGGAATATGCAAACATTTCAAAGATTTGAAATAAATATGCAAAGATTTTTTTTTCTAAAGTAATGTTAAGAGAAAAAAAAACTTCAAAGTTTGTTAGAAAGTAGAATAAGTAAGCCTCTTTTTATGTTCTTGACACACATGCCTGGGCCGAGTCGGTGTCAGAGGTCGGCCGTCATCCGATAGAGGCATTTCAGTTATTTTCAAAGTGTCTGTTCACACGACAGCGTGCCGTGACAGGACAGGGCCTTGAATCCGAATGAATATTGTCATGTTCTTTTTCCCTGTGACGGTTCGCCCTCGGATCGCAAATTAGAGAAAGGGGAGGCGTTTCGGAACATCCGTCCCGGTCATGTGTGTCCCAGGGCCGTCTTTTTGGCCCTGTCTCGGTCCGGGCATGTGTTTCAGGACTATTAGACATACGATTATGAACTAATTATTAAATTTCTTTAAAAGATTTAATTTAAACGAACGGATTTATGAGTTTTTACTATGAATTGAGAGAAAATGACATTTCAGATGACATTTCGTTTAGTTTAAATCGAAAATATTTTCTTATGACAATTATGACAATTTAATTCAAAAATAACTTAAAATTAGGTTATTTTTTTTAAATTGTCAATGCATATCTAAAGATATCCGTGATGAAAATACTTTTAGGAAATTCATGTAGGCCTACTATTCTAGTTTTTATTTCTTGATGTTGCTTATGAATAGTTTTTATATTTACTTTAATTACACCCAAAAATACAGACAGAAATAGGATTGGATGACGTAAAAGTAGGCCTAAATAGAAAGAAATGGTCAATATCATTATAATGATATGACAAAAAGAAGAGGACCCAACCATATTTCATGTTGTTGATATAATATGAAACCTTATTTTTTTTAAAACATTTTTTCACATTTTTCTTATATTGTTTTAAGCACTGATGGTTAAAGTTCCGTTCTGTGTTTCATTTTTTTTGAGGGAATGAGAGAACTGCGGGGAAGGTTTTTCTTATTTTTTGATGTCTGGTTTCAGACTTCAGAGAAGGAAGAAAGGCGGAATTGAGGAGGAGGGCTGACTAAAAAGTAATGGAGGGAATTATTGGAAAGTCATTAGCTCTGACGTCAGAAAGACAATGGGGGTAAAACTAGCTGACAACATTTTCCTCCCCTCTTCCCCTTTTACTTTCTTTCTAAACTAGATCTCTTTTTGCGTTGCCATGACAGCTCGAGATGTAGGGCACATTGCTATTTTTGTCTTGTATTTTAGAAGGGGGTGGGTGGAGGTATGGTTTTTAGGGTATTTCGGGTGGAGGTGTGAGTGGGTGAACCAACCCGGTAGGTTGCTTCTCTGTCTTTGATTTTTTTATTGGTTTTCTTTGACAAAGTTAGTTTCTTGATTGTCAATTGATTGCAATGATTTCATTGTTTTTTTTTTCTTCTTCTTCTTCTTCTTCTTTTTTGCACGTAGTGAAAACGCGCTCTTGCAAATATCGTATGTAATGATGTCTATTATTGTGAATTTGTTGTACTGTGAAATGCCTAACGACAAAGTTTTCTATTTGCTTCCAAATTATAAACGACTAAAACATTTTTTTCTTTCTATTTTGGGCAACTAGTTGTAAGGCGGCAATCACTAATAGCACATAAGCTATGCAAGAAAGTTCATCTTTGGTCTATTGTGTATTCTATCCTTTTTCCTTCAACATATATAACGGGGGTTGGCCTCGTTTTATTGTTATAACTTGAAGAGTAAGATGATTTTTCTTCCATTTTTTTCTTCTTCTTCCTCTCTTTCAAAGAGAAATGTTTTCTGAAACACGACATAATAACAATGACAAAAAGAATACAAGAGGCTAATCTCAAAGGGTTTAAAACAATAAGCAAAAGATATGAGCAAAAGAGGGAAGAAGACGTAGAAGATGTGGAAAAACCTTTGCTTACACCCGATTCTTTTTATGAGATCATTCTAATAATAGGATGAAAAATTTAAATCTCTACTTTATGCAAAATACAGAGAAAATAAAAAGGGGGCCTTAAAGATAACCTTTTAAGAAAGACTATAGCAAGCATTATTTCTAGAATCTTGAACACACAAGTGTTTTCTTTTGTTCTTTTCGAGTTGTCTCTTTTATTTTGTTCTTTCTTGTCTTTTGCAACCACTTGGTCCTTGTTTAATCATTAAAAGTGATAGTTTAAGCCAACTTTGTGCCACAGTTGCACATATCAGGGTTGCAACAACAACAAAAATGAAAACCCGTGATTTTTTTTTTCAAGAAATAAAAATATATATTTGTTTTAAATCAGATTTTAAAAATCTGTATTAGGCTTTTTTGCTTTTATCATCCCATCAGTAACACGTTTTACAACACCTGCTTTTAATTAATTTTGTGATTTTCATAAAAGAATCTTTGTTGCTTTTCAAAAAGTAACTTATTTCAGACTACACAATTGGAAATAACCACTCACAGACCAGTTTTATGACAATTTTGTGATTATTTTCTACTTGAGTTGGTTCTAAAATAAAAGTTGTTGCAACAAAATCTCTGTTTAAGAAATCCAAATCAAATTCATAAAACAATGCACCAAAGTTTTATTTAAATAATGATAATAATAAGAAATGATTAAATGTATATATCAGACAAATTCAATAATTATTTCAATTCTATTTAGGAATATATTATTATTCAGTTTAAAAAAAAGGAAACAAAGAATTTTCAGTCTTTTTTTTAAAAAATCATGTGACTTTAAGGAGTTTGGTTTAAATGACGCAACCCTAAGGGTTGAAGCACACATACGACTTTTGAAAGACTTTTCGGCGACAAAATCAAGTCGAAGGTTTTAGGCTGTCGTCGCAATCTATTAAAAGTCACCTGTGTGCTAAGGCCCTTAGGATCGTATTCTGAATGATTTTTAAATAATAGCTAATGCTAAACTCATTAACTTTTATATGAAACTTCTTATCACATTTTTACGAATTTAAGCCTAAGATTTAACTTAGAAATCGTTAAGAATACGACCTTTTGCCCTGCTCAGTGCTTACCCAGGTGAACATAGTTCCTACTGTATAGCAGCTAGCTATCTCTACTGCATTTACGCACAAAGAGGACAAACGTCACAATTTGTGATATTTGAAGAATGAAAAACTATTTTTCAGTAACTTTGTGAACTGGCAAAGATTCACTTTTAGTTTATATATCATAATCATTGTCACATTTGCTGAATGTGCAATACAATTTATCGTGTTTTGCCTTTGCATTAGAGATGATTTGAACTTTGCTGAGCGTTGCATTTATTGCCAAAATCGATGGTCCTTGAGTGACGTCATACTTCGGTGAGAGATCACTTTTCCTTTCTCTCAACCACCCACAATCTCTTCTCCCTCCCTCCTTACCTCCACCCTCTAATATTCTTTTACTTCTCCACCACCCCCCCCCCCCACCTTCTCCCCAACTCTCTTCCTCCTGTTTGTTACATCCGTTCTAATGGGTCATCTGTGTGGTGCCAAGTCTTGTGGAAGGAAATCGGTGCCTCTCTCTCTTTTGGAGCATTTGCTTTTTGTGAGGAGAAAAATTGAAGGAAAAGATGGATAGTAGAAAAAAAGGAGTATGTGTGTTTGTGAGGAGGGGGGAATGTGTGTGGGGGTGAGAGATAGTGGGGGGGGGGGAAATAGGAGGATTTGTGACGTCACCCATCAGTTTGGAACTTCCGTATGTTTTTCTCCGAAGTCCATTTAGGTTTGTGATTTATGAAAGTCTCGAATAGATAGGGCGTGCAATTGAAATGGATGAGGAAAATTCTTGAATAAAACTTCTAGCAAAAAGAGATTCTTCTTCTAAGGATAGGATTCTAGCCAAGAAAATTAGTGACATAGATATAGACTTATATTCTCTTTTGCTGATTGTTGAGGGTTACTTTTTTTTTTTTACAATGGTCTCTAAAGAAAAGCTTTTCTGTCTTCTTTTTTCTTCTTTCATATAAAATGTACGAGCAAGAGATTGAGAGAGAGAGGATTAGATTTTTACAAGAAATGTGTCACTTTCATTTAGACAAAATTAGTGTTCTCTCTTTTTCCTTTCTTATTTTAGGAGAGATTCGATGTCGAATTGTTATAGCTAGTGGGTGATAAAGTTTATTTTGACATTGCATTTTCTATAATATGCTGTTTTTGGACTAAATAATTCCTCTGCTACAGGCCCTCTGCGTTGCTTCTAGAGTAATTATTCAAATAGAAAATTTGAAGAACAGATTTCAGTGTGTTTGACGCATCCATTTGGTGTAATAATTGTCCATTAGACGAAATGTATATGTCCATTTCGCGAAATGCACATACAGTACTTTGTGCCTGATGAAAAACGCGAAATGTGGACATACATTTCGTGTAATGGACAAATTACACCAATCATATGCGGGACTACCGATTTCAGGAGCTCTGTAAGAAGCAAGAAATCTGATAAATAATGATAGTGGCCTATATATCATTATATTACTATATTAAAATTATTTTGTCAAGATGAAGTTTTCATTCTCTAATTTGATGTTCATAAAAAAATAAGGTTTTCTGTAGAAAAAAAAGTCTTTGAAAGAAGTTGATGGAGAAATAAGATGAGATGAGACAGGTTTTTTGCTCTATTGTTATTCCTTGTAGTCCTATTTAAATAAATGTGCATTTTCTACTCATAGTAGGTATGTTTTTTTGGAGGGTGGATGGGGTTGGGGGAGGGTCCTATGTAACAAGATGAAAAGGTAGTGACGTCAAAAGTTGAAATCGATGTTTTGTGTGTGTGTGTGTGACAAGAAGTAGTGTTCACTCTCGAAACTTATCAGTCAGATATATATATATAGTATATAAATGGGGATAGATAGAAGTGAGATAGAAGAGAAAAGAGCTTTTTTTTTTTAATATTCCATGAAGTCTTGAATGTACAGACAAAAAAAGAGGGAATTTGATTGAAATTGGCAAGTGGCAGGTTGAAGTTGAACACAATTTGACAGACATCCTTCCCTTTCTGAGTGTATGTGATAGAAGAAGATGAAGAAATCCCAAAAGAGTCACATACGTTTTTTTTCTCCCTCCTCTCTCCCTTTTACTATATAAACTTAGGTACCACCCTTGGTACCACTTTTTTTTTGGTTCCTTATAGTTCTATAGATTAGCATCAAGCATCACTCTTGATGCGATATTTTTTTTTGAAATTTTATGCATTCAAAGATAGTGGTGATGGTGGGACTTTGAAATTGTTCTCTGTGTGGCGACAAATGTTGTCAAAGGTTTTCTATATTTTTTTATATATTTACGGTGTATACTCGTACAGATGTTCCTTTTTTTTGTTAAAAAAAAGTGTTGATGTTGAAGTTTTTCTTCTTCATTTTGCCTTTTGAAAATTTTATCTTTTGAGGAGATTTTTTTTTTGTAAAAAAAAGCCTTTATTAAAAAGATTGAATCGAAAAATAACAGGGGTCCTGGCAAAGTCATAATTCATACCTTATCTAATGTTATCTTTCTATTTTTGTATGTGTGTGTGTGTGTGTGTGTGTGTGTTTGTGCGTGTGTGCGTGCGTGCGTGCTTCTCTTTTGTGTATCTAAATGGACCAGAAAATGGCGCCAAAAAGTCGGTTTGTTTTCTGATTGGTTCTTTTTTAAGTTTTACCAGTGGTTTTTTTTATTGCAAAAGAAAATAGCGTTTCCACGCAGCTTCAATTGCGCATTCAACACTTTCAAAAGCCTTTCAAAAGTTCATTAGGGGTTACTGAACATATAGAAAGCTTTGAAGCTTATTGTCAACATCTTAGAAATGACTATGTTTAAACCTGTCTACTAAAATTGTAGCGTCTAGACTAAAGTGTGTGTCGATCACAATGAGAGCAATGACTATATATTTATTTCACAGGAGAATTCACTGCTAGAAAGTTTTCGTTTTTTGTGAATCTTGCTAAATGTGTTGCAAAAAAAAAAAAACACGATGTTAAACGTTTTCTACGAGTCAGTTGCCGTGTTTTTGCAGCACATTGTGCATTATTCAGAACAAATATTTTGTCTCAATCTAATCTTGCAGTGGCGTAGTTAGGTTTTTGGCGTCGGGAGACAAAATCGTGAATCCACCCAAAAAATGATTCCAATTTCGCGAGCACAGCGAGTGAAAAAATTATTAAAACTCTTATGGGCAGTGCAGCCTTGAAGGTCCCTTATTGAGAGGTTGTTAACCACAACCCCTGTACAGGACCATGTACTGCACCATATATCCCACAGAGGAGAATTGAATTACGGAATGGCAGGGAGCACAAGTGGGATTCAAACTCTCCGGAACCTACTGTAGATTCAATATTAGAGGCTTTTAACCATTAGGCTATTCTGCCAACTGTATTTGGAAGAATTTTAACAATTATATATTTATGTTTTAACAATTTAATATATTAAAAGATTTTGAACTGGGGACTTGTGGTTTGGAGGATGGAGACGTTACCACTAGGCTATGCTGCCAACTGTGATTCTAAATTGTTAACAATTGTACTTATAATTGATTTGCCATTTAATGTATTGTTTTCATACACTAGTTAATTTATTTGGGTGATTTCGAAAATATGAAAGTTATAAAGTGAATAAAAATGAATGTTTGGCGCAGCAACGCCTAGAAGGCGTTCGCCACCTTGCCGTTTGGACTGGTGCAAGCAGCGTTTACCACCTTGCCGTCCGAACTAGTATGTGCCCTTTGCCTTACTAATTAATATAAAATATTATTTATTAATTGAAAAATTTAGAAATAAACTTTTAAAAATTAAAATAAAATCTAAAGGCGCCTTTTTGGAGACTGGCTGGCGCCAGGAGGAAACTGCTCACACAGCTTTCTGTAGCTACGCCACTGTTATTTTGCAATGAATCGTCTTATGCAATTCAAGGTGGGTGAGACTTAGGTCTGTAAGCGCTTTTGAAGTCCGCTCTCCGGGAAGGAGCTTGTAATGTATGAACCAATGGTGACACCTGTCATGTCAAAAACACAGGCCAAATGTTTTATATCAATAATTGAATTTTCGATCAATTATTGAAAGGTTGACATGAACGTTGTCTTATACATACTAGCAAGCTACTTGATATGCCTCGAAAGCGCTGAGAAACTGAATGCACACATTCTTTAGATTTACGAAAATCTACAGTGTCTTCTAGCAAATCGTTTCTCACTTTATATACATTTTTATGTTTTATATCGATTATAACATCAGAACAAATTATATTTATGGAAAAGTTACTTTTAGTCTTAAGAGAAAGGAGTAAGTGATGATGCCGATGCAGCTGATGCCCCCTCTAGTCTACTGCACGTTACATTTTGAACGAAAAGGAAGAAAGGAGAGAGGTTTTGTTGGCTCCATACAATGTGTCAGTCGACATGTCATCAATATTTTATTTTTAGAGAGATCTATCTATATATAGGTTTGCAATCGTTAATCGTGACGTGAGATTTACTAGATTTCTCGAGGGGTTGGGGGGAGGGGGAGAAGAAGAAAAAGAAGAAGAGTTTTGGGGGAGGAATTGGAAATGGTTTATGGGGGGAAATAAAGAGAAAAAAAAAGAAGGGTTTTTTTCATATGAGAGGAGATATGGTTAAGAGTTAGATACTGGGAGGGTCTGGGGAGAGAGGGGGTGGGGGAAATTGTAGAATGGAATAGAAAGCTGAAGTGACAATCTTTTGAGAGTTGTGCAAATTGAAGTACGTGTCCGGCTTAAGAAAACGTTCTTTTAGAAACAGGTAATTGGTCATCCTTTTGTACGAATAAAGACAAACATTGAGTAGATGAAAAGAGATTTCGTCTTTTTTCTCTCTTTCTCTCTCTCTCTTTCTTTCTGGATCGATGTTTTTCTAGGTATATTTTACTTGGGTCATGTGATGGGATTTCATTTATGACAAGGTGTAAGTCTACAATGAATATATAATGTGTATATTTTTTATGAGTTGGATTTACTGGTTGAAAACAAATTTTGGGTTTAATTTTTATCTTAATCAATTATTTTATTTTAATGTTTGTTAATAAAATACATAAGGCATATTTGAAATCTTGATTAAATAATTAATAACTTCTAAAAGATTAAAAAAAAATATTTAAAGAAAAATTAATAGACTGTGTAAGTGGTCTAATTATTAATTATGCAAATATTTAAAATTTAAGACTGTTTTATATGCAGTGATCGGAAAATATGCAAATGATGGAGAAGATATAGTGGAATCAAGGAGTTCTTTGCGCCCTTCCGTCACACTGAAAACGCCAATTGAAAACGCGGCTGAAAAGTATAATTTCTTCTATTTAATTAATTGTATTTTATTCAATTGACGAAAAATAGACAAAAAAATAGAATAGAATTACTTAAATGAAAGAAATTAGATTTTCAATCGCGTTTTCAGTTTTTTTTTTCTGCGTTTGAGATCTTGACCCCCAAAGTCTTTTAAAGACTAGAAAAAATAGCCAATCGATGAAGGGGTCTGTATGGGGTGAGAAACATGATCTTAAATTTTGATTATGTGTTTATTTATGTGAATTAAATCAAACCGACCTTAATTTTGCGGTTGGGGGTCACTACAGCTACCAAGGCTCACAAGCGCTACTAAGGGGAGAACAGCTACTTGGGTCACTACAGCTACCAAAAAAATTAATAGACCTTTTGTTCATCAAAAGGTTCACTACAGCTACCAAAAAATAGGGGGACAAAATATAGACCTTTTTTTATCACTTTTTCGTCACTACAGCTAAAAAAATAACCCTTTCTCCCTAAAATAACGGAACCTTACCTAATAAAACCTTACCGAACCTTACCTAACCAAACCTTACCTAACCGAACCTTAACGATCCTAACCAAAAAGTACCGATACTAACCGAACCTAACCGATCCTAACCAAACCTAACCGATCCTAACCAAACCTAACTGAACCTAACCGATCCTAACCAAACCTAACCGATCCTAACCAAACCTTACCGAACCTTACTGAACATAATGAAACCTAACTGAACCGAATGTAATCTAAACTAAACATATTGATAAATAAACAGGCCTATATTTTTTGGTAGCTGTAGTGACCCTTGGTAGCTGTAGTGACCCTTTTGATGAAATAAAGGTCTATATTTTCTTTTTGGTAGCTGTAGTGACCCTAGTAGCTGTAGTGAGCCTAGTAGCTGTAGTGACCCAGTTAGCTGTAGTGAGCCAGTCCCAATTTTGCTTAGTTTTCGATTGTCTAATCTAAACAATAAAACGATTAATTTATTATATTGTTGTTTCTATTTGCAGGTTTGTCAGAAGGTAACAGTCCAGAATACGTGACGGCCATCTTGGGTCAGTCAGTTGTTCTCAACTGTGCCATAGAGTTTCCTGATGGAGTTGCTGTTCCCTACATTGTGCAGTGGAGTAAAAAGGTATATACATTAATTATAATTTATTATGTAATTTCGACTTATTTTAAAAAAAAAAAAATTATATTTGTATATATTTGTATCTATATAGAATTATCTATGTGTTAATCAATTGCTTATATGTTTGTGACATTTCTACAAATTGCTTAGAATAAATTTTGGGGTTTTATGGGTGGACTTGCCTCTAAGTAGAGGGAGGGAACAATGAAAAGTATTTTAATTTCACGCATCTCTGGATCTACAAATGCATCTGTAACTAGCAACACACATATACAGATTAAGGTTTATCGCGATGTAACACAGATGCAAAAATTAATTTAGCTTGAGATTTTCGCTCTCTCTCTCTCTCTCTCTCTCTCTCTCTCTCTCGTTTTCTAACCGAATACATAAATAAATAAACAAACGGTGAACCAAATGTTATTCTGATAGACACTATAGTAATAAAAGAAGATAAATAAATGGGAATAAATTGGTATTAAAATATGATAACTATCATCGTAATTTCTTAAATTGTTTGGTGATAAAGTAGTTTGGTTGTTTGCTAAATAAAAAAAAAGTTAAGTTACAAGTAGAGATTAGCAAACAAAATTTGTAGTAAAATGACTAATTAGTTTGAATTAGTCAACGCAAATAACTCCTCATTCACTAATTTCTTTTAATACTAACATAAGGCATACTTAAAACTAAAAAGTTAGTTTTTATTTTAGTTAACTAATTTTATATTTTAGTTCACTAAAAAAAATTAATCTAAAAAATTAGATGACTCAAAAATTAGACGACTAAAAATTTCGTTGACTGAAATTTAGTTGTTCAAAGTTGCAGTGGTTGGTGATTTACTACATAAATGATAATACTGTATATCAAGCATGTCAAACTCGCGGCCCACAACGAATATCTTTGTGGCCCAGTCCCTGTCAGATTCAGGATTGCTGACATTCACCTTGGGTCAGTTTTGAAAGTAATTACTGCGAACCAGATTTCGCCTGAAGTAGGAAAGATTGTAGCAGAGAAGAGATACCAAGTGTCAGGAAGAAAACATTAATTTTACCGTTGTTCTTGTTCTTTTTTTTTTCTACTGTACTTTTCGAAATAAACCTACGTTTCTATAAAAATTGAAGTTTTTTTTTTTTTTTGCGGCCCACATAAACTTAGACCTTGTTTATTTGGTCCGTATTGGCCTTTATTATTTGGCCTTTGAGTTTGACATGCTTGCTGTATATGCTTATAATGTACATCTAAAATGTTAGTAACTTAAAATGACTAATTAGTCAAATTAGTTAAAACAAAAAAACTCCTCATTCACAAATCGTATAATATATACATAAACATCCCTCATAAGTTCATAACTAAAACTAAACGGTTGTTTTTAGTTTAGTTGACTAATTTTATTTTATATTTTAGTTGACTAAAAGTTTTAGTTGACTTAATAGTTGATTAGTTATTTTTAGTTGCACTTCTCTAGTTACAAGGTACAAATTCAACATTCTTTTGAGTGAGTGGAGTTGGAGTGTCTTGAGTAATTTAAATTCTGTAAGTGTAGCTTTGAGACCTAATAATGCTTGCCGAGACATTTGACTGAGCAATTTAAGCTGAATTTTTGTCTCACTAAAGAAACAAGATACTAAGAAAAGATGAATGTGTCCTATCTATCAACCCCAATGTAGAATTGGATGAAGACGGTTTTTGTCTCAGTGGCACCAAGGTGTAAACTTGCATATATATTTCAGGAATTTATACTGGAATATTAGGCGACTCTTTAATATTTTGGTATTCGTAAAATTTCCTATTCAATACATCAACCAGTGACAATCATTTGCGAGTATAAAATATTTGCTCGTGAGTCAGTTTTAATGCAAACAATAACCTTTTAGCACAAAATAAACAAAGTTGAATAATTTTCTTGTATCAACCGCGTTTATAATTTAAAATAAGGTAATTTCATTTCACCAGGAAAGGTCCTCTGTGTCCCCTTTTGATTGGCCAATTCCCAAGTTGTTGACATTTCTCTGACTATTCTCAAGCTAACATTTTGGAGGGCCTTAATTTATCTTAATGGGAATTAAAACGAGTTGGCACGCATGAGAAAGGGTTAGCAGATTGCCAAATTGAAAGAGGAGAGAGCCGGATTCGACCAATCACTTTTTCAGATTGCACAGAAATAATATTAGTCATAATTTTGAGAAGAAGAAAAAAATCATAAATATATTTTTAAAATTTAAATACTTGCATTAAAAACTAAATTAGTTTTTAACACACATATTTAAATTTTAATTAAATATTTCAAAAAAATTAAAGTAAATTTTATATGATTATAAATATATGTAAGAATAAATTTGAGTAGCTAAATTAATTTTTATTAGTTTATGCAAATATTCAAATTAAATGCAACACATGCTTTTATGGAAATTTTTGCCGATATTTAATTAAAATTCAATACAATTTACTTTTAGTTTTTTTTTATTAACTTTTAAATTTAAAAATAAATTATTAAACGAAACTAATTCTTTTTTTGGCAAATAAAAAAAATAAATGGGGTAAATTGAGTAAGGGGCTAGATCTAACAAGAAGTTAACGGGCCATCACGCTCCAAAGACGTAAAAAACATTAAGAAAATATTTATAATGTGGCTCATTTTTCAGTAATCTTGAATGTAACTAGTTGATTCGTTTGCGAAAACAATGACACAAGTAAAAAAAATTGTCAGTTTTGAAATAATGATGAACATCGACTTGGAACGAACGAGATGTACGTTTTTCAAGACTAACGACACAACTGTTACTTGATTTTCAACCGCTAGACATCATAGTAGTTTTTATGGTAATTAAAAAAAATGTTAATTGAAGCGAAATCTTTTAATACTTTTTTTTTGAAAAATGAAGTTACACAAACTTAATTTTTCAAAAAAATCATGGTTTTATAAAACTTGTTTCTACAAAAGTCTAAGCACGGTAAGAAAACCGTTTAACACGAATTCTAAAGAGCTGAAATATTTTATTTTATGTTATAAGAAAGAATTTCTATGCTACTCTTAAGAACCCGGACCGAAAATATATTTTGTGTTGAATTTCTGATCCCCAGTACCCATGTTTCATCATTTAAAAAAAAATTGGTAAACTTGATGTTTTCAGATTAAATTATGGTTAAATTTGATCTTTTTTAAGTCTAAAGTAACTGTCTTTAATTAAAACATAGCCGCAAACCTCAATCAATAAGATTCGATGATTTTCAGTGTTGTACATCTACAAAAAAAAGGAAGAATTTAGCCCAACTCTCTTTTTCTATTTTTGTGTATTAGGGAGATAAGGTGCCAATTTATATTTGGTACGCCGGATATCCACCGCACAAAGGAGATGGTTACAAGGGACGTATCTCATTGGTTAATCAGGCGTCCATCAATGTGTCGGACGTTCAGGAAACTGACCAAGGGTGGTACGAGTGTAACGTCCTGTTTTTGAATCGTGCACCTGATTCCAACAAGAATGGCACCTGGGTTCACCTTGACGTTCACGGTAATAATAATCAGTGCTGCTTATTATATTATATATACATGTTTGTGTGTGTGTGTGTGTGTTTTGAACCAGAAATACAGAAAATTGTTACTGATGGTTCGGAAAAAGTGAAAAAAAAAATAGTTCTTGCTTGCTTTTCTCTCTCGTTCTCCTCTGGTGTGCATAAGCCGTAGCCTGGACAAATCAATAGTTCTATTTTTAGTAACATGTAGCTTTGGCATTCTGTATGGATGGGGTTTTCTAGGGAGTTTTTTTTTCTTCTTCTTCTCGTTGCAATTGGAGGGATGATGATGGGGGTAAAGGGTGGGGGAGAGAGAAGAGGTTTGTAGTCATGGGGCGTTGAAAGTGTCTTCTTCGCATTCAGTCATGTTCTACATTCCGTTCCACACCCAGGAGGCTTTTTTTCCCCACTTCTTTTTGATATCTTTTATGTTCTCCCCCCCCCCTCCTTTCCTTACCTATTTTACCGGCAAAGTGAAAAATCATTCATTATCTAGAATCACTAATAATTGTGCATAACCACTAATTTGATTATGGTTGTAAATTAATAAGCGTTCAAGGAAATATTCTAAAATAACAAGCCAATTTATTAAAATAATAGTCTAGTCTACACTTAACAAGTTAAATGCATTTAAGGTCGTAGTTTGGAGAGCGAGTGGCCGTAGTTTGGAGAGCGAGTGGCCGTAGTTTGGAGAGCGAGCGGCCGTAGTTTGGAGAGCGAGCGGCCGTAGTTTCGAGAGCGAGCGGCAGTAGTTTCGAGAGCGAGCGGCCGTAGTTTGGAGAGAGCGGAGCGGCCGTAGTTTGGAGAGAGCGGAGCGGCCGTAGTTTCGAGAGAGCGGAGCGGCCGTAGTTTCGAGAGAGCGGAGCGGCCGTAGTTTCGAGAGAGCGGAGCGGCCGTAGTTTGGAGAGAGCGGAGCGGCCGTAGTTTGGAGAGAGCGGAGCGGCCGTAGTTTGGAGAGAGCGGAGCGGCCGTAGTTTGGAGAGAGCGGAGCGGCCGTAGTTTGGAGAGAGCGGAGCGGCCGTAGTTTGGAGAGAGCGGAGCGGCCGTAGTTTGGAGAGAGCGGAGCGGCCGTAGTTTGGAGAGAGCGGAGCGGCCGTAGTTTGGAGAGAGCGGAGCGGCCGTAGTTTGGAGAGAGCGGAGCGGCCGTAGTTTGGAGAGAGCGGAGCGGCCGTAGTTTCGAGAGAGCGGAGCGGCCGTAGTTTCGAGAGAGCGGAGCGGCCGTAGTTTCGAGAGAGCGGAGCGGCCGTAGTTTCGAGAGAGCGGAGCGGCCGTAGTTTGGAGAGAGCGGAGCGGCCGTAGTTTGGAGAGAGCGGAGCGGCCGTAGTTTGGAGAGAGCGGAGCGGCCGTAGTTTGGAGAGAGCGGAGCGGCCGTAGTTTGGAGAGAGCGGAGCGGCCGTAGTTTCGAGAGAGCGGAGCGGCCGTAGTTTCGAGAGAGCGGAGCGGCCGTAGTTTGGAGAGAGCGGAGCGGCCGTAGTTTGGAGAGAGCGGAGCGGCCGTAGTTTGGAGAGAGCGGAGCGGCCGTAGTTTGGAGAGAGCGGAGCGGCCGTAGTTTGGAGAGAGCGGAGCGGCCGTAGTTTGGAGAGAGCGGAGCGGCCGTAGTTTGGAGAGAGCGGAGCGGCCGTAGTTTCGAGAGAGCGGAGCGGCCGTAGTTTCGAGAGAGCGGAGCGGCCGTAGTTTCGAGAGGGCGGAGCGGCCGTAGTTTCGAGAGGGCGGAGCGGCCGTAGTTTCGAGAGGGCGGAGCGGCCGTAGTTTCGAGAGGGCGGAGCGGCCGTAGTTTCGAGAGGGCGGAGCGGCCGTAGTTTGGAGAGCGAGCGGCCGTAGTTTCGAGAGCGAGCGGCAGTGTTCGAGTTCGAGCGAGAGGCAGTTTACAAACTAGCGGCATCTTTCAAGTGAGTCTAAGTTTACAATTTATTCTGATATTATGTAATAAAGTCAACTTAATTTGGTACGTGTTTTAACTATACTCTGTATAACTAAACACATTTAAACTTGAATTCATTTAGCTCATGTGTAGACAGGTTTAATGCTTAATATTGCTTAACATTGTGTATTTTTAACCTGGGGGGGGGGGGGGAATTAAGCCTAGAAAACTGAGGGGGAGGGGGGAATAAAAATTTGATATTCAATTGAAATACTAAATTGGCGATTTTTGCACATTGTCTAGTAATTGTTCACAATAACTGATTTTCTACTCTAACGGTAACCTACATACAAAATCGAATCACTTTTTTTATCATTTTTATTTGTAAAAGAGATAAGAGAGAGAGAGAGAGAGAGAGAGAGAGAGAGAGAGCGCAAGAAAGGGGAAAAAGGGAAAGAGAGAGCCTTTTCTCTTAATTGCAATCATTTATTGATTAAAACAGAAATGAAACAAACACATGACCTCCTCCTATACATTTAGATGTGTATTACCTTACAAGTTACAGAACCCACATCTTCAGGATAGTAATAATAATAATAATAATAGCCTTTATCTAATAGGATACATTCACTTTATATACATTTATATTATATATATACGGTTTTATATTACACTTGTATTTGGAAGGAAGAATAGAAGGGGGGGGGGGGTTAGGGTAAAGAAAAGATGCTGGATCGTATATTTGTTCCATATTTTTTTTATTATATCTCTTTAGCTTTTTGTTGTGTTCTCTTATCGATTTTCTTGAATATACAGCAAATTTCTAGCTTAAGTTGTGTTTTTTTTTTCTTCCTTTTTTTTTCTATTTTCTCTCTATTGTTCTCTCTCTCGCTTTCATTCTCTCATAGACATACACCAAAGATTTATTATATAAAGAGCGAGAATTTCCACTAAATGTCGTGAACAGTGGTTTAGTTTCGTACGTCATTGCAAAAAGCCCAGCCAGCATGTCTACAAAAGCTTAATATAACGTTATTTAAAATGAGAAGAGTGTGGGTAGGATTTTTTTCTTCTTCTAGGAATATAATAAGGAGAGAGAGAGAGAGAGAGAGAGAGAGAGAGAGAGAGAGAGAGAGAGAGAGAGAGAGAGAGAGAGAGAGAAAATGAGGGAATAAGGAACAACTCGGGGGGGGGGGGGTTGTCCCATTGGCTCACATCTCTCCTTTTCAAAACCACGACACTCATATATATACAAGTTTATAACCAAACACAAAATACATGAAAATATATAAATAACGCAAAACGAAGTTCTGCTTTTTTTTGTTTGTTTGTTGGACGCTGGCAACCAATTCTTTAATGGCTCATTGGAACCCATTGCTTGTGTATATGTGTGGATGGTGCAGTCGTTTCCATAACAACGGCATTCGCATCTCTCAGAGAAAAAAAGATTCATTTTCTCTCTTTTTAACTTAGAAAGAGAGAATATGAGATCGAAATTCCCTTTGTATTATCATTATCATCTTTGAGCTAGCTGAGCTCGTAAGAAAAAAAAAAGTGGAATATACAATTAACAGGGCTCGGATTTGTATGTGATATCAAGCAAATGTTTCTCGATCTGTGGGCTGAAGTGCAAATTGTGAAGTAAAAATCCTGCCTTTAGATCAACCAACAATTTTTTTTTCAACCAAAAATACTTGTTAGAGGCTAGAAGTATAGTTGACTGATAGGAACGAAACATCTAGCCTCTAACCAACCTTTTTTATATTAGAACATAAGCATAATTGCAGTTGCTTGAAGGATGATGGTTACTTCACAACTAGTACTTTGAGTCACAAATTGAGAAACATTTGCTTAATATTGCATAAAAATCCGAGCCGCTAACAATTATATTATTTGTTCTTCTCTTTATAAAATTCTTCTTTTTGAAAGTCAGTTAGTTGTTTTTTATTTTCAGTTTTTAATGCACTTTTCGTTTTATTTCATTCACGGTGTTGCCGTCAAAATATAAAATCAGTTATTCTGCACAATTACTAGATAGTATACACCACCATCAATTCAGTAGTAAATCTGCACGATTAATAGTGTTTTATGCTGGTTTTAACTTAGAGACCTACATAAAGCCCATGGGCCGGCATTTTTATATTAAAGGCCCATGGGCCTGGTGGGCTTCGTGGGCATCACGGGTTTGGAAGGCGTTTCATCATTTCTCTCATGGGGTTCTTTACAAATGTATAGAACTGAACCACATATTATGGGCTGGACTGGGCTTAAATTTTTTACTCAATGTAGGTCGCTAGTTTTAACCCTCGAACTCTTCATCATTCTGTCTATCTAGTGGAAATTTAGAAACTAGAAGGGTAGATCAATCAGATTGATATTTTTTAAAATAAGTTTTTATATTTGTTTGAAAATGAAACAACTTCAACTTGACAATAGGTTAATTTTTAGTCTATAAAAAATTTATTTTTTTTAAAAGATATCGACATTAAAATACTATTAAGTGATTCAGTTACTGTTCTAGTTTCTAACACACTTTGAATTTTTTTTCTTAGTTTTCCTCAGACGTAAAATAATCAAGAAAGGTAAAAAAAAATCAGCTGTTCATAAAACAGCAATTGCTTAAAATCTGAAGCGAATTCTAGATTTAAGGATTTATTCTTTGTCAATCAATTACTTTGTTGTTTTCATGTTCATTCTGCAAAACATTTTTTGTTATTAATTGTGCCATATGGTGATTCTATAGAATGACTGATTTATTCCTTTTGACTGTAACTGATATATGGTACTTGTGCTAATAATGTAAATTTCAATTCTCTAGCAATCAAGCTCGAGAAAATTTACCTCTTCCTTTTTTTCCCTCTTATTTTTCATCATATCTTTGTTACATGATGATGATGATGATGATGATGATGATGGGGTTTCTGTAAAAAACAGAATTAAAAAGAACGATTGCTCGGAGCAATTACGGTGGTTGAGAGAGATCTATCTTTTTTCTTCTCTCTCTCTCTCTCTCTCTCTCTCTCTCTCTCTCTCTCTCTCTCTTTTCCTTATTCTAATAGCATGCTAATCGCATTCAAGAAATCTATTCGTGATGTCTATGTTTTCTTCCCAATCAATACATGATAGTTTGTTGCATAGAAAAATAGAAGTACATGTACATTACATGGTCTCTTTTATCAAATTGGTACACATAACAAATAAAAGATATATTGTAAACCTTAAAGTAGACTAAATTTTAGGTTTACCATACCATGCTCACAATAAAAGAGGAGGGCACCTAAAAAAATTAAAGAGAGCCCTAAAAGGGAGAGTAGCCAACTAGCAAATTGCTGCCATGTTTTTGTTCCAAAACTGAATATTATTAATTCTTGGATTAAACATGGTGGCAATTTTGCCACTTTACATTACCTGACAGTATATAGGCCTAATATTTTGGATTATTCCAGTTATACTAAACCAATTGCAGAAACGTATGTGTAAGTTTGTTTCTTATGTAGTTTGCAAAAAAAAAAAATAGTAGTAGTTGTAGCAAAAAAGAAAGAAAAGAAAAAAACTCGGACATTTTTTTGTATTTTAAAAAAATCTGCGCGGACACAATTATAAGGGACAAAAAGAGGACATGTCCGGGAGAAAAGAAGACGTGTAGTAGCCTTACTCCATTTTAAAGATTATTTTGAATTCAATGATCTCTAATCTTAACTGACAAGGTTGTGTCACTTCAATATGTAAGATTTCTAAGTGGTGTCATAAGACAGTTTTAAGGTTTTTTTTTAGTCGAAATCGACCACCAAAAGTGGTTTGTTTACCAATTTGTCGTTCAATCTAATATTGAACGACAAATTGGTAAACAAACCACTTTTAGTGGTTGATTTCGACTGTAAAATGAAGTCGAGTTGTTGCTTGTGTTCCAAAGTCATTGCTTTTTTTACCATAGGAATACATTGCAACCACAGCCCACCCACTGGTGGTCGTTTTCGATTTTAAAAGCCGCTTGTGTGTTCATGTCAGTGTTCCATAGCTCAGCTAAGAGCGATACCATTTCCCAGTCTAAGTCAACCACTAAAAGTGGTCTGTATGCCAAGGTTGAAAGTCACTCGGCTGTGAATGACCTGTAGCGTACACATACATGTAAATGTGACTTTTTGGTTTGTGTTCTATGATATTTCATGGGAGAGACGACATGGATTTTTCTTTATTTCCTTCACTCGTGTTGTTTTCTTGTTGATTTTTGAGCTCTCCAGTGAATTCTTTCACCTGTAACAACCTCACTTCCCACTCAATTTTTTTTTTCATACTCTTCTCGTGGTCATTGGTCAATACACTTTCAAACGACATGTCACTGTTGCTTGACCAATGACCATGACGAAACAGTGAAACTTGGATTTTTTTTCTTTCCTTTTAATATAGTATCTACAATCTTTTTCATTCCATAATCACTATTCCAACTTTTGGTCGTTTTTTTTTCCTCCCTTCTCTTATTGCTTTGGTTTAGCTCCTCCACATTTCACAGTGACGCCATTAGAGGTTTATTATGTCAAAGTTGGAGACAGTTTGATCTTGACCTGTGAGGCCGATGGAACGCCAAAGCCCTCCATTATCTGGTATAAGGTATGAAGAGAAACATAAGAAACAAAACTTAACTTGTGATATCATTTTTAATTGAATTTTATTATTACTTTGACAAGGACGAACAACCATTGGAACCTACGGGAAATGTCCAACTTTACAGCAATGGACATGAAGTCCGAATCACTAGTCTAAGGCAGAACGATATCGGAGATTATGCATGCGAAGCTCGGAATGGAGAAGGCCACATAACACATCTAACGAAAATAATCATAGCAGGTGAATTGATGGAAGTTTTAGAATCATTTTTTTACGTTTTTCGTTATTTAATCGAGCTTTTTTTTGTTGTTAGACTAATGACATTAAAAATCAGTGGTCCAAAAATTCTCCATTCATACTTTTTAAAAAGTGTACTTTAACAGGAATGACACTCTTGCTAGACTATTGAGATTGGAAGTGTTAGACCAACCGAGAAGAGTTTGTCCAACTTACGCCAATAAGTGTTAATTTCCCTACTATGTATGGAGACTTTTGGACCACCCTGTATAGTCTTTAAAATACAGCATGGATTCACTGGTTTATTTTAAATATTATTTTTTAAACTGATGATGCATGAAAATTTCATCAAACTTCCGAAATTTTGATAAAATGTTGGGGTTTCACTAAACTGATGAAGTGCATGAACGATTGTGCAAGAATTTCAAGGAATTTTCATCAAATTACTGAAACATATGAGAAAACTGAGGTTTTACTAAACTTTTTAAACAGTAGACTGTGATAAATGATAAAATTGCATGAGAATTTCATCAAATTGCTGAAATTGAGATAAACTGTTGGGGTTTATTAAACTGATGAAATTCGATCATGAATTGCAAAGAAATCTCATTGAATAGCTGAAAGAAATGAGGAAACTGAAGTTTGACAAAAATGTTGAAAAAACTTTCGTTTGACTAATTTGTTTCTGAAAATTAAAATCAATTTTTATTAAGTTCCTGATTTAAATGAAATATAATTAAATGGCCTTCATACACAAAACTTTTTTGTGTTGCCCCTTCTACTTCATATGTTGAGGAGTGTTTGTTTTTGTTCCAGGAGGTGCCGTAATTACAACTCCTCCTCACAATATTAGCAAATTAGAAGGAGAGAAAGCAGAGTTTATTTGCGAAGCGAAAGCTTTACCGGGGAACATAACTTACAAATGGTATCGTAACGATATCGACATAAACGAACTTCCGTGGTTGTCTACTCGAGCTACGAAAAGGAGCGACGGAACTTTGATGTTGAATCCTTTGACGGCCGACGACACAGGCAAATACACTTGCGAAGTGAGCAATGGCATCGGTACTCCGCAGTCAGCTTCGGCATACTTGGATGTCGAATGTACGGATTATAAAACATTGTGTTTATGAGCGATTTGAAGCTTTTTTGTGTGTGTAAACCCGTCTTATTCTTTTCTTCTTTAACGCAGTTCCGGCTCGAGTTAGTTATACCCCTACGCTGCAGTATCTTCCTCTCGGATTATCTGGCGTCATTCGGTGTCACTTTGAGTCCAATCCACCCTTTCAGTTTGTTACGTGGACCAAAGACAGGCGTGTCTTTAAACCTGTTGTGTCTGATGGAATAATTTCTCTAAACAATGGATCGCTATTCATTAAAACGGTTATTTGAAGTTTTATTTTTATACATAGCGTATTAGGGATCGACCACCGATATGCTAAGAAATCGTTTGTATCGGCATTGATTGTTTACGTTATTATGTATGGTAATCTGCATTTCTTAACGCCGATTATGCCGATACTTTTGGTAGTGCAACAAAAACAAAAGATAAGGAATTTAAACTAAAATAACTTATAAATCCGTTATACTAAATCTTGTGAAGCATTTCATAATAACTCGTAGAATCTCGTAATATATCCTAAATAGAATCTCGATTATTCGGATCTCTATAATCCGGACTTCCAGACAGTACTACATACCGGCTTTTATCATAATATAAATGTTTTTCAGTTTATTAAAGTGAAAACCGGTGATTTTTCAGACGTGTTCGGTAATCCGGATGAGATCCGGTCTCACTTAGTCCGGATAATCAAGATTCTACTGTATAACATTTCATTTTTCATATTTATACTTATTGCATTTTTTAATTTATTCTAATTTTTAAATTTTTTTCCTTGACTATTTTTGGGGATAATGCGTGATAAAGTTATTAAATATATTTTTTTAAAATCGGCATCTGCCGATTATTTTTTTCCAATAACCTACATATCGACGAAATAATATTGATCGAGCCTTGCAGCAAATAAAACATCTCAATATTCATGTTTTGTTTGTATTTCACTTTTAAAGGTGACTCCAGAACACCAGGGTCTCTACACTTGTACTCCTTTCAATGAACATCTAACAGGTGGCGCTTCTGGTATTATGGAGGTTTTAGTCAGAGGTTTGTTGGTATTTTATTTTATTATTATTATTATCATATTCAATTATTAGTATATGTTCGTTAGTAACAATGTGAGTATAATTGGATACTTTGTGGGCCAAAAGCAATTTTAAGAAAGAAAAAGTTGAAGGTTGGTTAGTAATATTCATAAAGCACTATACTTGGGCAGGGCTGACCACTCTAGGAAAATTAGGGAGATTTTTGCTAGGACAGATTCATATTATTGGTCTTTTTTTCCCTAGAGTTATAAGACAATGGAACTCTCTTCCTGAGGAAATGGTGAATGGGGATAATTTTGTTTTGTGGGATTCCATATGTAATTCTTATGGGTCATTTTTTTTTACAGAAATATATTAAACCTGTCATATGACAGTAAATAGTCGTATCTAGCTCATAACCTTGTAACAGTCACAAAAGGAAATTACAAAAAGATGACAAATATTGTTGCGATTGCCATTGACTGGCGTTACAGAATAATATGACATTCATAAAATACATGCCATCATTATACGTTACAATTGTCACAATTTTATGACCTTTTCTGTGATGAGTCGATGACTAGGACTCGAATTTTTTATGCAATATCAAGCAAATATTTCTCAATTTGTGACCAAGACGCTATTGTGAAGTAACAATCCCGTTTAGATCAATCAACAGTTATGTTTTTTTCAATCAAAAACACTGATTAGAGGCTAGAACTCTCGTTGACAACTGATAGTAACCATGCATTCTAGCCTCTAACGACGATGATTACTTCACAACTGGCACTTGGGCCACAAATTGAAAAACATAGTAATGAGGGCTCCACTTTCTAAAACATTTCCAATTTTTTTTCTTTAAAGTCGGATTTAATATTCTGTTATTGCTGCTTTTAAATATAATTAACGTTACATGTTCTTTTAAAAACTTGTAAAACAGAACCTCCGAAGTTTACTCAAAAACCAAAAGAGAGGTACCAAAGTGTAGTTAATGGTGAAATCAAAATGCCTTGCGAAGCTCAGGGGAATCCCAAACCAGAAGTTATCTGGCGCAGGGTACGTTTTTTTCACAGTGTTTGTGAATTTTTCACGGTTTAACGTGTTTTCGTTTGTTTCTCAAAAGGCCGATGGTGCCAAATTGCCGCGAGAGAGGACGCAGATAAGAGGCGGCAACCTTACGATGAAGTTCTTGCGAAAGACGGACTACGGCTTTTACGAGTGCGTCGTACAGAACGAAGTGGCCACGTTGGTGACCAGCTCTTTGCTCATTGTTGAAAGTAAGTGGCTCTCTGTTGTTGCTTAACGTACGGGTGACGAAGCCGCCCGCTTAACTAATGGAGTAAAGTGTCTTCCCTTCCTCCCGGCGAAGGCACCTCTCCTCACGCCCCCACAAATCTTTCCGTTACAACAAATGCCTCGTCTGCAACGGTGTCTTGGTTGCCTGCCTACGACGGAGGTTACAAACAGCTTTACGTTGTATGGTGAGGAGATCATGTGTTCGGAACAATTATTCTTTTGTGTTTTTAAACTCGTCTCGATTAAACTAAACTTAATTCCTCTCTGTCGTGTGCTGTGAAGGTATCGCGAGTCAAACCGTGGCGATGCCAATTGGAGGACTATCCACGTCCCTCCAGAAGATGCCACCAGTTTTAGTATTCATAATCTGAAACCGGATACGTCTTATGATTTTCGTGTTTTGTCTCGGAACATCCTCGGAGATAGTATGAGAAGTCCGATTGTTAAGGCCGTCACAAAAGGTTCTGGGACAAAAACTCAACAACTTTTCTTACTTTTTTGTTTCATTTTTTGGGGACATGGTTTATAAAAAATGAAATAACTTACAAAAGAAATTCAAGATTTATTTTAAACTAGAAGAGTAAACGGAAGATAGAGAGATGATATTATACATCATATCCTGAAAATGTAATTTTTATGACTGTTTAAAAAATAGCGACAATTTACTATTTTTTTTACTTACAAAAACCATGAAAAATGGTTTCAAGCTCTTATAAAATGTTTGATTTTTAAATATGTTATTTGTGTCTGTTACCTTTTTAATACTTCTAATTTAAAATAACTCATGACGTTCTTTAAACGTTGCTTAAACAATGAGATTGATTGCAATCGGTAACTTAGGATCATATTCTTAATGCTTGCTAAGTAGAGGGTAGTAGGCTTACTGAATTTATCAATTTTTGATAGGAAATTTTAGGTGAAAGGTAAAGATTTTAGCACGACCTTTGACTTAAAAATCGCTAAGAATACGATGGTTTCCCAAGTTCAGCTGATTTTCGAACTCGTTCGAATTTGTTATTCTGTCTTTCACTAGCAAAATTAAGACAAACTAGAAAGTATTTTATTAACTGTAAACGTAGCTCAATCTTTTAATAATATATTCATGATGATATCTTTCAAAATAAACTTTTTATAGACAAAAATTAAAAAATATCATCGGTTAAATTGGATCATTTTCAAACACGCATAACAAGCTTATTTTGGAAGATATCAACACGACAGTGATTGTGAGCTACCCTTCTAGACAGGCGTTTGGAACCAGCCACAAGAAATTCGTTTGCACTGCCCTCTTATGAGCGTCAGACCAAATATCAACCAATTAGAAATTGCCGTCTCTCATAAAAGGGCGGGTCAAACGACATCAGACCAAGTAACAAACCATTTAGAAATGGATGACGCTCAAAGTTAGTGCTGGGCACAACAACCTGCGGTTCCAACTGCCTGACTCTTCTAGTTTCTAAAACACTTGAAAGTTTCTCTTCGTTTTGCACCTGAAAGACAGAATAATCAGTGTTCAGAGGGGGCGTTTACACTTTAAAACCAGCTTAAGGACTATCTCTTTGTGTTGTAAAAATGTACCTTTTAGACAATTTTTTTTTAAAACTTATTTCTGGATGTGTCTGATTTTTGCCCTTTTCATCTCAAATGAGATTTTGGGAAGCCTTTTATGAGTAGGGCAATGGTGCAAACATTTTTCACATTTTAACCTTCACACTCAAGGTCACCATATTCAATTAAAAAATTTTTTTTCATGAATGCACCTGTTAAATTTTGGACTACGTTGAAAAATGTAAAATGAAATGATTTTCATTGACTGTTTGTAATTTGTATTTGTTAGGTACTGATCCTTCGTCTCACATTTACCCAACTGATGCAACTGGTTCCACTTACATTCCTTCCATTGTTCAGCCAGCTGGTAAGTCAGTTATTTTTTGTTTCATCACTTTTTTTTAAATGTGCATGTTTGTGTTAAAAAGTAGAAAGTAAAAAAAAAGATATAAATGACACAAACAGCTAACAGTCGTTATCATTCCGAATAGAGAGCATGTTATCATTTCTTCATGATGAGAAAAACAGCTTTGATTGATTGACTGATTGGTTCATTCATTCATTCATTCATTGACTTTTTTTTCTACTGGTGTTTGGAAGTAACCGAGTAAAACTCGTTTGTCCTTTCTGGTCTCTGTACCGTAAATGCATCTCGGGCGTTAAATGCTGACTATAAATGCAGCGTTAAAAATATTAACTTTTATTTATTCACGCAAACGATGCAAGAAATTGAATTTGAAACAGTGACCTACACAACTTTTGAGAGTAATTATATTAAAATTTCAGATAATATTTGAACTTCTGTTATCAGTTACCATAAGCTAACTGTGTCTCTTTTACTGTCGAAAAAGCGTCTGCCGATCCCGGTCGGTTAGGACCCGGCATGGGGATGGGCAACCCCGGGCCCACTTTTGACCTACCCTAGTCAAAAGTGGACCGACCATGGTCAAAAGTGACTACGGGTGCCATAGGTTGGGCAACGGTAAAAAGAGTTACGCCTCAGGGGAGTAAACCCCTGACAAAATTATGACTTAGTTACTTTCCGATCACTGCCTACGATGTTCATTTTTTTCTAGAACTTTTTTTTTCTCAAACTGAATCTTTCATATTTTAATGACGAACTTTCTCCACAATTCATTCCTCGTAATCCTAAGTTTCTTTTTTTTATTTTGAAACCCAAATTTTACGCTACATTAGTTTTATTTTGTTTTTCTTTGGTTTTTTTGTTTCATGGTGAATAATTTTTCTTCGGGTTGTTTTATCGTGAATTTGTCTAATAATTAACAAATCATCTTATTTTTTGTGTGCTTTCGTTTTATAATTCTTTGCATGCAAAGAGTTGTTTGTTTCTTAAGGTTTTTATTTATTTTCATTATTATTTTTTCTTTCTTTGGATTGGCATTTTTTTTTTGTTTTTTTGGTTCTTGTTTTTGCTTCCACAAATAGTTCTCGTAGTTCTCTTGCTTTATTGTTACGATTTAGTCGAACAAGCTTGTAATTTTTCAGTATGGCATGTTAAAATCGCAATCGTGTTATGTTTTAGGTTTCATTTTGTAAATTTGGGTTCTTTTGGTGGCTCGTGTTTTTGTTTCGTTTCTTTGTTTCTTTGGTTCATTGCGGTTTATGTGCAATAATTTGTTTTATCGAATCTCAACTCATAACTAGGTTTTGAGTATTTATTTTTTATATCGAATTGAAGCATGGTGCTCCTGCTGTTTGCTTTTTTTCATGTTCTGAGGGTGATGTAAGATCATTTCTCATGTTGCTTTTTTTTTTTTTTTTTTTTTTTGAGGGGGTTCTTTTGCTGCATTTTTTTTTTCTCACTAAAACACACGCAAACATTCTCGAACGTTAGGAATATCATAACACTTATATCACGATGGTGACGATGATGATTTCTGAGCCTAAAAAAACGTCTATCGATAGAATTTTATTTCCTTTCCTCCATTATTCCTTCTTACATCCTTCAATTTTCTGGCCTCCATTATCGTTGGCTAAATCATAAAATTTTCTGCCAATTTTTGTTTCTTTTGTATTTTTTCGTTGTTTTTTTTTTGGACTTTTCAATTCCAAGTGCCAAGTTCAGTTTTTTATTTTTTTTTTCTGAATTTCTTCTCAAAGTGCTTTTATATACAAACGGCATTTGTAACATATTTTTTTGAGATTTCGGCATGAAGAAGGATGAATGTGTGCTGTGTGCATGAGAGGAGTTTTTTTTTTACTTTTTTGATGTGGTGTCACACCAATTCTCTACTTAGTATTTTTTTTTATTAGATCGAGCAATTTTTTAAAACATTTATGATTGTTTTTGCTGAATTTTATTTTATGTTTTTTTTTTTTGCTTGCATTCAAATTGCTTGCATTGACTCGCTGAGAGTATTTTTTTATTATCTCGGAATAATTTTTTTTAATGAAAGAGACCAATGGCGTAGCTAGGTTTTTCGCTCCGAGAGTAAACACTTGCGTGTCCTCCAAAGATTTTTTTTGCAATAGTAATTCATAAGGAAACCAAAAAAATGTCGTTTTTCAGTCAAAGAACCTGGTTAGAGGTTAGAAATCAGGTTAGACTAAATTCTAACATGACCAATTATTGAGACTGGAACGCCAGATTGCCTTCTGGTTGACCAGATTGCCTTGCTATTAATAATTATTATAAAATTATTAATTAATCAAGAATTTTATAAATTAAAATTAAAAAATTAAAACTGAAGGCGCGCCCCTTTTCGAGTCTGGCACTGGAAGCGAGCTGTTCCATTGCTTTCTCATAGCTACGCCACTGGAGGAGATGCAGTTTTTTTTCCGAGACATGTTCGTGGTTTTTGTTTTATTCTACGCATGTTGCACTACTAAGAAGACCACATAGTGCATTTCAGTCTTAATCTGGGCCCTGGGTTTCATTTTTTTTAATGGTGCCAAAAATCCTTCTAAAGTTTTTTTGTTTATAATCGTTTTGTCACCTGTTATCTTCTAACCCCTTACCCTCCCATTTTGCATTAAAAAAAAAAGAATATTTCTGTATGTAATTTGTTAAGAGGGTTTTTATGTTGAGCTTTCGAAGCCACTACTCCCTCTCTGGCAGGGGATAACCCAGGGTCACGTCTAAGTGCTCCTCGCAACGTCCGGGTGACCATCGAGGGGGAAGGGATTAAAATCACATGGTTGCCGCCGATCAAGACGGCGGTGGAAGCCACCACTTATGAAGTGGAATACAAGATCGATGGTAGAGACTCCAACTGGAGTGTTCTTAGTGCCTTAATAGGGCCCCCTGCCCTTTCTTATGTGTGTAAGTAATAGTAAAATTAAAATATTAGAAATTAATATCCCAAATTAAGCATTTTTTAAAAAAAATAAATAAATTAGTTACCAAATGAAATTAACAGAAAAACTAATAATACAGTCTAATTGAAATTGAATCTAATTTTAGTCTCAGACCCTTTACCGGGAATGATGTACCACTTCCGGGTATTAGCTCGAACTCTAACGGCAGCCAGTGTTCCTAGTGAGGTGGTGCAGATAACAGTGCCTGTTAACAGTGGTGAGTGGTGCAATTAAATGTCTTCTAAACAAAAAATATCTTAATTGACACGTAGTTAGTAAAGAAAAATAAGAAAGAAAAAACACTGTGCACCTTACTGGTACAAAACATCGTTTCCTTTATTTTTTTTTAAAAAAAAGTACATTTAATATGGCCCCTTCCTCCTCAGATGATCCTTTGATTTATCCTAGCATGTCCTAATTTCATACCTTGTGGTCATCGTGAAAATATTTTATTTTAGTTATTTATTTACGGTTGGTTCCGTTGTTTTTTGGGTTTTGCAAATTATTAATGGCGTTTGTTTAGTTGGGCAGAAAAATCCTTTTACATTCCCATTCCTGTCCTTTTTTTATCCCTTTCCTTTTTATATTTGTATATATATATATATATACCTCATTGGAATTTGTTTTCCCAAAACAAATGTCTTGTCAGCTATTGTATATAAACGTTCCCAATACACAGTTTATTAAATACTAGCAAAAATTTAATTGAATAGCATAATTAAGTAAAATTTGGAGCTGTTTCTGTTGGTTTTGTTGAGTTGTGGCACAATTTCGGTCTCGCGTCCTTTTTTTAGTGCTGTATTTTGTTTTTGGGAGATTATATTTAACTCTCGAAAGAAACTTATCAATTATTTTTAATTTGATCTCTAGTTGCCACACAAATTGATCAAAATTTCTATGTTTAATGCTGTTCTTTTGATTTTCATTTTTATTGCAATCCCAAAGAGAGGAAAGATACTGGTAAGTTTTTTGCAACATTCCTAAAAAAATGAAACAGTTTATTTCCAGTAATTTTTTTTACAAACTTTTTTTTATAAAGAAAATGATAAATGTTTAGAATTATTTTTAGTTGAGATGTTCTGTTAACATTTCTTCAGTTTTCTTATATATATTATATATGTCTTGCATGTTATTTCTTGAGGGAGAGACAGTCTGTTGTTCCATGTAATATACAAAGTAATTTAGTTATAAATTACTGACTGGCACTTGGAAACTGATATTATTTTAACCGAAAAAAAAAAGCTGCAGTCACAAGGACATAAACTAGACTTCATTCCATTTACTGTATATCATCATTTTTTACTTGGTTCTTTCATAATCATTTCTTCCATTTTGGCTTTTGTGTTGTCATCTTTGGTTTTTTTGTATTTGTAATTGTTTAAAAACACTTCTTATAATAACGGACACGATTCCGTTTTTCTCTTGTCTGCGTGTATTTGTTTTGTATGTTTGGTGTATGAATGAATGAATGTGTATGTATGGCTGAATATGTACAGGGCTCAAACCAGCACCACCACGGAATGTTACCGTGACTGAAATCCAGGATGGTATCAAAATATCTTGGTTGGCACCCATAGAAACAGTGGTGACACCCACTCACTATGTGATTGAATATCGAATTGATGACAGTCGGTGGTCTCAGTTGGGTGGACCGGTGAGGATCACCTCATATCGGCGTAAGTGTTAACACAAATAGATATTCTTCATTGTATATCCAACCAACAATTTTGTTGTTGGTGGTCTTCAGTGTCGAATCCTATGGGTGGTAAGGCATATTTCTTCCGAGTCTACTCTCGCACACCGACTGCTTCCAGCGTCCCCACCCCACCAGTCAAATTCAATGTTCCCGGTGAGTCTACCCTGATTTCCCATCGGATTCCTTCTCGACAAACACTTTGGCTAACTGAGGTTTTTGCCGTTTTCTTAGCAAGGTTCAAAGACAAGGCAATTACGGCCGGATTGGTTGGTGGCATTTTGTTCTTCATTGTTGCTATTATCCTCTCCATTTGTGCCGTGAAAATATGCAACAAGCGTAAACAGCGTCGACACGAGAGAGGTATTCCGATGGTATCAATAGAAGCTGAATTGAAACTTCTTTTGTAGTTAGAAACAGAATGAGAAAACTGTTGTTTTTTGAGCACATTTTTTCTTCCTCTGGAGAAATTACTATTTTTCTTATTGCCTTTTTAGTATTTACTGTTATTGCATTGTACTTTTGATTTTATTTTTCCTGCACTGTATATTCTATTGATACTGTTATATAGTTGATATAAAAAGTTGACGTTAAAACAAATTTTGCATGTTTTATTGGTTTTTTATATTGTTTTAAGGTGGTTTCTGGGATGTTTTTTCCTCTTTCCTATTCAGTTTTTACCTTTGCACTGAAATGATTCTGAATTGCATCCACTTTTAATAAGGTTTTAAGTTCTTTATTTTTTGGTAATTTTTTCGTAGTTTTTTTATCTTTGTAATTTTCTTGGTTTCATTTTTTACTATTTCTGAGGCAAAAAAAGGTTTTATATTATTTGTCAATTCAATTTTTTTTTGTCGTTTTGCTGATTTAGCTTACAGTATGGTAGCTTGTCGAGTGACTGATGTTCGTAACGGAGGTCATGGTCCCGCTGGAAGTCCAGTACCGTTGAGGAAGTATGTTAACATGAACGAGTATCTTGTAGTTTTTGTTACATTTGGGGTTATATCCATTTTTCTTGGGAACTTTTTATTTATACCTATTTTTTCCCTTTTCAAAACTACTCCATTTATGTTTATATTTATACTTGTTTTTGTTATTCTCGAATGAAACTATATTATAATATACTTAGTATTTGGGTTGAACGTTCTAATAACATTTCTTATTTTTCTCTTTGTTTTTCTTTCCAATTCCATTCATTCCTCATTGAAATTTTTTTCCTTTTCCATCTTCCATTTTCATTGCCAAACAAAAAACCATTCCTTTTTTATATAAATGCCTTCAGGAAACAAGAAGGAGAAGGTGATTACCCTGTTTTCATATTTCTGTCTTGTGTGTTATTTCTGGTAAAATAATCTAAACAATTTCACTTTTATATGCATTATATCACAGCTCCTTGTATTGAGCTGTGATTTTCTTGAGCTTGTATTTAGTAAGAAGAAAAAAACAGGTTTTGTGTATGCATGTTGTGTATCTTTTTTGTTAAATCGTCACTTCTTGTTGTCCATCAGCCAGTGCTTTTTCTGAGTTTTAATTTTGTTCTCAAACTAATCTCGTAATATTCCGGCGTCATTTTTTCATATCCATTCCCAAATTACCCTTCTCCCCTATCCTACCCACATCCCACTCTTTTACATATTTATTCAAGATTTACGGAAAGCAGAGTATCAGGTGTAAATCTAAGTGCCCTGCGCCGTAAAGTGACTCGCTTCACTCGGCTAGCCTTTGGACTTCGCGACGACCAGTGGCAACATGTGGACGAGTCTCGCGTGAGCTGGGGCTTGGACAGCCGCCTGCAGTCGTCCCTGTCTTCGCCTCAGTCTCCTCGGCCGTTGCTACTACCACCACCGTCGTCTTCGAACGCCGCTCCACTTCCTCCTATTCCTCCACCTTCTTCTCAAACGGAGCAAGCAAGGCGTTTCCCTCGATCGGTCCGCTACCAAGTGGAGGTTGAATATTCTCAACCAGCAGGTTACATCAGTCGAAGGGCTGACGGAAGGTTCGAACTAGGCGACACGGACGACGGAGGATTTGTCTCTCGCCACCATCGTAGGCAGATTCCGTCCATACAGGGCGGTCCTTACCGGTACTCTTCTTCGCCACGGTCTCTTGTTGACAGCTTCTTTCAGAGTGAAGATGATCGACCTGCGAACGTTTCGTGGGAACGTGTTCCGCAAATACACACTATTTACTCTCCGAGAGATCCTAGGTTTCGTACTAGCAGCCCGGGACCTATCGCTCGTGTTAATGATCTGCAGATTGAGGACCTGAGTTCTGTGCTTTTGCCATCTTCGGCAGAACGTTCTTTTCCAAGCACAGTTTCCAGTCGTTTTACAAATAGTGCTATCTTTTCGCCCTCTTGTGAACTCCCATCACTTAGGGTTATTCACGAACACCTTCCATACATCAGAGAAGAGTATGAGCCACCAACTCGCTCTACACACCAATTGCCTGAGGGGTACTATGATTATCCACCGCGACCCAGGCCGTATGTTGCAGCTCCAAGTTATACTTCTTACCCAAATGAGACACCGAAAATACCTGCAATGGTGCCAAGAGAGCGAAGAATGGAGACCCAACGTGGGCCACCATCTATGCCATCTCCTACTACCTCTTCTAAAGTGATGTCGCCACCACCGGTTCCGGACATTGAATGGCGACAGATTCCTCAGCACCAACTAGATGTGTACAAACGTATTCAAGAACTTGATGAGCAACGACCATTAGCCACCAGCAGTCCCCCTCGTGGTGACAGACGGATAGCAAGAGTTCCACCTTCGCCATCGAAGGCTGTTGCTGTAGCAGAATATACGGGCCCTCGAAGAGAAAGTGGCGGTTCTGTTAGTGGTAGTGACGATCGTCCGATCGCATACACTCGCGACAGATTGCAAGAGGTTATTGGGCAAGTGCGACGGGGTGTTTATCGTGGCGATCATCGGCCCTTTCGAGGGACTGTGTCGGACCCAATCACAGTTTCTTTCTCCCAGGTACCGACACAGTTGGAGTCTTCAGAGGGGATCATACGTATAGCGGAGCGTGACGAAGAAGATGCCGACGTGACAGTTACGAGTGACGAAGCCTTTCGATCTTTGGGCGTCGTTGGAGCGGCTGCAAGTACTCGAGTCAGCGTAACGAGCGCTGGCACGTTAAGCAGCGGACGTGGTAGCAAAGCTGCGTCTTTATCTCATTCTCGAGGTGACAGTATCCAGGGTGATTTAGAATATTCGCCGACCAGTAGGAGTAGTAGCAGTGGATTTGCAAGTAGGAACACTTCTCAATCACAACCGTCTCCTCACCAAGCGATTTTAGTCGGCCTTCCATCACCACCTTCTCCACTTCCACCTCCCTTACCTCCACTCTCTTCACATCCGATGGTCGGACAATACTCTTTTCCACTACAACCTCTCAGTGTGTCCACTGACGAAAACTATGAATTTGATGTGGCGCATTCTTCAGAGGCAGCCACAGGTGATTCGGATAGATCGATGAGGCAGTCCAGGCATGACGAACAGACGATACCACCAGATCAGGAGGTGGTTGGTGCTACGGACCAGGATTTTTCTTCTCGTGCAACGAAAATTACTAAGTACGATGATGTAGAAATTGAAAGGAGGATTCCTGCACTCAGAGAGGAGTTTCATCAGTTTCGACGTCGACAACTGGAACGACGTCGTTCCGATGAAATAGAAAGCGAATGTTAAATTAATGATTGATAATGACAAAAAAAAAGATGGTGGTGATGTTTTAATTTCTACTATATCCATCATTTTTCACATTTGTCTTCTAATTTTATTTTCTAATTTTGTTTTTGTTTTTGTTTGTATTTTTTTTTTGTTCTGTCTCTTTGGAGCAACCAAAGATTTAGCACTTCTCTTCTCTTTCTCTATTCAGGTCACTGACATAGTACAAATCCATGTTGCAGGCAGGAACTATGTGTGAGGCCCATGATATTTTGTGTGTGTGCGTGCACGCGTACAGTTGTTCCAAATGATATATGGACATGTCCGAAAAAAAAAATGGGCACATTTTTTTTAATATTTTTCTTTTCCATTTTCTTCTTATTCAACAAACTTGACTTTTTTCTTATCTTTTTTGTCACCTTTTAGTCTTTGGTGTGGAAAAAAAACCAAAGAAGCTCAAAAAAATCTTTTTTTTTAACAAAAAGAAAAAAAAATCATGGTTGGACCACTGATGTTTAAAAATCCTCCGTTAATTGTGTGTCTCCTCCTCATCCCTTGTGTGCAATTTTTTGTGTGTTTTTTCTCTATTTCCATCTGGATTTTCACCTTCTTCTCTCCATACACTTCTGAAGCATAGAAAATATTTAGTGGATGAACAGAATCGAACAGCAGTAAAAACGAAAGTTCCACTAATTTCTCTCCAGTCATATCATAGGGAAGAAAAAAAAAACACCCCATCAAAGTGGCAACAAAAATAATAATGACAAAAAACCCTTCTTGCAAAAATAACAAAAATGGAACTATTGTTAATTATATTTACATTTCCAAGTTATCTTTTTGGTTTTATTTTTAATCTCTCCTTCGAAGACGTTGTTCGTTGTCTTATTATCGAATCTTGTCTTTTTTTGAAAAAAACAAATTTTTTTACGAACAATAATTATTATAATCGGTGAGCGAATAACTGCCAAAATAAATAGAAGTGTTTTGGTTAGTCTTTAATGAACGTGAGACAAACGTTATATTAAAAAAAAAAAGAAATTGCAAAAAAAAATGTTTTTAGTCTGAATTTTAATAGCCCTTAATTGGAACACACAGACCACTTTTGGTGGTTGATTTTGACGGGAAAATAAAGTCGGGTTGTCGCCAAAACCGACCACTTTCGAATTTTTCCATAAAGAATATATTGCAACCACAGCCCAACCACTTGCAACTTCATTTTGCAGTCGTAATCTATCATCAAAAGTTGACTGTGTGCCAAGGCCCAAACTGTGTTTGCGATGTTTCCTGAAGACTTATTTTACACGATTTAAACATTTAATTTCTTTTTCAAGTGTACTCTTGAGATTTCTCTTTTATTTGTAAGTAATTTCGAAGTTTTAGAGGTTTTCTTAAAAAAAAAAAATTATCCATAAGTCGATTCATCTAATATTAACGTATGTGGTAAGATCCTAAATTAGAAATGAAAACATGCACATACATTTTAACTTGAACCCTCTGAGCAGGGGTTCCAAAGTAGAAAAATGTTTATTGGATAGCCTGTTTATATATTGAAACCCTGCTCAGAGGGTTCAAATATTATGTTTTCTGATTATATTTGGGCTAAATACTTTGTACACACATGCGAAAAATATATTCTGCTGAACGAGTTCAGAAAAATGTGTTTACATTAAATGTATTTAATATAAGGCAAATGTACACACATGGCTCTGTTTTAAAAGCAATTTCCCAAGGTGCATTTGCGTACACCCACAATGCAATTGAGAAACATGTTAAATGAGTTTTAGAAACTCATTTAAAAGTGAATGTGTTTACGAGACTGAAATATATTTTCAATTAATGAACATGTACGCACATATTGAGGGCATTAAATGCCTTGAGTGATTAAGTTCAACTGCAAAATGTTGTCACAGGTTGCCGTGCAATAGTTAACATTGCTTTGGAAAGACGACGATCTTTGCCTACGAGCAGCTTCTGAAGTTGGAAACGACCACCGGTGGTGGGCCTGCAGTTGCAATATATTGCTAATTTGCTATGAAAAGATGCCGGACGTTTGCACCACGGGCCACACGTCGACTTCATTTTGTAGTTGAATTCCACCACTAAAATAGTGTACGTTTGTGTACAAGGTATTTTGTAAAATAACAGGCAACATCGTGAACATAGATATTAATGCATAATTTTAAATTAAATGCATTATTGATGGAAAATATTAGAAAAATTTCTATTTTTCATTCGTTTCTTTTTTTCTTTTTTTAAATCTTCTTCTCGAAAAGAAAAAATAACTAAATTCTAAAAGTTACTTTTTTCCGTCTGTATGTAATATGTATGTATGTGTGTATGTTTATCGAATCTGCTCACATGTTAATTGGTTTTTTTAAAATTCCGATTCGTTCACCGATTGATATTTCTCTTTCCAAAAAAAAAAATATTAGCAGATTTTTTTTTTTTAAAAAAGGAAGGATAAAAAATGAAATTATAAAGAAGGAGGGGGTGGGACTGAATTAGACAGTTTTTGAGGCTATGCAAATGTTGTCCCCTTTTTATTCCATGAAAAAAAGGATATAAGCCAAATAAATCCCTATGGGGTCCGCCAGTCGTTAGATTCTTGAAGTTTTTTTTTAAAGTTTTAACTTGAAATGAATCTTTTTTTTTAAATAAGTGTGTAATTTAATTGAATATAACGGAGGTTTGAAAAAGTGAAATTAATGAGTTAAAATGCAAAAAAAAAAAAAAAAAAAAAAAAGCAAATGGAAAAGTCTATATTTCTCTTTAAAATGTTGAATCTGTTTTATATTTCTTCAAAAAATGGTTGACTTTATTAAGTTAATAATTTAATCATCTTTGTTGAAGTTGTTCATTTTTTTTTGGTCGCTTTTATTGACTTATTATTATTATACCGATTCTTAATTGCTCATTCCTGGCGAGCCCCTTGGTCCAAGTGCCGTTTGTTTTTGTCTTATTTTACAGTGGGGGAAAAAAAAACACGAGTTATGGTTTGAGTGTGTGTCTGTAATATTTTTCATAATTAAGGCCAATGTGCAATTTCATTCTTATTATGATTACAACTATAAACTTTAACTTTATTCGAGTCGTCATTCTACAACAACAGTGCACTGCCGTCAATTTTGATCATATAATATATTTTTTTTTAAATCTGTCCATTCATTTAATTTGAAGAATGTTATTTTTTATTTATTTACATTCTTCTAATATACATATTGCGTTTTCCTTAACAAATTCATTTTTTTCCCCCAACAGATGAATGTGAGCGCGATTTTTAAACTTGCATTGCGGTTTTATCATGAAATTGGTATTATAATGAAAAATTTCGGCCCTTAAACGAAGCGGTCCATTGGGGGGAAAATACCCGTTAGGACATCCCGCCCCTGCCGAATGAGCGATACCATAGCAGTTGTCAATTGGCCACATAGAGAAACCAGGAAAATACCGTAAAAAATGTTCGATGGCGACCATGAGCCAAACATTTAAATCACATTAAGACCGGACCCACACACTGAATAAGACATATTGACTGAAGTGTTTCAAACAAAATGTCTGAAGCATGTTTGTTCCGCGACAACAGCCCACACTAAATAAGATTAATCACGATTAATTAATATTGTAATAAAATACAAAAATAAAATGAGGTTAAAGGTACATTTTGATTTTCACGTCTGAGACAGGCAAGTAGCTAATATATGCTTTCAGACAAGACTGATACGTCTTAGTCAAACAAGACGTCTTGTCTCACCAGTGTGCGGTACAAGCACCTAGCCCCAATGCTATAGTTGGTTTTTTTACCGGACTCAGACCATTTTAAACGTTTTGCCGTATTCAGTGTGTGCCCGGCCTTACTCATCTTAAGACCAATCAGACAAATATACAACGTGATCATCCAACCGATGAGCAAAATCGTAGAGTTAAGGAAAGTGCAGAATAGACTTTTTTTTTAAAAATAGAATATAATGTTCCGTTTTTTTATTTGTAACTTTAAACTCATTGAATTTATCTTACAATTTTTGGTAGTTGATATTTTTTTTTTCATTTCAACTTTTACAAGTTTAGCTTTTACTTGAAATGATGTTTTGAGGTTTTGCAAAATTTATTTATAAACAGAAATAACAAGAATTTTAAAAGCAAGTTATTTCTTTTTTTATACGTTTTTTTTTTTTTTTTTTTTTTCTCTCTTTTTTCTCTATAAAATATAATCTGTTTTTCCGAGTAAATGTTTTGAAGTTTGTGTTTATCTTCTTACATATTCACTTATTGTTGTATATGAAAGAAATGATAGACAACTTTACCCTGGCGGTACATTCAATCCGATTAGTACAATTTTTTTTTTGATTTTGTCAAACATTTGTTGTTCCAAATTTATAATGTTAAACCCCCCCCCCCCCCCCCCCCTAAAAAAGAGAGAAACAAAACAATAGAAGAAGAAAAAGAACACCAACAAAATTGACAAACGTTTTGACAAGACAAAAAAAAATAACTAGCTTGTTTTATTTTTGACGAAAATATATATAAGGAGGGAGGAGAGTATGTTCTCGAATATCATTTATGAGTTGTCATTCAAAACACTTCATATATTTAGTACCATACTTTTATTTTACTGGTTTTTTTTTAAACGTTAGAATGTTTTTTCTTATGTCAATCAAATCAGTGCAATTTTGTTGTTGATTTTGGAGATTAGAAACAAAAGAAGAAGAAAAACGATAACTCGTTTATGAAGAAAAAAAAATGTGTATATGTGTGTGAATAGGATGAAAACAAAATTGTAGGTTTAAATGGGAATTGAAAGATGGAAGGGGGGGGGGGCGGGGATTGTAAAAAAAAGTGTTAAAATATTATAAACTTATATACAAAAAATTGTTTGTTTTTTCTTTTAAAAAAAATAAGAAATAGAAGGGTTATAAAAGAAAAGAGATTTCAATTCGCCTAATTGTACAGTTTTATATTTTTATCATCCAAAAAAAAAATTAATTATTTAAAATGGCGAAAGATAGAAGAAAAAAAGATTTAGAAAAGAGGGAAATATTAAAAATATGAAATAATGAATGAGAGATATTTGGAACCAAGTTTATTAATGATGTGTGTATATTGGATGTACCTCACTTGCAACTAGCAATATTAATTACTTTTTTTTTCTACTAGATCAAAATAACATGTTACTGACACATACAAAAAAAATGTGACTAAAGCCAAAATGTTGTTAAGATGAGGGGACAGGGTGTGATATAATTATTGATGAAAAGATTGTTTTTTTTTGTGGACTTTGAAAGTCTTAATGTCATTAAAAGAAAAGATTCAGTTGTGAAGGGTTTTTGTACAAAACCAAGACAACCACATTACATATTCTTTAAGAAAAAAAAAAACAACCACCTTATAATTCCTACCAATTTTGTCCTGTTTGAAAAGATATAAATGAAACAAAAAAAAATCCTCCTCCTTTTCACTTGACTTGTGATGATTCTTGTGAAGTCATAATTATATTATAGATCTATTCTAATTGATCTTTAAGTAGTGTCACAATTTTTTCTCACCTTCCTCCTCCTTTTCCTTCTCCTAATTCCTCATTATCCTTACCACATTTCCTATTATTCCTCCATCCATTTTTTTCTTATTGGGGGAGGTCTTAGAAAGCCTTTTTACTGTTGTTTTTAATGGTACCACAACCTTGTAAATGTCCTGTATATAAATTCAACAAATGTAATAAAGTATGAAACGTTTTATAAAAAAAATGTGGAATAATCAAAATCTATCATTATTTTAACCAGATTGATTAATTCATTGATTGAATGATTGGTGATGTATTGATGAATAGACTTATTATTATTATTCGGATCGCTTATTCGACGGGTTGATTGATCAATAACTAAGTTTAAAAACATCGACATAAAAATCAGTTCCTAATTGTTAGTTACCCTGAAGATGGGCAATCACTGCAAGCTAACTCCTCTTAACGCTGTTTTTAACTTGTAGCTGAAAACGACCCTAAAACTCCGGTTATTCAAAGTTTTGTTAACATTATGAGGAAATTAAAATTATTTTAGAAACAAGAAGAGGTAACGGGATCCTTTTATAATATTTTGTTGTTGATACATTTGAAAATAAACGTTTTATGGCAGTTTGAAAATGACTAACATTTTTTTGGCAAAACTTTTAGAGAAAAACGTAAATGAAAAATTTGAAATTTCCATAATAGGTTTAATTGTAAAGATAAAAGTGATTCACACATTTCTTTTTCTAGTTTCTAAAACGCTTTTTTGTTTCTTAGTGTTGCTTCCGTATAACGGAATAACCAGATGTTTTAAGTCATAGTTCCTCTTTCAATTTACATATTTTACAAAAGCTACTTAGAAACACTCATTAATTTTTTTTCTTTACTTCTAATTATTAAGTTTTTATTTTATTTGTGTGTTAATTTTATGTTTCTTTAAAGTGACCAAGGTATTTTGTCTAAATTAATGTTTATAGAAGGGAATATGCTTTATATTTCTATTGTCTGTACTCTTAGTCAACAGTCTTTGAGAGAACATCTAACCATTTTCACATCTATCGATTTTTTTTGGTTGCTTATTATAACGTGGAAGTAAAATTGTGGTGACCATCCCATTTTAGTTGATGTTGATATTTTCTTGACATCTCTATTGGAATGATAACGAGTGCTGGTTTGTGGCGCCGTCTACAGTCTAAAAGAAACAATTTTTTGAAATATTTTTTGTAAACAAAAAAAAACCACTATGTATATAAATAATGTATTTTTATCTACAAAAAACAATATTATTGGAAAATAATTTATGCACAGCTGTTTAGAACAACACATCTTTTACATTATGTAAATTTGAACTTCTATTTACAGGTTATTTTTTTTTACATTTGTGTGGTGTATTTTGGGAATTTATGAAAAAAGTATGCTTCAAAGGGTAAGAAAATATTTCTTTTAAATTTTCCTTCTATTTTTATTGGAGAATGTCTATTTTAGTTTATACATTTTTATTAATATTTTATATGTTTTAATTTTATTATGCTAAAAGAAAACGATTTTTGTGTCAATTTCATGTTCAAAAAAATTGAGAAAAATGAAGTCTAAAAATTATAGAATACAAAGTGTGATACACAAATTTCAGTTGTTTTAGATTCTGTCTGGAACGAATTTATCCTTTTTTTCTTCCATATTAATCTTTTTTGTTTGTGGGTTGAAAAAGCTTGGATGGTTTTTTTCTTCTTCTTCTTCTTCATATATAACTTATCCCCCATTTTCTATTGTTCCAATTCGTTCAATTCTTTTTTTTTCAGCCCAACAACTGATGTTGTTACAGTTGTTAGTTATTTACGAACCAGTGAGTCTTTTCAAAAGAAATATTCTCTCTTTTTTCTAATAGACTTACTATGGTGTGTACTGCCCACAACCTAAATTCACAACTGAAATAAAAACATCACCATTTTTTTTTTCAAAATGTATGCAACATTAGTATCATGAAAAAAAGGGATGAGGTTAGAGAAAATTACATTGAAACACACTACAAATTGTATAGTAATTCTTTTTTTTTCTACTCGCCTCCCCTATTTCTCCGCCTCCCCCATTTCTCTAGCAACATTTCTATTATTCACTTATTTTGTCAGTAGTCTTTCTCTTTTGTGGTTTTTTTTTTACTGCTTTTGTTTCAATGTCTAGTTTTATTCACATTGAAGGCGGAAACTTCTAACAGAAATTAAGACAATTGCACAATTATTAGTCTTGTTCACGTGAAGAAAAACAAAAACAAAAAAACAATTGTTATATATTTTGAGAGTGGGTGGTGAGAATGAGGTGACATTTTTGTCTATTCTTTTTGATGCTTTTATGTTTTCTAGATTCAGATATGAAAATTGCATTTCTAATAGATTACATCACAATGGACCTTAGCAATAGTTATATGTTTATAGGACATCAAAATTTATTGACAAAAATGTGTATAAGAAGAGAAGAAGTTTTAAAGGAAGAAAAAAAAATAGCAAAACAGCTTTCAATATACATTATTTTGAAAAGCAAAAGAGTGAAATGTCTTTCTTCATATCTCAACAATCTTGAATATATTTTTTTTTCTCTCTTTCTCTCTCTCTCTCTTTCTCAAATGTTAAAAAGAAGAAAAATGTGGTCCTAAGTTGACAGATTGTAAGGAGCAATGGCATTGAATGGATTTCGAGAGCAGGAAATTTCGTTTTCTTTTTAGGCATTTCTGTATATATATTTTTTTCTTCTTCTTCTTTTCATTCATTCTTTTTCTTCTGTTTCTCTTTAAATGGATGGTTGGATAGGTTGATTGTGGATTTCACATTTCTTACAAACATCTGAGAAGAAAAAGGGGCAAACAGGAGTGTGAGTTTAGGGGGGTTGGTTTTGGGAGAAAGGGCTAAACGAAAAATAGGGGCTATGGAAGAAGAGGTTGAGAAGGCAATGATGCACTTTAAAACATGCGAGAAAAAAAAATGAATGAATGCATCCCAAAAACAGATCTTAGAACTAGATGGGAGAGAGAGAGAGAGAGAGAGAGAGAGAGAGAGAGAGAGAGAGAGGGTATCCACCGAGTCGGAATGGCGCCACCATTCGGAAGAAACAACTTAGTTTTTTGAAGATATATGTATATAATGAGTGGCGCAGGTAAAACATGTTCAATTTAAAGATGAATCTTTTTCAGAAATTTACAAAAAAACAATAATAGTGCAGTTGAAATATAAAATAATAACGAATTTATTTGTACAACAATTAACTTAATGGTTGACAATTAAATACCATTTAAATAAAGTTGTTGAATTTTTTAAAATGTCGTTTATAAAATCGTTTTCCTAAGCTATAGTTGCAAATCACGCAGTAAAAAATAGTTAATATTGAGAAATAGACACATTTGGATTGTAATAATGTTAAATTTTGATTCTAAAAGATATTTTTTAAATACATTTTTCCACATCTTTTTAAATATTAAGTTGAATAAATGTATGATATTTTTTTCAATAAAAAGTATTGTTTAGAAGTTCAACTCAAAAATGTTTCAAGAAATAACTTTTTTAAAATGTCATTTTCAAAATTTAATAAGATTGTTATTTTTTTAACCGACTGTGTTTCTGTTTTTGTACAAATGTGTTTATATTGTTAAAAAAGTTTCAAATGTCTAATAATTTTTACAGGTTTCTGAGATATTTATCTTTGAGCAGAATGCGTTTTACCTGCACCACTCGAGCCTAGAGGGGTTTGAAAAAGATACAAACTTTAAGAGAAAGTGAAGAAGAAGAAAGAAAAAAACTAAGTAAAAATGGTGGGTTCATGATCGACGAGCATCTAAAAAGAATTCCAACGATCTTTCTCTCTCTCTCTGCCTCCTTCCTTTACTGTGTATGTGTGTAAAGAAAATCAAATTGAATTTTTTTTTTTTTTGGAGAAAAATGAGATACGTTGGTCTTGATGGATGGAAAAGATATTTTTCTAAAGCTTCCTTTTCTGTTTGTCTCTCTTTTTCCGCTGATTTTTTTGTCGGCCATCATCTCTCAACTCTTCCCTCCTCTTTTCTAAGTACGCCTATATAGTGTTCAAAAATCATTTCCATGTGGCGTTTCATTCGAAAACAAGGCGTTTTATTCTGAACCGGAAACTTGTTTTGGCTACACATGTGTGTTTTACTAATTAAAACTAAATTTCCTTTGTTTTTAATGAAACTAATCCATCAAGTGACCCTAGGGGTTCAAAAGTACCTTATAGACCTTTGATGAGTTTGGCACTTGCTTTGACTTAAGAAACCATTAAGAATACGATCCTAAATGCTAGGATTATTTTTAATGGTCATAGGGCATATTGATAAGATAATACGTAACTAATGCAATATTTATTTTTCTTAACATTTGTCATTTATTGAAAATTTTAATTGAAAATTTCTGGCATTTTCGGAGACTTTTTTTTGGAGGCATCGAATGCACCACTGGCAGATTTTTTTTAGTTTTCAACTTTGCTGAATTTACAGACTTCTTAAGAGGGGCCAGATGAGTCCTTCTGAGCTCTTTTCAGGACACATTTTTTCATTTTTGTCTTGTTTCTTGAAAAAAAGAGCCAAGCCTATGATATTATAACTCTTCTTAGAGAAGGGTTCAAAATGAAGTTCAAGTGGCAAGTTTCCTTCTTGAATTTGGGCCATATATAGCCAGTGGTCCACTTTGCCACCACATTTTAGTTAAATAGATAGATTCAATAAACTTTGAACGCATTAATATATTATACCCAATAGGTTGTGTACACTTTTGAATCTGACACTCCAATTGGCAGTGATTTAAAATCGTGAGCTTCTTTAAATAAATTTAAGGCCTCAAGAGAGTGAGTATAAAGAGAAAAGTGATGCTTTGAAGTGATTTTTACTCTGAAGAAGTAACTTGTTTGTTGGTGCTGATGTGCAAAGCAGCTACTTTTTGCACATCAGCATCATCAGAAGCAACAACTCCTCCTCCTCTTCTTATTTCTATTAAAGATTGTGGAGGAAACTTGCTGAGCACTGAAATTACCACACCACACACACACACGCTACCAGTAAGTTTTCTCTTGAGTTCAATTTTTGAAGGCGAAGTTGACGAGGTCGATGATAATGATAATGATGACCTCCATTTAAACGCCTTGTCACGTCACTTTGCCCCCCCCCCCTCTTTTCCCCTCTCTCTCTCTCTCTCTCTCTCTCTCCCCACCTTCTTTTCTCTCTTATGACACTAATGAGTTGAATCTGCTCTTATTCTAACGCGTTTCTCTTATATGCAGCATGTTAATGTCAAGAAGAAAAGACCTAAAAAGCATACAAATATATATATATATATGCCACCCTTCCACCAAATGGTTTATGTCTGTTCTCTTATATTTCTAATGATCGTTTTTTTTTTCTTCTTCACTTTTTTTTTTGGTTCTTCCTTTTCTATATTGTGCTCTCCTCTCTACGTTTATTATTATGCTCACTTATAGCTTCTGTAGGATATTAGTCTACAAATCTTTATTGCTTAGTTCTTTGGGTGGGGTCTGATTGAAACAGGATGAAATTGCTTATTTAAAAAAAATAGCTACATAAAGTATAGGCATCTTCTTTATTAGTTTCACGTGTTTTTTTTGGTCTTCTTCTTCTTCTTCTTCTTCTTCTTCTTCTTGTGAGTCAGAATGATGATATTCTGTTCTCATCTTCGAGAGATCACGTATAAATTATGAATAGCAAATGGTGCATCTTAGGGTAGCTCTCTCTCTTTCTCTAACACGAAAGTGTCGATAAATGAACGACGACAAACAATCTTGCATAGAAAATATCTTATTATTATTGTTCAACTTTAAAAAAAAATTGAAATTGAACGAAAAAAAAAAAGATTATTTTTTCTATTTCTAACTCTTGTTGTAATCAAATATATTAAGGTGTACAAGGTGAACATATCGAGGTTTTTATTTATTTCAATGTGTGTAAAGTTTCTTAGAAAGTAGATTAACAGATTTATGTTTAAGAGGCTAGATACATCGTTTAATTCGAAATTTCTCCGAATGTAGGCGCTGCGATCGTTCTTGATTGAAAAACGGTTTTTTAACGTTTTTTCTCCCGGTTCAAAGTCACATAATAATTAATAGAAAAATAATTTCGCGTGCTAACCTTATAAAAAGGAAACATCGTGAAGCCAGTAGATTAATGCATGTGCTAATTTTTGTGTGATTGTTCTAAGTCGTTTTTAATGGGAGTTCTTCAAATGTTTGGGTGACGGTTTTTTTGGTCCTATGGGACTTAACATGGAGTTAAAAAAACGTAAGATTTTAAATGTTATTTAAAAATAGAAAGCCCTTTTAAAATTTAGAAAAAGGAATAATCCTGAAGGCAATAAACACGTGTAAGTACGTGCTAATTTTTTTTGGTTGTTCTAAATCATTTTAATGGGAGTTCTTCTAACGTTTGTGGGACGGTGTTTTGCTCCTATGGGACTTAACATGGAGTTAAAAAACGTACTATTTTAAACGTTATTAAAAAATAGAAGGACCTTTTTAAAATTTATAAAAAGGAAACATCGTGAAGCCAATACATGAATATATGTGCTAATTATTTTGTTATTGTTCTAAATCAGTTTTAACGAGAGTTTTTCAAATGTTTGTGGGACGGTTTTTGATCCTATGGGATTTAACATGGGGTTGAAAAAACGAACGACTTTGAACGTTGTTTAAAAATAGAAGGACCTTTTCAAAAATTATATAAATCGAGCACGTGAAGAACAATACTTTTTATTGCATTTTGCGCTTTACTGTATTTGAATTGAGCGATTGTGAGGCGATTTCTTTCAGTTTTAGTAACACCATATAAGAACACTCATTTGTCTCGTTGTCGTCTGCTCAAAACAACAAGATGGCGGTGTACCTAGGCTCTTAAGATATTTTTTTTTTCGTGACGAAATCTTTAAAAATAAACTTTTTTGTGACAATTTTGAACTGTCGTTTGATGTACAGTAGATGTTTTACTTCAATGTTGAAATGTACAGGAAAGTACTTTAAACATAGGCTTACTCGTCTACTATTCTAGTATTTAAGGTGGGTTTTTTCTCCTTCGAACTCTTGGACCTCATTACGGAATGAAAATAAGACTGTCATAGGACATAAATGGCTCATAACCTTGTAACAGTCACTAAAGCAAATTACAAAATAGTATTATGACAAATGCTGTCATTATACCGTCATTAATTAGTGTACAGCATAAAAAGACACAAAATAGCGCATAAAGTATGACTATCACAATTCAATGACTTTTTCTGTCGTTTAGGAGGAAAAAACTAAGAGAAATTTGAGCTTGTTTTTAGAAAGTAGAGGGGGTAGTTCAGTAACTTACGGATGTTTTCATGTTGACATCTTTTAAAATAAGCTTTAATGTTAGTGTGACACCCTGTATTTCGCCATTTTGTACCTCCCCTAGCCTGGGGGTCTCTGGGGACGTAAGGGACGGATTTCCGCCCCTTTGTTCCGTCTTGGAGACCCCAAAGCTACAAGATACATTCAGGTTCCGGTATCGGCGGATGGATACCCGTCGATGCATGGTCCCCAGGGCATGTGTACCCCTGAAAGGGTGTGCACAGGCTCTGGGTATAAAAGACCATGTTTCGATAGATTCTGGGTCCATTCTCTGATTATCGAAACTATGAAACTACTCATATAATGGTCCAGTGGCGAAAGCACGCCACAGTAACACATTCTCTGTTATTCATGTTTTAATGGTTGGTCATGAATAAACAAGTATCGACGAACCTATCATCCGTCTCGCCTGTCTAAATGATTCTTTCCCTAGCAGCTACGAATCCAGGAATATCTACGAGAACGACCCCGGCACCAGTGTGGACTCAGGTAATATATTCTAAACTCTCCCAGCGAAAAGCGGTATCCGCTCTAGCTAAAAGAGTCTATCACCTGAGCTCCCGTAACAAGAGCTCTACATTGTTACATTTGGTGGAGGTGCGGGGTACCTCAAAGATATTTCTTCGCCGCTGTGAAGTAAAGAAACGTCCGTCCGTCCAAAAGTAAACACGCCAATTGCCACGTGTTTTCTTCGTCCGTCCTTTTTGTTTTTCGTTACTTGTGGGAACCACGTGTACGAATTGTTGGGGCCATCCTACTAACCTAGGGCTCACAAGGGAACAACAATTCCGTCCACGTGCTTCTTTGTCTTCGTTCAAGAGACTCGTAATTATCAGACTGTTCGTCAGCCTCCTTTGGCAGAGGGAAAACTCCGGGACTGCAGCCTGTGAACTACGAATCTCCGTCTTTTGTGTTTTTTCGTACCTTTTTGTGTATTCCACCACCTCCTGGATCTTTTCCTTTCGTTACCACGTGGCCCACCTCATTGAGACACCACCATCAACGGAAGGGAGACAACCAAGAACTTTAGAGCCGTCATCATCATTTCTTTGTGCACTGTTCATCAAAATAAAGTCGGTAACCAACCCATTCCTTTCTTCTTCTTCTTCCATCTCAGCTACTAAAGAGGAGTCTTTGTTCCTCTTTACGTACTGTTAGCCACGTGGGGTGTATACAATTACATCACTCCGGTAGCTCCGACTGCTCCAAGAAGAGAAAAGGTGGACTTACAAGACTTTATTTCGATTTCGTCACTTCATCATCATCATTTTTGTGCCCAAATAAAGTCGGTAACCGACAATCTGTTCTCCTTTCTTGAAATCTTCACTGCTGGAAAGTGAATCTCTCTCCATTGTGCTATTAGCCATGTGGAGTGTATCTAATTCACTGCTCCGGTAGCTCCGATTACGCTGAGAGAAGAGGAAACATCGTTTTGTGACTTTATTTCCGGTACATTTTCGTTTTTTTGTGTTTTCATCAATTTTTCTTCATTCTGTGCTACAAAATAAAGTCGGTAACCGACCTTCTGTGTTCTTCTCATCAATCTACACTGCTGAAGACTGAATCTCTCTCCATTGTGCTATTAGTCACGTGGAGTGTATTTAATTCATCACTCCAACAGCTCCGATTGCTCCGAGCAAAGAGGACAGCCGGTAAAAACTTTATTTTTCGTACATTTTTTATTCTTTCTTCGAACAACTTCTTATCTACGTGGTTAAATACCATTTACCACGTGGTTTTAGAGGTTATTCACCTCCTTTTTCTGTGCTTCATTTATTTAAAGTCGGTTTCCAACCAATTTTCTCTTCACTCCGATCACTCCGTGTGCTCCGAAAAGAGAAAAATAACCGGTTACTACCTTTATTCATCCTATAAGCCTCTTCTACCCACGTGGTCTTCTTTTCCATCATCCCACGTGGTGTTTCAAGAGGTTATTAACCCTAGAGACTAGATCGGTAGCCGATCATAAAGACCTTTTCTTCAATCCTACACTGGAATCAGACCTGGACACGAACTCTATCGCACAATCAGTACGATATCATCCCAGATCTGTTCTCCATCGTTTAGGACTACGAAAAACACACCCACTACCTGGACCATCGACAACAATGGCCCAAGCATCCAACCCACAGCTAACACTCGACGGTGGAGAGAGTTCCAACAACCCTCCTCTCAACCAAGATCCTACTCAACCCTCGCAACCTTCTCAAACTTCTCGTTCTTCGCAAACTTCTACGCAGACACTGCTACCTAGACAAGGCCATCGCATCCTCTCGGGAAGCGATACATCGGACTTGTCCAACGGCAGCCAGGGTGATCATCGCCCGAAGCGGAAGAAGACGAAGACACCGAAGCCACCCCAACAAAACCTCTCGCAGCCAGAAAACATGGACCTCTCCGAGATCATCAGGCTTTTGTCCGCCCTGGGAACCCAGCTGACTACTCAGCTGTCTACTAGTCGCTCGAGAGCCCGAACCTCAACGATACTCGAATCCAGAGCCACAGATAGACCACCACCGACCAAGCACGAGTTCCTACGAACCACTGCCCGCAAGGAGGACCTATCCGATGACTCCGGGACCTCCGAGGACATCAACAGCTCACCAACCCTACCCTGAGGCTCAACATCGGGAAGCGGATCGACCGCGTCCCCGACCCATCGAGCCTAGATACTATGACTACACCTCAAGTGGGTCAGACAACGGCGGTGACCGCCCGAGTCCGCCTCTCGACGACTATGACCGAAATTCCATTTATGCTCCGCAATTTCCTCCTCGAGAGCACCGCCACAGGGACCAAGGGCCAAACCCCAACGCTATAGGGCGAGGCCAGGTCCTGGATGGTGTCTATAGGGCACCACCCAGATTACTTACTGTGGAGGAGCTCAATAAGAAGTACGGAAACCGCCACCCTGCCGACTCTGTTAAAAAGTTCGATGGGTTAGGCTCCTTCCGTGCCTTCTTAGAAGAATTCGAAGAAGTTGCCAATCTGCATCGATGGGATGACCACCACAAGGAGGACTTCGTAACCAACTGCTTCACCGGATCAGCTCGCTCATGGCTCAGCAAACTTCGCTATCGCCACCCTGACTTGACCTGGACTGAACTCAGGAAGAGAATGACCTCCGCCTTCGGTAAACCAAACGAACGAACTCTACTGGAAAAGCGCTACTGGGAACTACGCCAAAAGGAAGGAGAGAGCACTTAAGCCTTCATTTGAAAATTCGCCGAATTAGGGGACAAAATTTATCCTGAATTGTCCGACGAACTCCGAATCAATCAGCTCCGACGCTCGCTCCATCCGACGATCCAAGATGCAGTGGACTCCGCCCCAACTCATTCATTCAGCTCCTTTAAAGAAGCTGTACTAAGAATGGAAGCGATCCTCTACTCCAAGGACAAATGGCCACTAGCTCCGGAAGCAGTAGATGGCCTTCCAGAAAGTAAAACGACTAAACCCGATGGGGAGCAACATGCGGTGACCGCACCAGCTCCTCGAGACAACCGATCTAGACAACCAAATGCGAGAAGATCCTACACTGCTCCACAACCTAAATCAGGGGGTCCACAAGCTCCAAGAAGCTCGGCCCCTGGCCCTCGCCGCGATGTGCCGGTAACGACCATCGACAAGAGCAAGGCCACCTGCTATTAATGTGGACAACTAGGACACTTCTCCCGCGAATGCAAACAACCAAAGAGGAATATGGAAGTAAAGCAGTATGGAGGAATCGTTGAACACCTAGGGGAAGACCTGGCCGAAACCGATATAATCACCGAGGATGGAGTCGAATTTGCCCTCGTCAGTTTGGGAGGACAAATTCGTCGAATTCCACTCGAAGTTCTGCCACCAACCCCTGCAGTAGAAGACATCACTGTCAACGATTCCGAAGACCACTTGCCCATCGCAGTTATCAGCCCATCCGCTCATCCTAAGCTGGAACCCTGGACTACCATAGACCTGGGCCTCTGGAATGAGATAATGGAAGCTTTCGACTCCGCCAATTCCAATTTCGGTTGCCGAGAAGACAGGACAGTTGCGATCATCACACCTGGTGGCAAAGCTCCCAAAAAGGGGCGAGCCTGTTGCCGAACCATGATGCAGGATCTGTATCAGAAACTAGCAGCCAGCTGTGATGTGAAGGAACTTGGGGCCCACGACGCCAGTCTCAACCGCCCCCCGGATATTGGTCTCCATCAATGGCCGAGAAATCCGGATGCTGGTAGACACCGGGGCCCATAGTAGTGTCCTCTCCGAATGCATCGCGAATGAACATGACCTCAGAATCAAACCCATGCCAAAAGCTCCAATGATTGAAGGAGTAGGAGGTGCCACCATCAACATAGTGGGCCAAGTCAATGCTACTGTGGAAGTTGGTGCAAAACGTGCCCAAGGACCACTATGTCATCGAAGGACACCGAGAAGCCATCTTAGGTCGTGACCTAGGTAAAGCTCTTCACCTCAGTGTCTCTATGACCACAGACAAGGTCTATTGTGAGGATGACCTCTTCAACTCTGTTCTCCGCCGCCAATGTGTGGAAGCCTATGTGGGAAGTGCCCTTCAGGAACAACCACCTTCATACAATGACAGCAATCTACTGGAACTTAAGGTTACACAGCGGATCGAGCAACACCTAGTAGTGATGAGCCACACAAGACTCAATGGAGGAGGAATCGCCTTAGTGGAGGTTGAAGCCTCAAAGATTTTGAAAGAAAGTGACTTCTTCGTCGTGCCGGATGAGAAACTCAAGGCCGACCGAGGAATTTTCGTGGCACCTGGTCTTACGCAAGGCCAGGATGAAGCCACTGTCGGAATCGAGGTCTTCAACACCAATGAGACGCCAGCCACCCTCCAAAAAAGTGAAGTATTGGCTCACATGCAGTATAACTATGACTGGGAGGTTGTAGCGGACACCGCTACCATCCCAGTGCAATCAGAGTCGGTGACCGATCCTGAAAAACTGGAGGACTTTGACGAAAAGCTACAACTGGGACCACAACTCTGTATTGACCTGAGGCGCACCCGAACTGATCTCTCGCACTCGGATAGACGTTTTTGCTTCCGAAAACTCAGAGCTAAGGTGCATCAACCTCAATGGAAATCGAATCAATACGGAAGATCATGCTCCGGTGCGGGAACCGCTCCGAAGAGGTGGTTCAGAACAGCAGGAAATGGTAAAACCCAAACACTCGAGGACGAGTTTCTTAGGGAAGGAGGGGGGAGAAATAGAGGTGGACACCAGCCCACCCCTACAACCAACAGTACCCCGACCACCTGACAAACCCCTACAACCAACAGGACCCCGACCACCCAACAAACCTCTACAACCTACCATACCTCAACATTTTTTCGGAAACGCATCCTCCGGAACTCCATTTGCAAAAGAACCACCCACCGAAACTTCTATTCTATCGAAAAATGCAAAACTCCACCACAAATAGAAAAGACTCAAATTAAAAACAAAAAATCCATCGTTGGAATCTGCCGCTAAAAACAAAGCGGAAATAAAAAGCGAAATCAACGATGGAATTTCACCAAAAATACTCACTCTCAGGACCATCCATGTGATTGAAGACGAAAAACCACGTGTCCAGCACATGGAATCATCAAGATCAACGTCCTCAATCATAAACATAAACAAAATAGTAGCGGTAACCGCTACCCACGCCTTCAAACATAAAAATCACGTGACCACAAAAGAAAACCATCTAACACATCGTAATACCCCTCCTATGACGTCACAGCAAGGGGATGAGAAAGTGAACTTGTTGACCCACTTAAAGTTTCAAGTGCAGAACTTTGGTGGGAAAGTCAAATATCTAACTCTTCACACCCTAATGCAAGAAATGAAACAACGTCATCACCGATGGGAATTAAACCACAAAATCGGGGCCATAAAATACATCAAAACAAAGCCCCCCGTCAATCAAAACAAAAAAATTAATTGGGCCAATCAAAACGACTCCGACGTCACAAATAGGCCCAATCTTCAACCAAAATCTACATCAACCCCACCAAAGGGGCTGACCCAACCCTTATCTCTTGTAATGTGTTGCATAAACTCCATTTTTGATCAAATCGAATCGGTGACCGATTCTCCACTTGTTCAAAAAATTGCGACACCACAACGTCCGGAAGTTTTATGTTTTGAACAAAGAAATCTACCAACTCACGAAAATTTGGATAAAAAACATCAAGGGATTCGGGAAGAAAAACAGGACAAATACCTATCTTCAGCTCCGAAAAACGTAAGTCTTGAAAGAGGTGGTGGTTATCCCCCCTCTAACAAAACTTTTTCTATCCCTGCTTTAGTATCGAAAATGCCGAAATACAATAGAGGCACGTGGAGGGGACGCCATCGTCATCCTAATGGCTCCTCCAGCGACGAAGAAGGGGGTAATGCTAATAATACCCCCTTATCTCCTCCAGTACCTATGGAAGTGGGTGGTGAACAGGCGGGGGCCGCCCCACCACCCTCTGAACCTACCAAGACCACCAAAACCACTACGATTGCACAGGCTCATGCGGGGACCGCTAGTGAGCCTGCCACAAGATCATCATCACCACATGGCTCAGAACATCGGCGCCACTCGGTCCCGGAGAATTTCCACCGGCGTGGAGAAAAACGCCTGAAGACCTCATTCCGACGCCCAGCTAACGTTGGCCGGGAGGGAAGGCCAGAGGAACCTATCCTTATGGTTCCCCTCACCGCCGCCACCTCCAAGTACTGGGCAGATGACCGAGAGGACAAGATGGATGTCTCCACGATGCCCCTGGGACCACCCAAGGACTTCTGGAAGAGTCCGGCCCCTGGCCAGATGATTCCAGGAGGAGCTGAACCCTGGGGAAAGAAATCGTCCGGACCTTTACCACCAACCGCCGCCGAGACCGAACAAAAATGCCTAGAAAACGAACGATACCTCAGGATGCAACAAAGGACCAACGCTGAAGGTGAGAGGAATAAACTATTCCTTCAGTTGGCCTGTCTCCGACTGGCTGAGCTGGGATTGCCATATACGGCCCCGCTTCCCCAGGAAGAGATCAACAGGATCGAGGCCCTTCTTGCTGCAGAGGAGCGACAGGCTGCGGGGACCGCCGCTGACCGCTCTTTACCTCCAACACCACCCCCATCGACTTCTCCACCAACCACCGGACCAACTCTGTCAGCGCCCCAGCAGGGGGCCATTCCAAAATCAAAGGAGCCGCCACCTAAAGAACGATCTCCTGAGGACCATCACAAATCCAAGAGGGACTCTTCTCCGAGAAGGCACCGCTCTCCGCCACGTCACCACAGCCACCACCATCAGGGTCACCGGGAGTTCCACCGTCGGCCACAAGATCTCCGCCATCAACTCCAGGCTAGGACCCAAGTAGGTCAACCGGCAGCCCGCCCACTGATGGAGGTACCCATATCGAAACCTGAACCACCTCTGCCCTCGAAGACCGCTACAACTACACCGACACCTGTCTCCACTGAGAGGGAATATTTCCTCTCCCAACAGAAGAAGATGACGGATCCCCTTGAGGATCGACCACCTATATCGGCAAAGAGTCAGAAGAAGAAGCCCAGACAACGTGCTCGAGATATGGCCCGAGCCACTCTGTTTCGGGCCCAACGTGCCCAGTCTGGAGATGCGGGGACCGCGCCTCCTCCTTCCACCACCAACCCTCCAGTTGCAGGTGCGGGGGCCGCGCCTGCAACTCTTCCCGAGGACTCTCCTGCCACCACGACTACAACTCCTACCGCTCCTCCCGCGGTGACCGCCAGGAGGAAAACACCAATCTGCAGGCCACTCCGCCCGGAATCTCTACAGGAGAGGTTCCTTAACAATCGCTGGGTGTTGTGGCAGGGACAAACGAAGACGACCCAGACCCTCTATGTTGGACACTACGACCTGGAAGAGGGCTTCCCGCACCTGGAACTCCCCGAAAAGAAGCGGTACATCGTCAATATGACGCGGGACTCAGCCCTCTTCTCCGCCATAGTGATGCCCCGGCGAAAACACATTGAAGTGTTCCAGTTTGCCGGGGACTTACCACCGCGCTCCAGGCTGTAATGAGGTCTTTCTTCAACACCATGTTCGGGACGCCAGCCGAAGGGACCTACAGAGTCAGCCGCAGTTACCTTCGCGGGGCTCAGCCAACCACCAAGTGGCCATCATGTTCGACAGAGTTCTGGGAACCCTCTACGAACGACCTCCGGCCCGGGCCACCCAGTCCGATTCGGAGATCCACCAGGGGTTCTTCAATGACTTACAGGGCCATGTTGATGGATGGATCATCGCCACTTGGGATGGGCAGCAGCCGTAACATGTGCGTTCACTCGTCGCCTCACCTTTCCGGAACTGTGTTCTCTCGCGAGGGACTACTCGCGGGTCATACAAAAAAAAAATAAAAATAAAATAAAAAAAAAAAAAATATATATATATATATATATTGTTTGGTTTTCATGTCATTGTTTTAACGCGAGAAACTGCTCGCGTTCTCGTCTCAGTTATTCGCGAGGAACTGCTCGCGGAAATTCATCATTTTGTGCGGTTTTCTTTCTCTTTTCTTTTCATTTTTTTATTATTATTGTTTGCCCCGTTGGGTTGGTGTATTTCCTATGTTATCATTCACAAGTTGTGCCGTCAATTTTTCTTGTTGTTGTACCCCGTTGGGGTTTTGCGGTTTATTTCTCTGTTACCCCGTTGGGTTTTGTGCTCTTTTGCCCCGTTGGGCTTGGGTTTTGTTTTATTTTTTCTTATAATTTTGTATGTTTACCTCTACCCCGTTGGGTTTTTCCTTCCGTTTTTATTTATCCCCCTCGTTCCGGGGATACTCGTTTCCGTTTTTCATTTTGTTACCATTATTTTTGACTTGTTGAAGGGGTGGTTGATACGAACTGCATCGACCTCTCCTTCAGCATGTATGTACTTATTGGTGACATGCCGAACCACTGGGCCACTCCCCTAGAACTGCAGTCTGTGGCATGCCTCCCAACTCTGAAACACGAGGACGTGCTTCACGCCAAGTTGGGGGGTATGTGACACCCTGTATTTCGCCATTTTGTACCTCCCCTAGCCTGGGGTTCTCTGGGGACGTAAGGGACGGATTTCCGCCCCTTTCTCCCGTCTTGGAGACCCCAAAGCTACAAGATACATTCAGGTTCCGGTATCGGCGGATGGATACCCGTCGATGCATGGTCCCCAGGGCATGTGTACCCCTGAAAGAGTGTGCACAGGCTCTGGGTATAAAAGACCATGTTTCGATAGATTCTGGGTCCATTCTCTGATTATCGAAACTATGAAACTACTCATATAATGGTCCAGTGGCGAAAGCACGCCACAGTAACACATTCTCTGTTATTCATGTTTTAATGGTTGGTCATGAATAAACAAGTATCGACGAACCTATCATCCGTCTCGCCTGTCTAAATGATTCTTTCCCTAGCAGCTACGAATCCAGGAATATCTACGAGAACGACCCCGGCACCAGTGTGGACTCAGGTAATATATTCTAAACTCTCCCAGCGAAAAGCGGTATCCGCTCTAGCTAAAAGAGTCTATCACCTGAGCTCCCGTAACAAGAGCTCTACATTGTTACATTAGTTTGTAGATGACCCAACATTAAGCAGATGACATTTTCTAATTTTTTTTCTGAAAAGTTTTATTTTAAAAGATATTAAAATGAAAATACTATTAAGTATTAATTGCTAAAAGTTTTGTACAACAATTTCTATTACAATTCTACCAATGTATTGCAATAGTTTTGGTCATTCTTTTTATAGAAAGGCCTTTGGAACCCATTCCAGTCTTTTTGATCCCTTTTCGACTACAAAATGAAGTCGGGTTGTCACCAAAACCGACCACCTTTGAGTCTTTCCATAGAAAATACTTTGCAACTTCAGCTCCATCACCTTCGACTTGATTTCGCATTCGAAAAGTGGTTTGTGTATTTTTAACCTTTATTTCTTGTGGATGGCTGCTATATTGATGATTAATAAAACAAGGTCATCTAAGTCAAAATTCACCTCTTTATTAAAATTAGTCATTGATCAATATTATTTTATTATTAATTTAAAAACCTTCCGGAACTTGTGACAAGTTCGGCAATGTTTTGATAGCTGAAAAAAAATAGTTCAAAGTGGCACACGCTTACTTTATTAATATAAGAAGATATCGAAAGGTGTGCCATACTAAAAATTTGTAACTTTTTTCTATAGATATAATATAAATATAAAAGAAGTGAATCTTGTGTTCTTTTTTTAAGTAATAAGCAAAGTGTGCAAGTGTACCGATAAGACTTAGTTCATCTTATGTGAAATCCATTAGGTTTGTGTTTTGAGAGTTAATGGGGGAAGATTTTTCTGAAACCTGCGTCGTCGTCGTCGTCGTCTTCATTTCACACAAGTTTTACTCGTGTCTGGGGGTAAACTGATAAGAAAACCAACAAACTATAGAACAAGATACACACATATTACGCAAACCTTAAGATATACCACCTTGCACCTACATATACCTAACTTCTAACTTATTTTATAGTTTTTCTTAATAAGACACCATCTATCAATCTACAGACTAGATAGTTATTTGTTAGACAATCAGAATTTTATATTATATTACATTTTTTTCTGCATGGAAATTTGTACTGGCTTTAGCTGACCAGTGGCCAGTTAGGCATCAACGCAGTTAGGTAAATGATACAATAAGCTAAGTTATCATATCAGATAGACCGATGGTTAGTCCAAATTCATGAAGGAAACTTGTCACTTAGGAAAGACCACTTTTGGTGGTCGATTTCGACTGCAAAATGAAGTCGGGTTGTCGCCAAAACTGACCATTTCGGATCTTTCCGTTACAAATGCATTGCAACCATATCCCGACCACAGCCGGAACCATCTTGCAACTTCATTTTGCAGATGAAATCGACCACCTGAGTTTCAAGGCCCTTAAACTTAATTTGAATACACAAAATAGTTTCAACATTAAATAACCTTTTTAATGGTATTCATTAAATTGATTTAAACGTTAGTTTTTCTGTTTTTAAACTCTTATTTTGAGAGTTTCGGTTGAAATTCAAGTACCAAGTTTTCTTCTTGAGATTTGGGAAGAAAAAAAAAACACCCACATAAAAAATGTATAAAGCTGGGGTCAGATTAAACGAATTGTTGTAAAGTGTAGTACAACAGTACACAACACTATTCGCAACATAGATGTATTTATTGTGCTGAGATACATTTCAACCAATATAAATACAACGTGGGTCTACCTATTACTGATGCTATTTGGTTGTAGCCACTTGTACATAATTGTATCGTTAGGGATCCAGACACATAATATAAAAATCGTTGGTCATTGATTCTTCCCCAAGATGCATTGTGTAGCATTGCGCTACGATTTGTTGAGTAATGTAATCTCACCTTTACTCTTAAAAGTAGTAAGGAAAAGGTGTATTTATTATTGTTGTGCTGCTGCTTTTAAATTAAGGGTGGGGGGTAAAAAGATATGCATCACATGCAAATGCAAAATGAGCATAAATTTCTTTTCTATAGGATAATATGAATGAGGGTGTCAGTTGCGAGGCAGCAAATGCGTTTTTTTTGTGTGTCTATGTAGTTTGTTAGATTGGACCAGGTCATGTATTGCTTCTTTAGATAGGCATAGGTATACACGTTTATATGACGTATGAATAAATCTTAAGGTAGCGTGACAATTAATGTCATGTTTTTTTTTTTGAATGGAAGTTTCTTTGGAGGTTGGAGTTATAAAATAAGAAAAAAATAAGAAAATGTTAAGGCGAGAAAAGTTCCTTTCGTGTATTAAAGCCTAGATGGCATTTTATGCACACGTTAATCATCGTTTTCAGTTGTTGTTACCAAGACAACATTCTTGGGCGAGAGAAGAGAAGTGGGCGATTTTTAAGGCCAATTTTTTTTTCTTCTCTCTCTTTCTCTCTCTTTCTCTCGCCTGTTTTTAAAAGGTGCACTCAAATTAAAAGTGCTTTATATTATAAGAAAAGTTACGACGGCAACAACACAAAATGACAGGAAAATAAGTTGTGTTTGCGGCAAGAAATGTCAAACATCATATAATATATATGCTCAAAAAAATCTTTTTCATTTCAAAAGCTTTTTTTTTTCTCATTTTAAATGTGTTTTATTTATTTATTCAGTGAATGTGCATTGATTTGAGAAAAAAATAAACAAATGTGTTTATTTTCATCATTTTTTTTTTGTTGAAAATAGAATAAAAATTTACGAAATTTCTACTGAAACAATTGTTTTTTTTTATTATTATTTCATAGTTTCTTTTTTGTTATTTCTTAAATGTTATCTTTTGTAGCTTTTTAATATTATTATTTTATATATATAATATCCCAGGTCTGTGTGTGTGTGTGTGTGTGTGGAGTAACAAAACCATTGAAGCACGTCGGAATTTATATAAATTTGAATAAATGAACCGGTTTTTTTTCTCAAGGTCAACTATATATATATATATGTTGAACTCTTCCTTTGGAAAGTGTAGAAGGGGGAGAGAGAAAAGTGGGAGGGGGTGAGGGGAAAAGGTTGGAAAGTGTAGAAGGGGAGAGAGAGAAAAGTGGGAGGGGGTGACTGAAATTGAAATGAAAAGAGTAAAAAAAGGAAAAAACGACGCGCATGCGCACAATTGCCTGTGAATTTTGCTCCCGTCATTTATGACGGGTTACCGCACTAGTTTAAATTAATATTTAATACATAGTATTAATCATGTAAGCATATCTATTGTTAATGTCAACTCAAGAATACAGGTTAGGTTATTATAATGAAGCCCTACAATTTTTTTTAATTGGTTGTTGTGGCGTGGTGACTCAGGTGAGACAACAACTCACTGGTTGATATCTGCTATGGTTTGCTCGCATTAATACAATTTCCAGATGACGGGCTCAACATTGAAAATGAAATCGTTTTGGATTTTGTTTTAAAGCAAAAACTTGAATTTGTTTTGAAACTAGAATAACAAAGTAAACCGCAGTGAATTATTTTCATCATATCTTTTGGAATAAACATTTTATGTAAGTTTCAAGCAAGACCAAAAATTGTATTTTTTTTATCCAAGAAAAATGGCGATAAAAAAAAAGGTTTGAAACTGCCATAAAAGTTTATTTTGAAAGATAATTTACATGAAAATTATACGTGCACCTTCGTTTACATTCTTATTTATAACTTTTTTTTAGAAAAAAATTGTTCTTTGTTGGTTGTATATATATATATATATATATATATATATATATATATATATATATATATATATATATATATATAGTGTTTTTAAGTAAACCAACTAGGTTCTTGAGTTAACAAAAAATGGTATAGTTATTTATTTTATTATTTTTCCTTATATCTTTTTATATAAAAAAATTTTTATATCAACTTTAAAAATAAGTCAAATTTTATGTACGAAGAAAGAGAGAAAATACAGAAAACAGAAATAGTGAGAGGGTTAGGGGTGTGTGGTCTTTGTTGAAAATCTCTTTAAGAAGTAACATGGATTATGTATGATGAAATAGACAGTTTTGTAACTTTTGTATGAAACCCCCCTCCAAAATATATATATATATATATGTATATATGTATGAAAACAGTTTGTTGTGTGTGTGTGGGTGGGACGTTTTGATTATCAAATGTTAGGAGAGGCCCCTGTTATTAAACAGTTTTCACGACCCCTTGCTGACCGTTGTCATGGTTACTAATGAAGCTGCTTTTCTTAAAGCCTGCTGGTCTTTTTCATACACTTGTACATACATATATATATATATATATATATATATATATATATATATATATATATATTCACTGTTGAAACTTATTTTCTTTTTCGTTTTCTTACCGAGTCATTAGAACCCAACAGAGTAGAACAAATTAATTTCTTCGGGCGAAAGCGATTTTCTTATAAAGTACAACACCATCCATACACATAAAGAGAGAGAGAGACTCTATGTGTTTGGAGTAAAGTACTTAGCAAAAAATTTTTTTGTTTGCATTCGACAGAAAAAAAAAGATTTTGTGATTGTCTTTAAGAAATAGCTGGAGCTAGGGCCTAATGTATTCAAGAAAGTCTTGGATTCGATTTTCAAAAAAGATAGAGAGAACGTTGTTAGCAATAAGATGAAGAAAGAGAAAGAGAGAGAGAGAGAGAGAGAGAGAGAGAGAGAGTGAAAAAAATATTTAATGTGTTTTGGAACAAGAAGTTAACCGCTAACCGTAATTAGAATTGAATGCGTTGTGTGTGTGTGCTTATTGTTGAGAAGAACAAAAGCAAAAAATAAAAAATAAAAAAATAATGTTGTTGTAAGGCCTAATTGAAAGAATAAGATCACATTTTTAAAGGAGGAGAAGGAGGAGTCAATGTTTAACAGTTGTTGTAGAACCACAAATGATTTTGAAGTTTCTTGAATTTCATCTTAATTTTTTTTAAAGGTGTTATTAACTTTTTCAAAAGTGGATTGAAGTTGTTGTACCAATTAGTATTGAGGCCTACATGACACTTAGTTAAGGCAAAACTGTCAAGTGCCTGTTGAGAAAATCTCAACAAGGATTCATTTAGAATGTGTGTGTAAGGATTTTTCCTTGTACTATTTGTCAACTCATGATTACTGGTTTGATTATTTACAATGAGCTACAGCACTGTCTTTTTTTTTCGTTTCTGATGATACTGATTGGTTGCTTGGAGCCATTGCTGTGCCACCAGATTTATATATGGCCTGTCAATTTTGTTTAGTGCTGCTGTACATGCTTATAATTAAACAAGCGCATCATTTGGCAAACAGTTTAAAGCGCAGTAACCACAGTTTTTTTTAAAACACATGGAATAGAAACACGCATGTTTTACAGTTGCCTCACTGTATGATGAAGCTTGTGACGTCAGAAATGTGGGATTAATTTATTTATTCTGATAAAATAGAGATGACTGCAAACGTTTTCAACAATTTAAAACAAAAGGGTTTTTGCACTCTTTTGTCATTACCTATTTTTTATCAGATGAAATAACACAAGCCTACATTTTTTTTTTCAAATACGCTGACGTCACTTGGCTTCATCTTACGGTGAGGCAACTATAAATACATGTGAACACAATGTCCACTTACAACAATTTCTAGTTTGATGTCCAAACTTGTAACACACGTCACACTCGCACACGTACAAACAAACTCTTCATATTATTGTCTGTTTTAAGATTAACGTAGCTTATTGTATTTAATCTATTAAATCCAATACAATAAGCAATTCATTGTAATTGCATTTACGGCTGTCACACATTTATATAAGAAAAGGGATTATGTGGGCTTCAGTATGGTGTGTCTATGTGTAGGTGCCTATTTTCTTTCTTTCCAGTGGTTATTTATCAAGGTGTATTTGTCAGCATATAACGTCACTGATTTATTATTATTATTATTATTATAAGAAGATTCAATCGAATTTCACTCTTTTCCTATTTTTGTTTTGTCTACGCCCAACCATAATAGGAAATCTTTCTAGTACAGTTGAATTGGACCAACAAGAATGAAAGCAACTCACTTAAATGTTTTCCCTAAGGTTTTTAATTTACTAATTAAATCGCGTAAATAATTAATCCTTAAATGTAATCTCATTATCTATCCATGTTATTTCTTGAAAATAGATAATTTGAATGTTTTACCATGTACTTGTTGGTTCCAGCCGCTATTTGTAGTAAGAAATTTCATTTATTGTTTGATGTGCGCATGTGTGTGTTTTTTTTTAAAAAAATAGTTGTTAGGATTTATGTTTTGAACATAATAATGGAGAAAGCCACAAAACTAAAAGTGAGAGGGGTGATGTCCAGTGTATGAAATTTATCTTTCTCATGAAATATAATTGATCTTAATGAAGTATCCCTGGAATGTTCGCTGTGATAAATAAGCTTACAACTGGACGTTTATTTCTATATAGCTATTATCTTTCTTAAGTGTTTTGAGATATGATTACCACTTATAAGCTTAATTTTTGTTTTTGCTAGGGATAAGTCATCATGAGGACAGTTGTGTATTGCGGTTTGCTGATTGTTTATAGAATAAACAATGATGAATAAACTGTTGTCGTAGCTAAAATTAAATTTATTTGATGAGAATTTTTCATTGCAGCCTTTTATCTTTTTAATCTTTAATTGCAGATGTTAAGATTAAGAAACAAAATGGATCCGAATGACATTAGGTTATTAAGATCATGGCAATTCGTGAAATTATCTCACTGCTAAATAAATTGTTGTGAAGTGTACCTGGCAACAGTATACAGCACCATTTGTTTGCAACGCGTGTTTCATTGCAATTACAATGAGTACTCTGCTAGCAGCCAAATAGGCCTATGGCAGAGGGACATAAAAGTCCATATGCAGCATTAAGCATTGTCAAGTACATATACATATATCAAAACAAAATGAATATACAAATGTCAATCCCACAAAACAAAATTATCCCCATTCACCACTGCCTCAGGAAGAGAGTTCCATTGTCTTATAACTCTAGGGAAAAAAAGACCAATAATATGAATCTGTCCTAGCAAAAATCTCTCTAATTTTCTTAGAGTTGTCAGCCCTGCCCATATATAGTGTAATTTTTTATGTAGTGTAGAATATTGCATCATAAAGGACATTCTAATTTATGGTGCGCACATTATTTCATGCAATACAAAATCAAAGCCAACCTTGAATGGTCCGTCTACATTCTACAATAGTGGTAATTGGTGATCGAGGTTGCTAAAATAAAGATTATTGATGATTTTAATTGCACACATCAAATTGTTGAGTAGTGTGTACATTTTTTGCTTTTCAGGTTGCACAACGCAGGTTGTGCTGTAGTTGTGTACAATTTGTTGAGTACTGCAACACTCACTGCTTTAAGTTTACTAGTAAATGCTATTAAGGCAAATATTATTCAAGTATAGTTGCCGCATGATGCCTCGTCATCAGCTGAAGCTCATAACATCAGAGTGGTGTTCAAAATATTTAGGATTGTGTCATTTAGTCTACACACCTAACCTAATTTACCTAAGGCAATTTACCTAATTACCTAACCTAACCTCGTTGTCTCGAAAACGTTTGCTAAGTTAGCAAATGCGAGTCATTAACGGCGTGTTCTCTGTCTTACTGCATTGCAGCGTGATTTTAACTAGAGTTTCTTAGTCTTCTAATTTACCTTAGGTAATTTAGTGTTCACACGGAGTCGTGAATTGGGCGAGAACACGCCCAGTAATGCGCATGTCACATTACTTGCGTATTCAACACCGAAGTTCACAACCGTTTTCAGTTCACACGGAGTTCTGCAACGACCATCTATTGCCGTCGCCAAACGTTGTCTCGCGATTAGTTTCATTTTGTACACAGACATTTTCACTTGGCGAATTCACGACTGAAGCGGTCGTTGTCACTCCGGCAGGTTGGAGTGAACACGACCCCATTTTTCAAGGTCGTGTACGACCGCCCACTTCCACGACCACTTGTTCATATGAGGTAGTGAATCTAGTGATTACTACTGCTAGCCTACCGGTAGTGCTCTCGCCCAATTCACGACTCAGTGTGTACCCGACTTAAGAAATAACAAAAGGGATGATAGCAGGCGTTCTCAACAGTTTATAATAAAATGGTTTCTTGCAGTTTTTTCTTATTAGTAGGGCTCAGATTTTTATGCAATATCAATTAAATCTTTCTCAATCTGTTGCCCAAGAGAAAATTGTGAAGTAACAATCCCGTTTAGATATACCTGCAAATTCAGCAATTATGGTTTTATTACAATCAAAAACACTGGTTAGAGGCTAGAACTCTAGTTGACAACTGATAGTAACCAGACAGCTAGCCTGTAACCAGGCTTTTTGATTAGAAAAAGGATAATTGCAGTTCACAATTGGCACTTAAGCTACAAATTGAGAAACATTTGCTTGATATTGCATAAAAATCCAAGCCGTGCTTAATTACCCCTTTTTAATCAGTCAAAAAAGACACAAGCCAAAATTTCTTGTCAGCCTCAGCTTCTTCTTGCAGTGAAGCAACTATAGTTGGTGAATTTTCTAAAAATGTTTTATGATGAGGATATCTGCATAAATAAACTGTTAAATGACAATTTGAAAATGAGCTAAAAAAAAGGAATTACATTTTCTGATGTTTTTTTTTCTTCTTCTTGAAACTGCCATAAATAATTATTGAAATAAGTGATTATACGTCATAAAAATGCTTTTAGTATAGTCACCTACTATTCTAATTACTGAGAAACGTTTTAAGACAGTTTTTTTTCTTCTTAAAATTGCTTCAGGAATGAATACATCTACAAATTACTTTTCAGCCGTGTTAATTAAAATGATGAAAATACAATTGTTGTTTAATTTCATTACAATCTTTTTTTTTTTTTACCTCATAATCTACATTTTAACTTTTGCCTTGAAAAGTCTTGTTTTTTTAATGTTACCATTGACAAAACAACTTAACAAAGACGTCATCTATTTCTCTACCTTGAAATTTATAACACAAACCTAATGGCAACTGAAAAATAATACCCCCTCCTCCAACACACTTTTCCATCTATTTCTCTCTTGTTAAGAGTTGAAGATGGATTTTGTTGATGCAAATGGAGTTTAAGACATGGTCTTCTATATCTATAACTGCTTGCAGATACTTTTAGTAATAATATAGGTCACGACTTTAATAAAGTTTATTTAAGATAACTGTTGCAATAAGGATTTGTTCTCTTAGGTATTTCTTCAATATCTACACACTTTTTATTCTAGAGAAGAAGAAAAAACACAAAGATGAATTTGAAATTAGGAAGGAGAAGAGTAGAAAATGGGAGAAAAAGTATGATCATTAAAAAATGGGTGTGTTTGTATATCTACAGTATATGAACGGTGTGACCGACTAATTGGCCATTTTCAGAATCCCTCCATTTCGTCTTTTATTATTATTATTATTATTTATATTACTTCCACACCGTTAGATTGCTTTTCTGTCGTCTTTTTTTCCAAGCTAACAAGCAACAAACTTCTCCCTTTCTCTTCCCCTCCTCAGTATTTCTGAAGAATATACAGAATTAGACAAGACATACTGTATATTGTAGTAAAAGAAGAAAGACAATTTTTTGAATGGGCGGAAGTTATGAAATTGGATCATGAATATGTTACTTTCATATTAATAATACTAAAAAAAGAGAAAAGAAACCCCTTCTTCTTCTGTTTCTCCTTTAGACTCTTTTAAGATTTACTGTATGTGATCTTTTTCTTCATTCTATTATTATTATATGTCTATTTGCGATGTCATACATTGTTACATGTAAAAGATCTTTATCATTTATTGCTTCCCGATGAGCAAACTTTCATTGTATATATTATATGTATTATGTATATCTAAAAAAAAAGCTATATTACATTACTAAATTACTCAATTTTGTTATACGAGTAAAATTTCACAATTAAGCTAATGTAATTTTTTTTTAATAATTTTTTGAAAGAAAAAAAAAAAGTAATAAGCCCCACACATCCTTTGAAAATCCAACTTTTTCTTTACTGCAGTGACAATAGGTGAATATTTACTTTTTGTATGCAAATATATATATTCATAGTGTGTATACACACTATTAGCTTCAATTAGTCTCTTTAATTAGTAGATGTAAATGTATTCATGAAATGAGGATGATGATGAACTAATGTTTCTCTTGTAGTTCTTTATCTGTGCATAGTCATCATCATGTTGCATGTGTTTTTTTAATATATATTTTTCATCTTTTTCTTCTCTATTTTTTTTTTATACACATTATATTCTATATATATATATATATATATATCTTTAGCATGGTCATGTGATTGATTATCTCTAAGTATCTTTTCTGGTTCTTGTGTGTGTGTGTGTGTTTGTAATAAAGGATTAAAAGTTTCTTATTTGCCAAACGGATTGTTTTAATATATGAAAGTATCTATTTTTTTTATAGTCAAAGTCTGTTTATTTCATTTATTACACACATACACTCACAACTCATCATATCTATGCATTAAATTCATACATTACGGTAATAATATTCATAATACAGCTTATTATGCAAGAGTTATTAGAGTTTGTTTCATGTTTTTTTTAGGTTGTTTATCCTTTGTGTTGCAGTTTATTTACTTCATAAACGGAAATGTGTATTTTTTATATTTTGAACCTGGTATAAAAAGAGAGGAAATTATTTGATATATGAGCCTTATTTAGATAACAAAATGTATATTACATAAAAAGATTCTAAATAAAAAAAAAGAAGAATCAAAATATGCAGTCAAAAGACATGTGTAATTTGGCAAATTGACATCTTTTAAAAAAATTCCAAATACACTCTTTAGGTATCTTTCGGTATCTCTTAGGTATGTGCTTTTGTTTTAGTTATTGATTATTATTATATGTAGACGTGTGTAGTCTTTGTGTCTGCGTCTTGCGTTTTCAAATGTTTATTTTCCGCTGTCATCTTTGTGTGGTATCTCTTGTGTTTGGTATATTTGCGTGTTGTACGCACCTTTCTGTGTGTTATGTGTTTCTTTGTGTGTTATATATGTATGTTTGTGTCTCATATTTATTGTGTTTGTATCATATCTCTGTATGTGTCTTTGTGTGTCATGTCTGTATTTTTCAATCTGTGTCTGCTTTTGTATGTGAATTCCAATTCTGATTCATTTAGATATTTCAATAAAGTATTGACTTCTCATTCCAGCACCAATGTAAATATTTTTTTGGTAGATGGAATTTGCCCAACAGTACTTACAATGTACGTCTATGCCACTACCATCTATCTAACTCAGTATTGAGCTGAAGTTTTTTTTATGTTCAGCAGTATAAATAACACAACAGTAATTTCTGGTTATATATAATCTTGAAAAGATCAGCTCATGGAGAGATCTAAATTTAGTAAGGAAAAAAAATACTATAAGAATATGAATGGGCTTTTTTTCTGTGTTTGGTCTTAACAATCGACATTCCTTTGCAATTCCAAACTTGATACTGAAACATTTTTTCCCTTCCTACTACTGTTCTTTATATATATATTTTTTTTCTCATTTCTTGGTAGTGATCTTTGACTTTTGTTTGAACTGTTTCGATGGGAAATGATGATGGTTAAGGCGAATGAGGCCGTTTTTCGATTGATACACACATATACATTGATGCTCAAGAATAGAGGATGATAGGAATTTGGAGACGAAGTAGAAAAGAAAAAAAAACCTCTAAAAGTCACAAAAGAAGTGACTGGTTGGTTGATTGTACACTCTTGTATAGAGATTGTTATATAGGATGCAAGAAATATTCCAAATCGGGGGGGGGGGGGGGGGGGGTGGGGGTGGGGAATCATATTTAGTTTTATCCTAATTAATCCTAATATCTCGTTTAAACTCCAAAAATTAACTGTAGTTACATAATCAAGATTATAGTTAACTGCAGACAAGCTTGATGTATCACTTTTGTGTGTTTGCATTTTTAAGACACATGATGTTTAATAATTTTGTGTCACCTCCTGATCGGTTTCACTTCCTGTTAAACAATTGTTCATTTTGTAAAATTTTCAGTCAGATTATCCACCATGTTGTTTGTAGGCTAAATATGTTTGAACACAGGATGTCAGGAAGTGATGTATTTATGCATTCAATACTGTAGTTAACCACATTGTGTCAATGTAGTTGAGTTATAACTTCTTTGGTCAGAAATTTGTTTCCACTTGAAAATTAACTGTGGTTAACTTTTTAACCGCAGTTAATTTTTGCGGTGGAAACGAGGTATGGCTTAATTATTTCTAATTTAGTTTATCTAACTAAGTTAGAAATGCTTGACTACAGTTTATAAAAAGAATTTAAATTGATACGCTGGTGTATTTTATTGTAACATGTTAATATACAGTATTAAAATGGGTAACATGGGTAACAACATAAGAAACTTGAAATTTGTTTCCTCCTTTCCTCAGTTAGCGGGTATTTACCTCAATCCGTACTATCTTGAGTTAGTTTTAGAGAGGGAATAATTTTTGTTCCATTCTCTTGACTTGAACTTTTCCTGTTGGTCATTCACATGAGTCGTAATTTTCAAACCCCGTCCTTCATCGTTTATTCTCATTGCTCGTTTCCTCCCATCATTTTCGTAACACTTTCCAATTGATATTGAAGCAACACACCCCGATGGTAGGCAATCACTGCATGCACATAGTAAAAAAAAATGTTTCTATTTGTGGAAAAAATTCTGAAGAGTTGAAACTACCCCATCACCTTCAACCATAATATGTTCTCCATTGATTTCATTTGATGGTAAAACTATAACTTGAAGAAACACAGTAATTTTTTCATTCTTTCGTTTTTTTTTTCTTGGCCAATTGTCGCTGCCTTGCTCCAATGACCGAATAACTGGACATTTTTGTGTGTGTTTGTTGTGTCCATTCATTTTCTTTTGTGTACTTTATTTGCTATACTTCATCTTTTATCTATCTATATATATATATATATGTTTCGATTTTTCATTTCTATTTCAATTCTTCATCTTATAAGATGTTGGTTTTTGTTAAAACTTTTGATTGACCAAAAGAAAAACTCAGGAATTTGTTGAGTTTGATTTAAATTATTTTTGGTGGTTTCACTAGATTCAAACATTCTCTGAAATGACATGAAACCTATATAAAGGCTATAGTAGTAAATGTTTTTATTTGTTGAGAAAAATATGGGGTTTTCGAATTGGTCAAACTTGCGGTCAATGGCACACTGTGCAGTTAGTTTATGTACTTATATAAAGATAAAACCATATGTTCAGCAAGTTGGAACGATTTCTATATATATTTATATATATATATATATATATATATATATATATATATATATATATATATATATATATATATATATATCAGATGCCAGTCATTTATTACTTGTTGGTGGTTTTCTTAGTTTTGTTATTGTATTTTGAAAACGAAGGGAAAAAAACACAAGAAACTAATATTTTCAATGAAAGATCTGTGTTCTTTCTTCACTGTTATTATTATTACCATTATATATACGATTTAATTTAGTTTTCAAATGTATATATATAAAACCATAAAATGGAATGAAGCATTTTTGCTTTTTTTTTTTGGTTAAGATATGCTCAATTCAAATTTCAGTTCGAAATTATTCTAAGTAATCTAACACGTTTTAATAATTGCGGAACTTGAGACTTAGATAATATACATGTACATAAATATATATATATATAAATTCGGAGTTTCCGTTCCTTTTTTTTTTCTTTATTTCTATAATAGTAAACAAGCGTCGAATTCGTTTAGCCAAATAACCGTTTTACGTAAATTACAATAATTTATGCGGCTGCATGTATATATATGTATGTACTCATCTCCAATAGTAATTTCATTTGGGGTTTTTAGGGGGTGACTTTTCATTATTCAAATGGTATTTTCTCTCTATCTATTATTTTTTTTTCTCTCTCTTTTTCTTTTCACCAAATGTTAAATTAGCTTGGAATTCACTCGCTGTTTTTCGCCTTATAACTTAATGCAATTGTGGGTTTCATTTTTAAAATATGGCTTTTCTAGCAGGCTTTTTTTTTCTCTCTCTCTCTCTCTCTCTACTTAGGTTCCCCTATATATTTAGTTCTAGAACCTATTGGAAAATCTACACCAAGTGGCGCAAGTAAAATGTTCACTGTTTAAATTATCAAAGTTACAAATTTGAAATTTTACATAGTTGATATCAATATATGAAATTTTCTTTATTATTAAAAGAAAATTAAACAAAAAACATGTTTTTGTGATACTCGCTTTTATAAAAAAAGGTCTAAAAAGTAAAAACAAAACTTTTACCCCCTTCCCCTCCTCTCCACATAGCCCTCATACTGGTTGGGGGCACTATATTTTGACGAACAGCGGAACAGGTCTGAACAACAGTAGGAACAGTCGGAAGGTTAGGATATTAAGCTTGTTGCAGGGTGTCTGGAGGGCGCAGCCCCCCATTTTTTTAAAAGAATTATTAAAAGAAATTTGTCTATTTTTTGCGCCCCCAAACCTCCTGCGCCCCCCCCCCCCGCAGTTGTGGGTCTTGCGGGTGTCTAGCTACGCCCCTGCCTCTTGTCTTGCTGGGGTAGTGGTTAGTGTTGGTCATGGGTTCAATCCCCATACAAGTGTGAACTATTTTCAAATATTTCAGAAGGTGACGGTGGACAAACAAACAAATTATGGTGTTAAATAAAAGCGAGTAATAAAAATAAGAAGGAACATACAGTAACATAGAGTAGATAACTATCCATTTTTTGTACGGAAAATATATATGTAATTTCCATGCGCTGTAATTCTTACATTATAATTAATAGGGCTCGGATTTTTATGCAATATCATGCAATTTGTGGTCTAAGTGCCAATTGTGGAGTAATCATCATCATTAGAGCAACTGCATTTATGCTTTTTTTTCTAATCAAAAAGGCTAGTTAGAGGCTAGACTATCAGTTGTCAACTAGAAAACTAGCATCTAACCAGTGTTTTGCATTTTTAAAAAAAATTATTGGTTGATCTAAACGGAATTGTTACTTCACAACTGATGCTTAGGCAGGAATTGAGAATCATTTACTTGATATTGCATAACAATCCGAGTATTTTTTTTTTTGCTTATTTTTATTACGAAATTTTAAAATGATCAAAATTGAACCCAACCCTGATAAATTAGTAGTCTGTGTCCATTTCTGTTAAGAAATTTCTTAAAAAGCCGAGAAGAAGCTTAGAAGAAGTTTAGAAGCTTAGAACACAAAGTAGACAGAAAACTGAACTTTTATGTGAATTGTCGTTTTTTTTTTCCACCACAAAATGAATTTTTCAAACAAAGCTTTTCAAAATCTAATAACTTCGTTTATTTATTATTGAATAATCTTTTCACTTTTTTTTCGCAATAATAAATCTTAATATATGTTTAAGATACGACTTTAGTATAAAAATGTATAGCATTTATAGTTTTTATCTTTGAACAACTACAGTATAACAATTAGATCTAGCTTTAAACAGTAAACATTTTTACCTGCGCCACTCGATTATACAGTGTATATATAACTTTTATTTCAGTAATACTTTATGGTGGTTATATAGGAGCGGAGAGTGCCGCCTAGTGATTAATTGTGCCATCTAATAGACTTTTATCAGTGGCTGTCTGGACCAAGTTTTCTTTTTATTGAAGAAGAAACTGTTTTGGCAATATAATAGGGTTATCTGCAATCGAGTCCTTGTGTGTAATATAGGGCCCAATGCAAACCCCATCCTTTTAACCCCCCCCCCCCACCGAGATAAAAGATTTGAAGGATTGTTCTCGTAATTTCTTTGCCTGAAAGCCTAGAATGACCCGTCAAAGGGCCATGCATATCCAGGAACCAACTTATGTATAGGCCTTATATATATATATACCAATGGTTTCACTTTCAAGTGAATCCATCTGGGAAATGGTGGGATTTTTTCACCACTACTTTTTCTTTTCTTTTTCTTATGTAGTGACGCTTATCTCTTAAAGAGTTGGTAGATGTTAGCTTATTTTTTTTTCTCTAGAAAAAAAAATATCTACATTTTATTTGAGAAACTATATGTTTCTTTAGGGAACAGAGAAACTTGAGGTTTTTTTTTTTTCTTCCCTTTCTTCTTCTTCATCTTTTTATTCTTCCTATACATTGTGTAACGTGATCTTTATAATTGAACTGATTGTGTTAGGGGTTTTTTTTTTCTCTCTTCCCTCTCTGTGTGTTCGTCTGTGTTCAGACGTATATAAGATCAATGTGACCGAAGGGAATATTAATACTATTACTATACTTATATACATTGTTGATGTTGAGTTTCATGAAAGAATTTTAAATAGAGTAGAGTGTAGGGAGTAGAGTGGGGAGAGAGAGAGAAAGAACGAGAGAGAGAGCCAAACCACAGTATAGAAACACACAGTAAAAACAAACTTATGGTAATTTCAAAATCTTGATTTTTGTTATTCACTTTAAGTTGGGTCAAAAACTAAATAATTGTAAATTAAGCTGATGCTACAATGCTGATGCTGATTGCAACGTGCAGCATCGGCTTAAGAGTCTGTTTTCATTAGGTAAAAATTTGGAGTTCAAAACTAATTTTGATTGCGTCAAATTTTAACAAAAATGACATACTGTATTTTCAAATTGCATTTTTTTTTAAATTGGCTTAGTCAGCATTCACTGTCACCTCTTATTATGACCTAAAGCAATGCAGGTCCACACACAACGTTTTGACTGCGCAGGCAAAATTGTGCAAAAAAAACGTTGCAGTTGACGAGTGTTCTCGCAATACACTTGTCAGCACCGTTTTCTCCTCCACTCATTTCCGCAGAACACTGTTCTGACACCAAAATTGAAGGAAAACTGTGGTGCAGGTCGCAGATAACTGAGCTCTCGGTTTCAGTTTTTCGTCTCCATGTATCGTCTTCGAGCAGCTCACATAATTGCATAGTTTTCCTGTCCACAAGCAACGTCTTGAATTGCGCAGGTAAAATGTTGTACAAAACGTTGCATGTGGACTGGAAACAACACATCAACCTAAAAAAAAAACCGTGAATTCAAATTGCATAATATGTCCAGTCAAATCAGCATTAGTGTTTCAATACAACAAAGGTCCAAGGAGGTTTCTTGAATCTCTTGTTAAATAATGAAATACAGTTCACGAATTTGAAATGTCAACTTGTAAAATTTCAACAAGTTCTGAGGGTTTTTATTTATTTTCTTTTTTACAATAGGATCTATTTGTTCTATCTATTGTTACATTATATCGGAGCTCAGAGCTTAAACATTGTGTTCTGTTTCATAGTTTCTTTTCTGATATAGTTTCTATATATTTCTTTTGGACCGTCCATCATCTCACACGCTTGAGAATTGTCACATTTTATATGAAATTTATCATATGTCAAAACAAATATACATCAATATGTCGATTTTGAATGAATTGGATGAAAATGAGTGTGAAAAAGAAAGTGACTATGAGAATTGAGAGCGCCCTAGAGGTAGACAAGGAATATATATATATATATATATATATATATATATATATATATATATATATATATATATATATATATATATATATATATATATATTTGGGGGGCATTTTTTAGTACATGTCCTGCATTTAGAAAATTGATTTGCGGCCATCAACCACCACCGAGTAGTCTTTATACTTTTATTCGTCATGCAATTGTCTTGCATCACAATGAGCATATCGAAAAATAGCTGCTGTGTTGTTGTTGTTTTTTCCACGTCTTTTCTTGTTGCAATTTTTGGAATGTATGAGGTGTACTAAAAGGAAGTAGGATCAGGAAATATAAAAAAAAGCTTACACTTTTTTTTCTTTCTGTATCGTTTCTTTTTACTGTCAGTGTTCATCCTTTGGAACATCGAATCACGATAACCATTATAGAAATATTGTCAGGCATTTGTACCAAAGTATGTAAGGTATAAGAAAAGTATTGAGAGCTATGTACATTATAGTAGGAAAAAAAAGAGGGTTTCAGGCTTAAATTTCATACAAAAGAAATGACCTGTACCTTGATGTGTTGACAGGATAGATTGGCACATTGGTCAGAAATCGAAAAAAAAAGGCGACAAAAGTTGACGGAAGACATATTTATAAGAAAAAAAAAATGTGTCTACCATCTAAAAAAAATGTAAAAGTGCTATGCCGAAACAGGTATTACTTATTGTTGTAGTTCCCATGTATCAATTTGTAGGCAACACAAATCAGTTTTCACCTAGCTTGTCAGTAAATTGTCAGAATGTGAGGAATGGGAAGACTTGCCAAGTTGATATATCCTTTTACACTTTTTGGTTTTTTACCTATGCCTAACATACTGCAGATATACAGTAGGTAGGGCTGACTTAACCACTAGGCGAACTAGGTCCAATAGGTTCAAGACTGAAATCTTACACTTGAACATTCTGAACAGAGGGTTCCAATATTTAAAAAAAAACCCTGTTCAAAGGGCATTCAATAGGAAAATGGGATTTCTGTGTTGGAACCACGTTCAGAGGGGTTCAAATTGAAGTTCTAGTACCATGTTTTCTACTAGTACGAGCGTACTTGAATTTTGTCCTTAGTCCGAGATTTTTTTTGGTATTATTGCTCATGTATTGGTTATGACTTAAAATCTCTAAGTAGTGTTAATTTGATCTGTTTTGTGTTTTTAAACTTCACTTTGAAAGGATATTCAAAGGTCCGTTATAAGATTTCTCTTTTTTTCTCCTTCTTCTTCTTCTTCTTCTTCTTCTTCTTCTTCTTCTTCTTCTTCTTCTTCTTCTTCTTCATATTTTCAACTTCAAATTATTTTGATGTTGTCTTTAGATAGATTTATCTTCATTTTTTCATTTTATATGGTGTTTATCATGGGAAAGTCATCGATTCTAGGAGATTGCCTCTGGAATTCATTAAATCTGGTCACTTTCGCGTCTTTTTTTTTTTTGCTTTACCTTGTGGCGCATATAAAACGATCGCTGTTTAAAAGCATCGATGAATATCATCAACATCAATTACTATTTTAGTTTCTAAAAACCATTCGAATTTTATTCTAAGATATTTTCAGAACAGCTCATAAGATAATTGAAATCTCTGATTTACTCTGCATTTCAGGAGCACCATAGAGTTTTTTCTTTAGAAACTAGAAAAGGTAGCTGTACGACTTCAATATGATCTATTTCAAAATAAACTTTTTGTGGATAAAAATAATAATAAAAATATCGTCTGCTTTTTGTTGTTGGGTCATATCAACATGAAAATACTATTAAGTGGGTTGTCGACTACTGTTCTAGTTTTTAAAACACTAAAATTTTGCTTAATGTTGCTCCCTAGAGAGTGTGCTGAGGTTCGTATTCTTAATGATTGCTAAGTAAACGCTAGTACTAAACGCATTAACTTTTGATAGGAAGTTTGATCAAGTAAAAATTGACGAGTTTAAGCTCTTCCATTGGCTTAACAATCTATTAAGAATACGACCGTCAAGAGTTTCCACATTTAAATTAAGCTTAATATTTGTCTTGGATAAACGTTTTCATGAAGGTTATGCATTCTCAAATAACTATCAAGTTAGTTTGAAATCTATTGGTTTTTGTAGTTTCTGAGATAATCATCTTTTAATAAAAACATGATTCGTTTTATTTGCACCATCTTATATAAATAAACACTATAAACAAAAAAAATGCTGAGTTTTTACCTTTTTTTTTAAGTTGGTCAAGATCGAAAAAAGTGCCTTGTAGGCTGTGTATGTACATGATACGTGTATGCTTATACAGTATGTATTTACTGTATGTGTGCGTATATAAGACAATTTTGACTTGCCTTTAAAAGTACAGATGTAAGGTTGTATGGAAGTTATATCGATTTCTGTACACTTATATTAAATATTTCTTCATTTTTTTTTTGTGTGTCTTGAAATGGAAAGTGAAATAAGACTGAAAATGTTATTATCACTCAAATGGGTTTTGTATATTATATATATGATATGTATTTGCAACGAAGGCCTATATACTATTCTAGTATTGAAGTAATATGTGTTTTCACCTAGACATAATCTACATTGTATGTGTGGCATCTTGTATGTCCAACATATATTTTCAAGCTCTTTTTTTGTTTTGTTTTTTCTCTTCTCTCTTCATATTGAACAAAAAACCATTGGCACAAATCTATCACGATTTTGATTCAATTTTCAATGAAACACACACATAATACTGTATACACACAGACACTATATAGAATGTTTAGAAAATTGATGGGAAAGAAGAACTGTTTCAATAAAAGAGAAATGTATTCAGTTCATCTGTTCACAATAAGTTCATTATCTTTGGTGTAGTCTTTCTTCTTTTAAATCTTTCTAATGTGTTTTATAAAGACTAGAAACTTCTTAGACAAGAACAACATGGTGACATTTCTTCTTTGTACAAGTTCTATATATTGTATATATATATACAGTATATAATAATAGAAAAAAAGGTGGCTATAATTTCACGAAGGACTGTGTAATATGGAGGAAAAGGAGTTTATATTTATAAAAGAGTGTTGGGGGGGGGGGAAGGTCCTTCATACAATTTCTCTTAATCTTTAATCGCATCAAAATTTTTTGAAACGAAAACAAGACTTTTTCTTTCTGTTTGTTTTCTTTAGATTTTTCTGTGAGTTTTTTTTTTTCTTTTCTTCCTCATTTTCAATGTTGTTATATTTATTAATATAGAAGTACGCACACATACATACAGACATAAAATTGGCCTACCTCTGTATTAAAAACCTATTTTAAAGCGCATTTACATATTTATGTACATGTATATTATTTTTGTGTTGTTTACAACATGTTTTAAATATGTAAAAGCAGTATCACTTTTTTTAAATAAAAAGTAAAATGGAAAGAAATAAAAAAATAGCTTGCAATAAGCCACTTAAAAAGTGAATAGAAGTTTGAACCAGAATAAGTTGAACATTTCTATCTAAAAATATAAGTTATAATTTACAAATTCAATACAAACACTTTGTATGTGATGTTGTGTGGTAGATTTAAATATTGTGTCACGTTTGTTTTCATTCAGACATTGATGATGAACTGTAATGTTGAGGGGTAAATACTGTACCTAAGGTCCAGGTGTTGTGGTTCCAGACTATAATCGCCTTTTAGTGTGACAGTAAGTACATTTCTTAAAACATCATTTCGAGAAACGATTTAACAAACCTGCAAAGGAATGGTTTTGTAGACTCTAAAGCCTCGTTTTCACGATGATAGTTTTCTCGATAGTTGCTGTCATGAGAGCAACTATCGCGAGAACTATCATCGTGCAGACCACATGATAGTCACTGTTGCGATAGCACTATCACACTATCTCGTTTGATTAGATAGTTGATAGTACTATTGCGACAATGATAATAACTATAATAGTTTTTGAGTGACCACTTGTAGAAAAAAATTCACTTTGTAGAGAAATTTGGCTTCTGTAGAGAGAGAGAGAGAGAGAGATAGAGAGAGAGATAGAGAGAGAGAGGCAACACTGTTGTTGACTCAAAAACATTTGCTGTCAAACATCACTGTCATGACAGAACTATCACGTTACTTCGAGACATGGAGACAGTAGCTATCGTGAGAGTGAATTATCGCAACATTCATGACAGCTACTCTCACGAAAGAACTATCGCCGTGAAAACGATCGAGGCGTAAGGCTAGTTTCACACAGCGATACATGTATTGCGATACTTGTATGATTGATACTGAAAACACAAAATTCAGTATCTTGTCATACACGTATCGCAACGTGAAAGTAACAGTTTCAACCAGTATATTACTTATATAATAAGTGAATCAAACTAGATTCTATACAAAAACAAACGTGCAAATAAATTAAAAGTTTTAATGAGGGGTGTCTCTGAAAAAAAAAAGTAAAATAACGGCAAGCATAAAAAAAATTGGTAAATGGATCAGAAACGTAAACCAACAAATCGAAGTGGCGTGCTCGAGAGTCAGTTGCAACCAGAATGCTGTGTAGCTCCTATTCAAATTCAAGCGGCAGGCAAGTACCAGCCACTGCTAGATAGATGGCTGATGGCACTATCTCCAACTTAGTGCACTGAACATTTTATATGTAATATTTGTGATTGGCTATTACTAGTAGTACCTGTAGTAATAATAATTTTAATTATAATAATTAGGTCTTGAATTTGTATGGAATATCAAGCAAAAATGTCTAAATTTGTGGCCCAAGTCCCAATTTTGAAGTAATTATCATCATTAGAACAACTATAATTTTGCTTTTCTTTCTAATCCAAAACACTGGTTTGAGGCTAGATGCCTCGTTACTAACCAGTGTGTTTGATTGAAAAAAAAAACATAATTGTTGTTTGATCTAAACGGGATTCTGTTACTTCATAATTGGCTCTTGGACCACATTTGCTTGATATTGTATACAAATCGGAACCCTAATAATAATGTAATTGTTAATGGCAATTTTTTTTTTATAAAATTATGCTTTATATATGAATGAAAAATGAAACACAAGTGCAATTTATCTCAGAAAATTCTACATTTTATGCATTTTTTTTGCATACGCAAATATAGGAATTAATTATTACTTTAGTTTTGTCTTTACTTTTTTTTTGGTTGAAACAATTTTTAAGTTTATCGTTATTTATTTCAATGGATTAAAATTTATTTAAAAACATATTTTGCTTTTATAGGACTGTGTAATTTTTTTAAAAAAAATCAGGTAGAATGTATCTGATATTTAAAATGTATTGTAGCACTTGTATAAATGTTAAGACGATGATAGGATTCTGTTTTTCAACAACATAACATGATGTTGAAACTTGGATCAAATTTGTGCATTTTAAATAACATATCTGCATGTTTAAAAGACTCTTGAGTTTTTATGAAGTAAAAAAAAGAAGAACTGAGGTTGTTGTTGGTATATAATGAATTGGAGTGGATGAATAAGCTTAGTTTTGCTTCGCCAACTTATTCATAGTTTCTTTATTCTACTTCTTATGTGCATATGGGAAAAGACTCGAGAGTGAGGATGTTTTCTTTCAGGGGGGAGTGGAAGGGTCTTTAGAGGTTCGTTGAATTTGTGCTCTACTACTATATATGTATGTTTTTTTCAAACTAAAGAGCAAAAATGCGAACTTTTCTTGTGTGTTAAGTTGCATATACATACATATATTGCAGCTTATGGTGTTGGCATCAATATGCAACTTTTATTTTCTAGAAGTTCTGCTTAACTCTTGTTGAATGCACACACATACAGAAAAAAGTTTAGCAGAAACATATATATATATATATATATATATATATTTATATAAAGCATAAAAGAACTTCATAGGTATAAACAGGAATAAATATATATTATATATAGTAAGACATACCGGTAATCTAAAAGAGAAGAAGAAAAACCTATGTTGTGTACGGTATATCTATGTATGTGATGCTATGGTAACATATTCACAAGGGATATTATGTATTTTCAAAGGAGAGATGTGTTTTATACATTTTCTTCTCTGTATATATATATTTATATATATATATATATATATATATATATAGTATATGTTTGTGAATGAATCGATGTAGACACTTGGATTCTTTCGAAATAATATTTATACAGACGATACGTATCATTCATGATGCATTTTTTTTTTCTACTTTGCTTATACATCCTCTGACTGCATCTTTTGAGAAAGTTCTCAATTTATGTAAGAATTTTAAGTTGAGTTTATATAAAGGCTCAAAAAAAGAAGAAGAGTATAGAAAATGAAGTAGGTGGTGGTGGAGTCTCCTCTCTCGCTCTCCCTTTGGCTATTTCAAGTCATATGTACCGAAACACATACAACATACTGTATATTATATGTATATATTTGAGACAAATGTGAAGAAGTTGGTCATGGCACTTTTAAACTAATACACATACAATATTTTAACGTCTTTTCATTTTTATAAGTCCTTCTTCAACAATTGTCACAAGTTTTCTCCATCATCTCAAAAGCTTCAGATGAAGTGTCTTAAAGAAGAAAGTTTAAAAAAAACTCCACGTCTCTCAAAGAAAGTAGATGGAAAAAAAAAACTAGAATGAATTGAAATAAGTTTTATTTTTCTTAAAGTAGTATCTATAATCTTTGTATTTGAGAAAGTGGGCTATTTTTCAGAGATATTTGATTTTGAACGAGAAGAAGAAAAAAGAAAATATGAATTTTGACAGTTTTTTTTTTCATTTTCAAATGAATCTGCACAAATACGATTCTTTATACAGTATGCAGCCGAACCAATGTCCCAATATATTATTACAGTATAAATGTACAGTATGTGAATTGTTTAAAAATTAAATATCTCTGAAATTATAAATGCAATATGTTTATAGTGGTAATTGTAATGGTTGTTAAGTCAAAGGTTGATGCTAATCTAATGAACTTTTGATTTCATGTAAAAGTTGATAAGCTTAGCACACTAGCTTTGACTTAAAACTCATTAAGAATATACACCCTTTAAAGCCTCTATTGAGTTATTTGAAACATCTAAAAATGTTGTTTTACAAATTTATAAATAATTAATTAAAAAGTTATTGGTCTGTTTTTTTGCTGTGGGGAAACAACTTCTTCAAATCTTGGATTTATAAAAATTTAACAACCTTATTAATTTTTGACTAATTTATTTCATTTTTTCTGTGTGACTATATGTACATGTTGATATGTTTTTAATAACTGTTTTAAGTTTTATAGTTTGTAAGATATTAAATTTTAAACTAGTGGAACTGTACTATCGACGTATACATACTGTACATTACATGTATGTACTTTGGTAATAGACTGAGGCGTTGGTTTAGGGACATTCTGTATAAACTATAAAGATATATTTTTTCACCATTATATATATCAAGCTATAAATAATTCTAGAATATTTATTCCATTTAAATATGTTTCCTATAGATTGAATATTTTTTTGGAATTGTTGTGTGTTTAAGGATAAAGAAAGTAGAAAGAAGCATTGATGCTGTTTTTAATATTCGAATCTAAGATGATTTCAATAGTAAGTTCTAGGTGGATAAAATGTATGTAAATAAATACAGTAGTATTTCTAGTAAGCGTAGTTTTTTTTTTAATAGCTTGAGGTGGTTTTTAAAGTGTAATTTACTCTTCTCGAACTCTGGTTATTCTGATTTTCAGGAGCGAAACAAGAAACTAGAAAAGTAGCTCAATTATTTAATGGTATTTCATGTTAATATCTTTTAGAATTTACTTCTTATAAATATAAACATGGAAATATTATTAAGAGCCTTAGATATAGCATTTAATTCAAAATTTCTCCAAATGTAGGCACTGCGATCGTTGTTGATTTAAAAAGGTTTTTTTAACGTTTTTTCTTCAGGTTTGAAGTCACATAATAATTATAAGAAAATAATTTCGCGTGTTAAGCTTATAAAAAGGAAACATCATGAAGCCAATAGATTAATGCACGTAATAATTATTTTGTTATTGTGTTACTGAGTTGTTTTTAACGAGAGTTCTTCAAATGTTTGTGGGACGGTTTTTTGGTGCTATGAGATTTAGCATAGAGTTAAAAAAAACGTACGATTTTAAACGTTATTAAAAAGTAGAAGGACCTTTTCAAAATTTATAAAAAGGAAACATCGTGAAGCCAATACATGAAAGCACGTGCTAACTTTTTTGTTATTGTTCTAAATCGTTTTTAACGAGAGTTCTTCAAATGTTTGTGAGACGGGTTTTGATCCAGTGGGGATTTAACATGGAGTAAAAAAAACGAACGATTTTAAACCTTGTTTAAAAATAGAAGAAGCTTTTCAAAATTTGTATAAAGTCAGCACTTAAAGAATACTTTTTATTGCATTTTGCGCTTTACTGTATTTTAATTGAGCGATTGTGTGGTGATTTATTGAAAGTTTAGTAACACCCTTTAGTAACACTCATTTGTCTCGCTGTCGTCTGCTGAAAACAGCAAGATGGCGGTTTATCTAGGCTCTTAAGTTAATCAGGTGCCAGTCTAGTTTCTAACACATTTTCAATTTCTCTTTTCGTGTTGCTTCAGAAGCGCAGAATAACCAAATTTCGAAAATCAAATGTGCAAAAAAACATCTCAATATAAACTTTTGGACGTGAATGTTTTTCAGATGCAAAAAAAAAAAAAATTTTCAAAGTTTGTTGGAAACTAAAATAGTTTTTTTTTATGAAAATATCTTTTAAAATAAACTTTTACATGGCTGGTTTAATATGCATAAAATTTAATGTTTTATTTAATAAAAATAATTACATAGTTTTCTAGTTTCTAACAATCTTATATTACATGTACGTTTTTTTTAAGAAAAAACGTTTATATCCACTTTGTGAATATTTATTGTCGCAATTGCGTTTGTACTCAATAATTTCCAGATCTTATGAGATTTATTCAAAATATGTTCAGATTAACAAACTTGCAAACTTTTTTTTTCATCGTTTAAAAGTTGAATAACTTTTAAACTCACTCATGTATGGACCAATTCTATTTATATTATGTTGAGAATAGGAAAAATGTTTGGATGTTTATTTCATGTTATTTTCTAGTTGAAGCCGTTTTTTTTTGTTAGGTTACTCTGGAGTCCTCTTTATATGTATGCGATCATTGATTCAACCTCATTTTCTACCAATCCTCCGGTTTAAGAGGAAAATCCAATTAGCCGTTTTAATTACGAATTAAGAAGGAAACTGGATACGGGCTCTCTGTCTCTCTCTCTCAATCTATTTCCATCTCTCTCTCTCAATCTATCTATCTATTTCCATCTCTCTCTCTCTCTCTCTCTTTTCTCTCTCATTGGAGTTGTGTTTTTGATGGCGGGAACAACAGCAACTAATTAAATAAGAAACCGTCTAGCTTTATGAGATGCACAGAGACAATGGATGCTTTTGATATATTTTGACATGAAAAGAACTTCTTTATCTTTTATACATATGTCAAAATGGAAAATTAGTTAACTTATACAATTACTAGTCAATTTACAAAGTCACTAAATTCGGAAGAAACTAGATTTGCATACAATTTGCAGATTTTCTTTCATCAACAACCCTTTTTTTTTTTTAGAAATGTCTTTGGTGATGGACTTGTTGTTTTGAGGCATTGTGCACAATTGTCTATAACTCTTAGACAATGTGGAGAATTTATTTTACGAATAGCTAGCTAGTTTTCAGAATTAACTAGTGACTTTGTGAAATGACTGATTATTTCACTTTGGCGGAAATAAAAAAATATTTTTCTCTATCCTCCTCCCACACTTGTGTACTGTATTTCGGCTTGTTATAGCCGTATATTTATTTGTGCGACACAATAGAAAATTTGTCGTAGATAATACATAAAGAGAAAACAATACATTTGCATTGAATTAGCATAAATAAGTGGCCTCTTGATATCATATGTCCATATACATGTACATGTATATCTAGAAAGGCACACGTCCATATAAAATCTATTAACAATGAGAGTTTTTGGCACCTTGTTTTTTTTTCTTCTGCCTAAATAACAGCCACACATTTTGATTGTCTTGTGAAACAACAAGTACCGGTATTATCTGTGCTGATTTAGCTGTTTTTTTTTTCTTCTTCGCTCTTTCATTTCACCTTTTATATATGAAATCAGCACCGTTTTTCTCCCTCCTATGGCGATAAGAGCTAAGCTATGATACTATGGGGTCCAGTTAGTTTTAATCTAAATTGTGACCTGTTTTTACTTGGACATTTAAACTCGGTCATACAATTCAACGAGAGAAAGCGAGAGAGAGAGAGAGAGAGAGAGAGAGAGAGAGAGAGAGAAAGAGAGAGAGGTCTAAAGTGTAAAAGTGAAGTCAATTAGATTTTTCTCATTATAAGGTGCGCACTTCTAAAAGGAAAAAAAAGAGGTGTTTTTCGCGTTAATATTGGCTGGTGTGTTAAATAACAAACAATAGCTGCAGGTCTATAGGCCAAAATAATACCATATAGGCAAACAACTAATTAAAAAGAGTAGGACTAAGGCTTTTTAACCGCCACATTATCAACGGACTCCCTGATGTTGATCACGATTAGTACATGATAAATACTTTCTATATATATGAAGTTGAATAAGAGAAAAAAAAAACAACAGATTCTTTTCACAAACATTTTTCTTAAGATTTACTACGTCACTTGCTCTTTTTTTTTGTTTGGAAGAGGAGGAGGAGGAGGAGGAGGAGAGAATGAAAATTTTTGCAGATACTAGAAAAGACCAAATTTTTTAATAGTGCAAAAAGCTATTCATTTCGAAATGCTTTATTTCCTTTGTAATTATGTGTAGGCGATAGGCATATATTAGGATACGACTTCTTTCTTTACAAACGCAAATTAATATATTTTTTTTTCTTCTTTCTATTTGAAGCATCACTGAATAATGGGGAAAAAAGGGGTGGGCGGTTGGGGGTGTAAAGAACAATGGGGGTTGTCTCTCTTATGTTTTTCTATATGTCGTCGCTTCAGATTTTCTTACATAGGTCTGGTTTCTTTCAGTGTCTTCCCAACTGCAAATTTCACTTGGATTATTTCCAGAATAGAATTTCGTTTGTTTACATGTTATGTGCAGAATTTCTTCCCATTTGTCTTTTCTTCATTAAATTCAGCATAGCATACTTGGAATCTAAAGTAAAGGCTAGTATATTTGTCAGCTTTGAGACAACAAACTATTCAAGTCAACAACTAGAAAGAGTTAGCTGATGATTATGAGAATGAATTTAAAGTTTGTCACTAAAAGAAAGTTGATATTTTAATTTGTCTGTCATTAAAAAATATAGCTTCTGTTTTCAGTTGAATCTGAATGTGTTTTTTTTTTATTAAGCTGAACTAGGTTGGAATTAGTAGGTCAAAATACTGTGTAAAACGAATGCTGGAAACTGCAAACAAACAGCACTGGCAAATACAGATCTGTGTGCCATCTATAATAGTTTGAGTTGGTTAAGGCATCATAGGTAGTTAAATGATTATTATTTTTCAGGTATTTCCCTTTTCGATATAATGTATAGATAATATAAAAATCCATGCATTTGAATATTAATTAACATGTTAATAAGCCAATAATTAATACCCAATAACTGGCCTTTCCAAATGCCATATTGATGAAAAATTTATTTATTTTTAAGATGAAAAACATAAAAATGTTCAAAGCTTGTTTTTTTTTACTCCTCTAGTTTATAACATTTTCAGTTCCTTCTGAAAGTTATTAAAAAAAAGTTGGGACAAGGCAGTTGTTCTAAACTGTAAAATTGCATCCAAACACTTAAAAAACGTAAATATAACATACATGTACATCATAACAGTACGGAAATATAACATTGTCGGATGTTGCTCTGTGTCTATGTGTAGAGAGGCCTTTGGGGTATACATACATAAAAGACGCAAACACATAGCCATCAAATAAATGTCAGGCTTTGTTGTCATGGATACAGCAAACAGCAGCAGTCATTCTTTCTATCTCTATAGATTAGTATGAAAAAGGCTTGGTTGGACATATTGTCACGTTCTAAGTCATAAAAAAGCAACATTATATAAAATAGAATAGAATGTGTATACTGTATATAGTATTCAAATGAATGTGAAGGGAGAGAAGGGGGGGGGAGGGGTTGAAAGAAAGAAAATAAAAAATATTCTCAAAATAAAAATATCAGCTTTTTTGATTTGCTTATTTTCTTAAACGTGGAATCGTAGGAAGAAGAAAAAACAACATTGATAAATAAATTAGTTTAAAAAAAAATGTGCTGCATTGCTAGTTTGCCACTGATGAATTACAGGGGGTGCTTTTGAAAAGGAAAAAAAAAGGAGGTATCTACGGCTTCACACAACCACTTTGTGGCGCCGCAAAGTAATTGACGCGGCTTACTTCACACGGACCACCATTGAAAACAATGGCCTATTGTCAGTGCTAGCCAGTGGTATGATCGTTACAGGACTCAACCATTCATTGCCATTTTGGTGCAAAATAAACGGTGGCTATTGTGATCATTCCCCTATAATCAAATCACTTTATATGGCGCCACAATGTGGTTTGTGGGAAGCTCGCCTACGTAGTATTATTAGTGTTTGTAATATTGTTTGACTTTTTTAAAATTATTTCTCAAATTTATTTGAATATCGAACCTTTAAGTCATCTTTAAGTCACTCAGAGATAGGCTAAAGAATTGAAAGTATTATACAAGTTTGTCTAGTAAATGCATTACTTGTGATTGTAGTTATTTAAAATTTATTATGTTGATTTTTTTTAAAAAAAAAATAAACTTCATGGCGTTTTTAAAAAGTTCAAATTAAACATTTTTGACGACTTTTTTCTTCCAACTTTAAGCCGGTTTATGAATAGCTGATTTGGGAATTTTAATTAATTCTGTGTTTTAGAAACTAAAAAGGGTGCTCAGTCACTTAAGGGTATTTCAAAATGAATATTTCAGATGCAAAAATTAAAAACTAATAAAAAACACAACTTATTTTGAAAGGTATCATCATGAAAACACCCTTAAGTGATTAAGCTACTCTTCTAGTTTCTAAAACACATTTCTTTCTCTTCGTTTTGCTTACCCCGATATACTTGAAAACCACCTTAAATGAAAAATGAAAGCTTTTATGAATTTATGCGCTGGACGAGCGAAAAGGGCGCTATTTTTTGATTTGGCTGTTCAGTTCTTAAGCATAGCAAGCATACTCTAGCCAGTTTAAGGAATGTTTATGAAAAGAACGTACCCATTGTGTCTATAACCGTAGTTGGGGGATCCAATAAGGGAGGCGTATGGAGGGAAACGGGAGTACAGATAGTAAGAAATAGGAGGAAAAAGCAACTTTCTCACAAATGGAGTTTCGAAAGTTTAATAAATATGAAAAGATACCCTTCCTTTTTTGGTGATGAAATTTTGATTTTTTTTTGGAGCTTTTTTTTACTTCATTATGAGACAGTATCAAATAAATGTTGAAGGAGAGAAAGAAAGAAATCGTTTTTAAAGACCTTCGCCTTCTCAACCCCCCCCCCACCCCAACCCACCTCCTCCTTTCCATAGATACACATTTCTAGATGTATTACACTTAAATCTATTTTCCTTTCTTTTTTGTACCTCGGTTTATAAAATGTCTTCATTTTGGACAGGAGAGAAAATACCGAATGTAATTGAATTCCAAGCTGTGTTTTTTTTATCTTATTTTTTCTTCTTCTTTTCTTGTTTTTGTTGTTGTTTTTTTTTGATGATACTTATTTCCGATTGCCAAAAACTAGAAATGTCATTGTGAAATTCAAGTTTTTTTTCTTCTTCTTTTAACAACAACAAGTTACATTCTTTATTTCTTATGATCATTTTGTATTGATTGAAAAGAAGAATTTTTTTCTATATTTTGTAGTTCTACGAAATGAAACAAGAGATTCAAGGAATCCTATAGATCTTTATTGTATTTATGGTTTCGAACTTAAAAGTATAAAATAAAATTAACAATTTCAATTTGCACTAAGTTTATTTTAAACTTCTTATGCTTGCAGATACAAAGCCTTACAAAATGTTGCAATTAGTTCTGCAAAAATTCTGCTTGAAAATTCCTGTAAACCCTTACCAACCTTTTATATTGATGTTTTTAGTTTCACCATCACTTCACAAAAGCTATTTGCACCTTTTTCAAACTTTCATAACAAGTTTATTTTGTAAGATGTCATGAAAAAATCATTAGTATTATCTATCACCAACTATTCTAGTTTCTAAAACACTGAATTTTTCATAATGTTTCTCTTGATAAACATTTACTTGAAAAATATCAATTTTCTCAAAATTGTGGGTGGAGTGGAAGAAACCTCCTATAGTCTAACGAACCACCTTCAGGGGGTGGATAGAATTCTCTCAATGCTTTGTTTTTGCTCTTTCGAGCGATCTGAAAGTGGTTGGCTAGTCCACTAATTCTATCCTAGTTCGGGAGGAAGCGAACAAATTAGTCCCTTTCGTTTCCTCACAAGTTCCTCTAACAAGAACCTTTACAGTTTAAACTTTCGCCCGAATAAAAGCTGGTTGATCGTGTTGTCTTCTTCAGTCTCATCTATGATTGGCGATCCAGGTTTGCACCTGGGTTGACAGTTGTCAATGATAAGATGTTAGAACTGTCGTTCTATTCAATAGATACAAAAATAAGACTAGCAATTTTTAAGCATAATAACAGTTTATTTCATTATTTCCATAGAAATCTATCCCAAGTCGGGCATAGATTCTTTGTTTCAAGAATGCTCCAATTACATACAAAAAACACAGCCTTTTATAGCCAAAAAGAGGATACTGAGAACACTTTCTCAGAATCCTCTGATTGGCTATAAACAAAAGTAAAAACCAACCTGGCCAATCAAAAACGATTGACCAGTGGTCACCAAAAATATTAGAGATGATTCACCCGTTACTTAAAAGGGTAAATGAAAACGTAAACAACTTCAAATTAAAGACATAAAATCCACTCATGTGGAAGGAAATTACAATGGCGATAAGAGGAGAGAAACGATAAGGTCAACTTAAAAATTAGAATCTTGGTCAATCGGTACCTTAATGTACGGAGTGGCCCAAAAGCTAAAACAACATACAGAGTGTCAACAACAGTTGGAAAACTAAAAATAAAACGGCGCTAAATAAAAATAAAAGAGTGGCAGCCCCGAACGTCTCAATAGAACATAATAACAATGCAGGCACGCCATCTGGGAGGACAAAAACAAATTACATATTTATAAAGCCACCTTAAACTAATTCCATATTTCAATATAACGAGATAATATATCAGTATAACGAAATATTATCTCGTTATATTGAGATATTATCTCGGTATAATAAGATAATAAGAGACTAAAACAGTTTTAAATTTGTCGTAATTGGGGCTCCTAGGCCTTTTCCTCGTTTTATTCACCATCCCATATAGATCTTTATTGTATAACAATAAAGATCTAAAAAAATGGTCATAACCGAGAATGAATTTCACATCCAATCGTATATACTGTATATACAGTATATACTAGTATATACTGGACTAGCAGTAAACAATAATAACTTGGTTTTTTTTGTGTGCTTATATTGTTGTATTGACAATGTTGTTTTGGTAGAAAATTATTTTTTTGGGTCTGTTAAAGAAATTCGATGGAATTTGTAAACGATATGGTTTTCTTGGAACATTAATATTTATCAAACTTAATGACAAAATTGTTTTAGCTACAATCGATAAAAAAAAACTGACCGTAGAAAAAGAGGAAAACAGTTAAATTTCATGCTTTTTGTTCGTTTCCTGCTTTTATCTGTTAAGGGCTCTAATGCCAATTTCTCCCCGAGTCCCCTAAGTGCTTAAGATCAATTTTGAACATTAAAATGTCCTCCTAATCACATAAGAATAGGTAGTGTGTGCGGTAGTATATTGTAGACTACGGCAGTTTCTTAGCTATTGGAAGCAATGGTAGCTATGGGGAGCAATGGGTGCCAGGTTTTTTGTGGCAAAATATGACATTAATAAATGTGGCAAGAATGCGTTTGGAGCTTTGGTTGTGATAGTTTACTTGCAAGAAGGGCAGATTTTAGTCTAAACATTTTTAAATGGATGATAGAAGACTCTTGTCCTAAAGCAACTGTACAGGATATTATATTTTAGTACGGGGTGACCACTCCAACAAAATTAGAGATTTTTGCACGGACCCATTTGTGTTATTGGTCATTTGTTTTTAGGTCGGGCACTGGTTAGGCAATAGAACTCTCTTGCAGAGGGGATTTTATGAATGGAAATAAACTTGTATAAGGGGCTCTTAATTTTCTGACAATGCGTTATTTCAGCTGCACTAGGAACATGAGAACGCATTAATTATATCTTTTGGTTTTGACAATGCATTTTCCATGCTGCAGTTGGACTTTTGTCTTTCTGCCACATGCCTTGTTGGCTGTTTGCAGAGTAATATTTCAAATTCAAAATTCAATGGAAGCAGTTTGCTCCCAGTGACAGTATTCAAAAGAGATTATTTTAAAAATATTTTTGCTAAGTTTCATTATTATTAATAATTAATAATTATATACCGGGTATATAATATCCCAGGTCTGTGTGTATGTGAGTAACATCGGAATTTACATAAATTTGAATAAATGAACTGCTTTTTTTTTTCTCAAGGTCCAACTATATGTTGCTCACTCCCCGGGGATCCAAGAACCCCATGATATTAAATTGGAATGGGGAAAAAGTTGGAAAGTGTAGAGGGGGGAGAGAGAGAAAGGGAGAGAGAGAGAGAGAAACGTGGAGGGGGAAAAAGTGGGAGGGGGTGACTGAAATTGAAATGAAAGGAGTTAAAAAAAATTAACAAACGACGCGCATGCGCACAATTGCCTGTGAATTTTGCTCCCGTCATTTAGGACAGGTTACCCCACTAGTTTTATATTAATTAGTAAGGCAACCAGAAAAAAACACAAAAAAAACGTCATTTGAGGTTTGATAAGGCTATGACGTCCACTCAGAACTGGCGTAACTTTTGAAGCGTGCACTACACACTGGAAATGAAAGTCCTTCCTTCCAGACTGCAGTTGGAATGTTTTGCACACATCAGTTCCATTTCCGCGCGATTCTGGTTCGCAGGCAGTGCTGTAACTAGACAAGTGCACAATGCTAATGGCCCAGGATGAAGGTATCCCTGAAATAGAACTGACAAAATATTTTAAAATATAACATTTTAAAATTTAAAATTTCGTTGCTGTGTTCTGTTGTGCAGTTCAGATATCGATGAACCGAGTCTGTCAATTGGGCCAAGGCAGCATATTGCGTTATTTAAAGAAATTAAGTGGCCCAAAAATAAAACCTTGCACAGGCTAGTTATGGCACTGATGCTATATGCTAGTTTTATATCTGAATTCTAGCCTCTGACCAGTTCCGCAACTGTTAAACGCAGTTTTCAGTCTATACTTGTGGGGGCGCACTCAAGCTTTTTTCTTTCGGTGCCAAAAGACGTAAGTACACCAGTTGTCTACAGGGTAGCCACCATATTTTGTTGCCCACTACAAAAGTGTATACAGCATTTAATTACTGCATGGTCACCTCGTACATTCCATAATATCACGTACACAAATGCACCGACAAAAACAAACACTTGTGCAAAGAAGCTAGTAAAATGGATAGTAAGCTTTTGTTGTGAATATAAAGCATTGAAATTCTCTACGAATAATAATAATCTTATAGACGCTATAATTAATTAAAACCTAAGAAGACGGTGTTGATGCAAAGAAGATTTGTGTCATTTTTAGCTCTTCTACAGAGAATAATTATGTTTTTTTGTCAGGAAAACCACAAAAGTATTACTTTAATGTATATTAATTTATAAATCTGTGCCTATTTTATATGAAAACACACAACTTTCAATTTACACAGAATTATACATCATTATTCATTCTATTAATATATTATCTACCGAAATGTAAACTATAGAAGACTACATGTAATTTAAGATTTAAGTGACTGTAGTTATGAAGTGATTTGACAGAACTCTTCAATTACGAATTCGAATTATAATTAAAGTGATTTTTAATCAAAATAAATTTAAAGTTTGTTACAACTCAGGAATGGTACGTTAATTTTCTAAATGTATTTTTTTATAATAGTATCTTTTAAATTAAATATCTTAATGATAGTTTGAAAATGACACTATTTTACATTTTGAGATGGACTCGATTCTAGCTAATAACAAGGGATTCAAGGAAACCTATAGAACACTATATGAAAGCGTATATTAAAGCAATGGAGGCAATGAAGGCAATGAATGTTCGCCACATTTTTGACGAATGTTGGCCAAATTTTTGACGAATGTTCGCCAAATTTTGACGAATGTTCGCCACATTTTTGAAGAATGTTCGCCACATTTTTGACGAATGTTCGCCACATTTTTGACGAATGTTCGCCACATTTTTGACGAATGTTTGCCAAATTTTTGACGAATGTTTGCCAAATTTTTGACGAATGTTCGCCAAATTTTTGTCGAATGTTTGCCAAATTTTTGACGAATGTTGGCCAAATTTTTGACGAATGTTCGCCACATTTTTGACGAATGTTCGCCACATTTTTGGCGAATGTTCGCCACATTTTTGACGAATGTTCGCCACATTTTTGACGAATGTTCGCCACATTTTTGACGAATGTTCGCCACATTTTTGACGAATGTTCGCCACATTTTGACGAATGTTCGCCAAGTTTTGACGGAGGTTCGCCACATTTTTGACGAATGTTCGCCACATTTTTAACGAATGTTCGCCAAGTTTTGGCGAATGTTCGCCACATTTTTGACGAATGTTCGCCACATTTTTGACGAATGTTCGCCACATTTGTGACGAATGTTCGCCAAATTTTTGACGAATGTTTCCCAAATTTTTGACGAATGTTTGCCAAATTTTTGACGAATGTTGGCCAAATTTTTGACGAATGTTCGCCAAATTATTGACGAATGTCATAATTAATTTAAATCGTTTTCAAGATTTTTCGATTAATGAAAACGCGACCCTTCTTCCATGTTAATTTCCACAGACAACATTTGTTTTTAACAATTATCATAAAATAGGCTAAACTCATTCATGCCAAGGTTTAAAAATCTATAATCACTTTTGTTAATTAGCTATGGTCTATATCTTGGTGCAAGGGGCGTTTGTATGGTGACATCTTTAAAAATAAACTTTTCATATGGTTTTAAGATGGCGGGCATAGCTTTCCATGTCATGTAATAAAAAAAATATGTGAAATTAGATTATTTTCAACTTAACGACCTCACTTGAGTAAATGGATTTTTTTCTCCTTCAAATTAGTATTAAAAAGTTTATTTTCAAAGATACTAGTTTATATTTTTAGTTTATTTTTAACTTAAATTGTTTGTAAGTTACTTTTGTCTAGCTATTAATATTAATATTATTATATATATAATATCCCAGGTCTGTGTATGTATGTATGTATGTATGTATGTGTGTGTGTGTGTAGTAACAAAACCAATTGAAGCACATCGGAATTTATATAAATTTGAATAAATGAACCGTTTTTTTTCTCAAGGTCAACTATACAGTATGTTGAACTCTTCCTTTGGAAAGTTTAGAAGGGGGGGGGGGGGAGAGAGAAAAGTGGGAAGGGGTGAGGGGAAAAGGTTGGAAAGTGTAGAAGGGGGAGAGAGAGAAAAGTGGGAGGGGGAGACTGAAATTGAAATGAAAGAAGCAAAAAAAAGGAAAAAACGACGCGCATGCGCACAATTGCCTGTGAATTTTGCTCCCGTCATTTATGACGGGTTACCCCACTAGTTAAATAATAATGTGACCAAATTAATTAACTAGGTTGATCCTCAAGACAAGAAGTTGGGTAGTATCGAAAATCTTCAGACTTCAAAAGAATTGCAAAATTGCAAGCCTATGTTTAGACCGAGAAGGGGGGGGGGGGTGAGGCAGAAATGGAGGAAAAAATACAATTAAAATGATGCCAAGACTGTTCAACCGGAAATTATTGCTTCAAAGTATTGTGGTTAAGGGTTTCATCATTTTGGCCAGTGGTCAGAAGCTCATAAAGTGCCCTTCAAAAAAAAATTTATTGATGAGTTGTCAAAAATAGTACAAACTGAAAAATACCTGTATTTCTATCGGACCCGAACCTCTGCTATTTTTACAAGCCTCCAACTAAATGTCCAAAATTAAGTAGTTGGCTCTGTAACCACTTGGAGATTATAATAAAAATATTATAAACCTACTCGATGTAATTCACAATTAGAGCCGTAAGCACACACATAGCTTAATTAAATTGATGTTTGATCCACTTACTCATCTCGATATGAAATTTCTATATGCAACACGGCAATAAATTTAGATGGTGAGGGTGGGCCTGATGGTAAACACAAAATGTGAGTGAATCAATCGTAACATAGTAAAACCTTCATTGCTCTCTCTATGTATGTAATCCAACTTTATTGCTTGCTTTTCTCTCTAAATACTGTTAGATTATATTCATATAAAATTCGTCTAAACATGTATTAAATACAAGCGTTTACACAAGCATATATAGCATAGCATAGCTTAATATTGATGACTATTGGTCATTTAGGGGCGATCATGTCCTCAAAAACTCTCGTCTAGATGATAAATTCATTACCTTCAAATCAAATATACAAGGTGTACCAACAAATTAACGGTTCTGTTTCAAACGGCAATTTATTTTGATGGGCTAAAACGTTGAAGTTTTATGAAACTTATTTAAATTTCCATTTAGAAAATGACATGAAATAAACATAATAAACTTGAAATATGAATTCATGTTTTATTGAGTTATAATCTTAGTTAAATTAGCTTATTTATGCAAAGTGTAAAAAAACTGATAAATTATATTTTAAATTCGCTTCAAGATGTTTCATAAGATTAAAATAATCCTCTAAAAGTAACTTCATAGGAATATCTTTCATAATAAACGTTTTACGGTTGGTGAAACGTTTATTTCGAATGATATTGTTATGAAGGTGATTCCATTACTCTTCTAGTGTCTAACAAATTTAAAAATATTTCTAGAAGCCCACTTGCGATAACACATATAAAGTGCTGCTTTATCAGTGCAAAAGTTTATACTAGAGACCTACATTGAGTAAAAATTTGAAGCCCATCCCAGCCCATGAGACTTTGTTAGGCCCAGCCCACCAGGCCTACAAAGCCCATAAAGCCCACCAGGACCACAAATCCCACCAGGCCCATGTAACATAAATATGTCGATCCAAGCCCAGCCCAAAAGCCCACCATCCCATGGGCTTTGTGTAGGTCTCTAATTTCCACACTAAATGGTTCACAAGTTCGCATGCTTACTAAGAAAAGAAACTGCCCCATTGACGGCTTTAATATGTTTATTTTATTGATTGGTCAGTGAGGAATATGTTATACTTTTATTAATGTGTGACATAATGTGGTTCAGTTATATAGATTTGTAAAGAACCCCATAAGAGAAATGATGAAACGCTTTCCAAACCCGTGATCCCCACAAAGGCCACCAAACCCACGAGGTCCACCAGGCCCACAAAGCCCACCAGGCCCATGGGCCTTTAACATAAAAATGCCTGCCCATGGGCTTTATGTAAGTCTCTAGTTTAAACTATTTAAATAACTTGATATACGTGTAAGAAACTTAGCAGAGGCACATAATATGTTGTGTTTTCAAAATTTGTTGTTGAAATTGCTGATTTGATGCAGAGTCCCTTGCCGTCAAAATTCATAAAATGTTATTTAACAGATTTTTTTACAGACTTGAAAATGTGTTAATTTGATGTACTAATGAACGAGCAACACCTCGCTCTAATAATAATTGCACTAAAATTACAACATATGAGGCACAAAAATGAAGCGATTTTTGAATTGTTGGCATAAGAAGAAGAATAAAAAAAAAAAAATTTTTCCTCAAGTTCCATGAATGACAAACTAAGTAATTACGGTGTTATTCTTTATGAATTGATGATTTTTTTTGAAGGAATAAAAAACTCACTGAACTGTAAAACAAATTACTTTGATCATTTGAATGAAATCTCTGATGAATAAGCCAATTGATTAATAATTTTTCCCTATTTGTTGGAAAAATAAGCAAAAAAAATGAGAGATATTTGCATGAGGATTATGGGAGGAAGGAGGACGGAAAGTTGTTGCAATTACACTTTGAAAGTTTCAACTCTCTTTTCCGTAGATTTACTAGAAGTAGCATCGAGCTTAAAAAATTACACATTTTTGACCAATGCTGTTGTTGTCTTCTTTTAATGATGATGTGCCCGATTGGCATCAGATTGCATTTTTAGCACTTTTGTTGCTAGGTTTTATTTTGTTGGAATGTTTCAACTTTTTAAGGCTTGATTGCAAATGCGGATTTAATTAGGGTTTTATAAACAACGCAATAAGGCGTGTATGCATACTTAATTTCTGATTTGTTAGCGTTGAATATGGAAAGAAGATATGACCTTTCCTCTAGTTGAGCAAAAAACTAGTCTAGTGGTGGATTGCTGGACAGCCCAGTTCAATTTTGAAAATTTACTTCTACTGTTTCCAAATGAAGAGGCGAATGGTGTAGAGAAAAGTGGGAGAATTGGTCAACAATTTGCATGATGATGATGATGATGATGATGAACAACTTCATTTAGCCATGAATAATTATGAATTTATGATGGGTTTCAAAATTGGACAAGTTGGCCAGCGATGCAGAAACAAATCGGTGAAATGGGGGCAAAATATTTCGCATTCTCAACATTTGTCCAATTTCCTCTTTAATTCTTTCCACTCTTTTATTTTACAAGTTTCATGATTTACTGTTTGCTGTTTAAAGTGGAATATATTGCAACAGATAAAGAAGAAACTTGCGATTCTTTTTTTTTATGTACATGTATCTAAACGAAGTTCTCGAACATGTCAACTCCAAATTACTGGTTGGGTTATTTAAATAAGAAGCCCATTTTTCTAGAAATTGTATTAATTGCTCACATGCACTTAGGAATAATAATAATATACCTCACTCCATACCTTTTATGGATGGAGTCTATATTTAAACCACCTCCCAGAGTTTACTCTCCTCTGGTGGGAAGTTCCGACACATAGCCGCTCGCTTTAAAAGGAGAGGTAGTAGATAAAATGATTGACGTCCAGGGGCAGAACAAAATATACTTATCTTCTAATATGATTGGCTGTAAAAAAAAAAGCGACCGGGACCTTCTGTAAAAAAGAGCGATAGTTGAAATGATTGATGTGAGCAAAGTTTTGACCTTACTAAAATATCTGTTTACAATGTACTGTAGCTAACAAATGGGCAAGGCAAAAAAGAAAAGAGGCAGGGCTAAAAAAATGGGGGCTAACATAGAGCTAGTGGCTCATGATGATTAATAACCGAAAATTTGATATTGTTTCAGTAAAGTGACATGGATGGCGCTTACATCACTAATGTGAATAGTCTTCGAAAAACCACTTTAAAAATATTTGTCTAAATACAATAAAACATATCTTACAACAAAGTAAACATTATCCTACCTCCATAATATTGTTTATCCAAAAACGGACGTTTGAAACAAAAAAGAGAAATAGCATTGATTGCATTAGTTACAATTGCAATTACAAAAAATACTATGCAAGCAGCCCTATGGCAGAGAGACTTAGAAGTCCAAGGGCTGCAAGATGCATTGTCAAAATTAGTTTGTTGTATGTTAGTATTGGCCTTATTGTAGTGAACCGGTTCTAGTGACATCACACGCGGCATTTTTACATTCTTTTAATGACAAAGAAAATCGTAAAGTAGGTTTGGTGATTAGCACTGATTAGTAGTGATTACTCTCTTCAATATGGTGCTCATTTAAATAACTCAGTCAATGATCTTGAGTTGACAAATGCTGTAAAGGATTTACTTGGTGAACACTTCTGAATAGTGAAAAGCCAAAACCCTGCATGTGGTCGGCTTTTTTTGTACCATACTATATAATGGACATGAGTGTGAAAAATATAACCGGATCAAAAAGAACTTTTAAAAACATTTGAGGTTCTTGAGGAATGTTTTTTTTTGTAAGTAGAAAGAGAAGAGGCATCATGATGTTTTTTTCTTTTAATTAAGTTGTTCAGGTTTCAAAAAACGAAAAGAAAAGAAAAACATTTAGTACAGTATTTCTACATTGAATCACCTCATCGAATCTATTTTTAAAGAATTATTTTCTCGTTTGTGTATGTGTGTGGTGAACAACAGGTGCAAACGACTCCTTTTGAGAAACCATTGTTATATTGGACTTGACAGGTTTTGGGTGTGAATTTGGGTGGTCTTTTTCGTCTATTCATTTACCAAACTCAAGGCATATACTTATATACTATTTAGAGACCCTACAATTTAATTTCTAAAGAGACATGTTTAGAAGAACATCATTTTCTCTCGTTTTCTTAACGTCTCTTGGCACTTTTTTTCTTCTTCTTCATTCCTTTTCTTTCTGTTCTTGGCATTTACTCATAATAAATGATGCATTCTGGAATGAAGTGTTTTGTGCTTTACTTATATATATATATATATATATATATATATATATATATATATATTATATTGCAAGTACATTAAATAAAGGCAAGAGAGAGAGATTTAAAAATGCACACACAAAAAAACCTAAAGAATAAGTATCTAGAACAAACTTCTTTATTGGTTTGAAGATAGATAAAGATATTTTCTGAAATCTTATTTTATATTTCATTAGGAAGGCCACAACTTTATCATGCAAATAAAAATTTAAAAAAATGTGCATTTTTTTCTTCTAAATTGAGCGTTTTATGTAGATAGAAAAATGTATATTGGCAAAAAAAATGCAATGCATATATGCAAATTTAGTCAGAATCATTAACATAAACGCTAACTTAAAAATGCATTACACATTTCCATAAAAAATTATGCAATTTGTTCATTTTGAATGTTTGTTTAAACTGATAATTATTGCACATAATTATGTACATAAAAAGGGATTGTATCTATGTCTATGTGTTTTGTGTTTATGCAAACTTTTTGCAAACTTGTTCATTACGAAAATTAAACTTATGTTTTGTGGTTGAAACTTGGTAAGATCTGCTAGCATTTTGGTGAATGACATTCAAATGATTGTGTGGATTATTATTATATTGAAAATAAAACTCCACAGTGCCTTAAATTGCCTTCTTTTGAGAACCATTTGAGTAGATCTGTAAGTGTTATATATGGGTGATGAGGGATTTTTTTTAAAAAAAAAGTTGTGTTGGCTTTTGCAAGCTGCTGACTTTTATTGGAAATTTGTCGTTTTCTGAAGTTCATAATTTAATTGGCGGCAGATGGCCACGATCTGATGATGGCTGTTTTTCTGTTATAAGGGAGCAACTCATTCAGTTGATTCTTCTTAGAACTTGGGTTGCCATTTTTTAAGAGAATAGAGTCAACCAAAATAATTCCTGACAGTTTTAAGGACCCATCTTTTTTTCCCGTCTCTCTTCAAAAATGGGGGTTTATAAATCGTAAATCTTGATGTGTGTGTGTGTCTCTTTTTTGAGGGGTGGTTGAAGTAAGTGATGATAGGAATTGGTGAGGGGGGGTCATGATAAAGTATTTTTTTTATTCTCTTATGCCCGAATTCAGGAAGGGAACTTAACTCTTGAACAACAACTTGAGCTCTTCTTATAAATAGGATTTTAGGATAGAAAAAAGTGTTTTCTGTTTTCTAACTATCCTTGAACAGGGTTTTTTTTTCTTCCTATGTTGGGACATTGTTCAGGGAATTCAGATTAAAGTTCAAGTGCCAAGTGATAAGTTTGCTTCTTGAATGTGGTCCTTACTTGTCTGTGTGTGATGAAATCTGTCATCAAATAAATAGAATTTTATATAATGTACACAGTTTATTAAACGTCGAACTAAATTATTGTTATTGAACTTATTACACATTAGAGGAATGAAAATAGATTTTCATTCTTTTTTCTTTTGTGGTTCGCAAAGTCAATTAGATTGATTGTTTCAATTTCTGGATGTCAGATGTCATCCCAATGATTTTTTTTTTTGGTTAAAATTTGAAGGGCTGAGAGGGGTGAGGGTGTTAGAACCGTTATAACAATGTTCAAAATTTCATAACATCTGTTTGAGTGAGTTTCCATAACTGAAATTGAGTGAAGGGAGGAGTAAAAAGGGAGTGAGGGGGAGGGTCTCATGAGACAATTTTGATTCATTATTCATCCATTGGTTTTGACATTTAATAACTGTTTATGATATAGGCCTAACGAGATATGACTCATTCTCTCAATGGATTTGATTGACTGATATGCCATCAACATGAAATATTAATTACATATTTTTTGATAATTTATTAATGGGTTTGTTTATGTGTCTCCTAAAAGACTGGACTACATTAAATTAATTGCGAAAAATATTTTATTAAGATTGAATTAGACAAAAAAGGAGCGAGCGTTTTTTTTCTATTTTGTAAAATTCCATTTTTATTAATCATTTATATTAAAAATGTTTTTAGAGAAGCAAAATTTGAGTAGAAATTGTCAAAATTAGTTACGTTCTTCTAACTTATTTTGTAAATTAGTTTATTTTATAGAGCGGGTATAGTTTTTGTAAAAAAAAGTGTTGAGGGTTCGAGGTGCTCGGTTTTCAATTTTGTGCTTAAAATACTAGAATGCCCACAGGATTTTCTTTTTAGAATTGTTTGTCGATTTGCCAGTAACATACATTCCATATCACGAAATTGTAATATTTAGGGCTTGTATTTTTATGCAATATCAAGCAAATATTTCACAATCTGTGGCGAAAGGGCGAATTGTGAAATAACTATCCCCTTTAGCTCAACCAATAATTGTTTTTTTTTTATAAAAAAACACCGGTTAGAGGCTAGAACTGATAGTAACCAGTCTAGTTAACCTTTGATTAGAAAAAAAAAACACAATTACTGTTACCCTAATGATGATGATTAATTAGTTCACAATTGACACTTGGGCCACAAATGGAGAAATGTTTGGTTGATATTGCGTAAAAATCCTAGCCCTAGTAATATTGCATTTTTTTGCAGGTGACTTTTCAACCTCTCATTAACCAAAAGTAAATAAGGAATTATTTTTACTGCTTATGAAATAAATGACGAAAGAATAAAATTTCAAACTGCTGGAGGTTATTTGACAATTTCACCAATTATGCAAGAATGTATCTACGTAACCCCTTAGACCATGAATAGGAATAGACGGAGCTCCGCCTGCAATAAACCTTTTAACAACATGACGAGGGGTACTTGTCACGTGACTGTGGGCAAACCTCTCATTGCAAAACATGACATTCCTGGGATAAACTGCTGAGTCATCTTGAATTCACTCTCTTTTACCAGCTCCTATGGTTCATGCTCCGTCTACTCCTACACATGGTCTAAGACATAACCTCGTAGTTCTGTTTTATTTTCGTATTATTTTTCTGGTACATATTGTTCACACTATGCAAGTGATTTGGGTTTATTTCATGAAGTGTGATTTGTTGTTATTTGAAATTTGTACAAGATTTTTTGTATCTGTATTTCTCTAGAATTTCTAAAGAAAATGGTAAGCTTTTACTATCTTGTTAGATATAGGAATCTCTTTCATAATAGATCTATTATTGTACACTATATCCAAGGAACTGTCCAATTTGTCATCGCCATTATAAAAATAAAAAAAAATGGCGACGAGACTATCATGATATAAAAAAATTAATATTTTTTCTTTATAGTTGAAGTGAAAAATATTAGGATTTCCATTTTCACTTAAAGGAATTGGCCCCATTTAAAAGAAGAGAAGAGAATAGACTCCAATATAATCTTTTTGCTACACAAATCCCTGTTTCTTTTTGCATTTCATTTTTCTTGGTACATTTTCAACCTCATGACACCCAATTCATTTCCACCCTCTGTTTCCGCAAATGCCTGCATATATGTGTGTGTGTGTGTGTGTATATATTGTGACGGACCTTTTTCCTCTAGTAGAATCTGCTCTTTTAGGTTGATACGAGCGAGTTTACACTCGTATTGATAGTGGTTGGCTAGGCCACTAATTCTACTGGTCCGGGAGGACTAGACCAATATAACGTCTATTTTATGTCCTCACTAGTCTCTGGCAAAAGACTTCACAGTCTTGAGGATCTTTAATCTCTGTATCTCTCGGACTTTCGTCCGTAAATCTGCCCTAAGAATCGTGCAAAATATACTCACTCGCTTGTGTTGCAGGTTTGCACCTGTTGGGTCATCGAAGTATCCAAAAAGGTGAAGAGCTGCAATGATGAAATGCACAACCGCGGAATTTAAAACTCGAAAACAATTAAACACCACTGTTTAAGTTAAATATAAAATCGTTGTTTATTTCGTAGATACAACATTAAACGAATCGAACTGGTTTAAGCACACAACACATAGAAATAATAACATTCAAAATAATATCTAAAAACCTAGCCAGAATTGGGCATAGGTTCGTTATTTAAGAACTAACTGAAAATCCTTCAAAAATCTATCCCAATTTGGGCATAGATTCTCTGTTTTAAAAATGCTTGCTTACATACAAAAACACGGCCTTTTTATACCCAAAAAGAGGATACTGAGAACACTTTCTCAGTAGCCCCTGATTGGGCAAAAACAAAAGTAAAAACCAAACTGGCCAATCAAAAGTGATTGACCAGTGGTCACCAAAATATTAGACACGTCACCCTTTTAATTAAAAGGGGGAAAAAACGAAAACAACTTCGAATTAAAATGATAAGAATCCACTCATGTGGAAGGATAATACAATGGTAAAGAGGGGAGAACGATAAGGTCAAGCTAAAAATAGAATCTGGGTCAATCGGTACCTATTAGTACCGAGTGGCCCAGAAGCTACAAAATACACAGTGCCTACAAAATTAAAGAAAACAAAACGGCGCTAAATTAATAAAATAGCGGCGGCCCCAAAACGTCTCACTCCCCCCGACTAAGCGAGAAGTACCCTACTTCTCAAGAATTTTCTTAAAAATCCCCCTCCCCCCGACTGGATCTAAACACAGAGACCCAGGGGTATCACAGGTATACGAAAATATCAAATAAACAAAATCGACTTATACAGATTTTGGAAAATACAAAATTTCTAAAAAAAACGAAAAAGAACAAATTACTTTATACAATTAGAAATTTATGAAATTAATCGCGCTACTGGTCCGGCGATGATTCTGTTCCTTCGGACGTCTCAGGACTTACGGGTTGCCAACACCTGGCGACTCGGGACTCATTCCGGGCTCGGTTGGTGCTGGGTCGGTGACGTCGTCTTCTTCTCCTTGACTTCGGGATATCCATGACTGGTCGAGGCGGCGAAGTCTCTTGATTTATTTCTCCCATCCGACGGCGCTGCGAAATGCGGTAAATTCGAATTTCTTTGTCGTCTGGTGTCTCTCTTTGAGTTTCTGGGTTCAATTTGGTTGTTTTAATGCCAAATTTCTCCCATCTTGGTGGTAAATTAGCATTTGCATAATCTTTCTTCTCTCCACCACGTGTTTGCACACGGGAATCCAATTGGACTGGTTCTTTTGGAGCAGTTTTCTTTGGTCTCCCGCGTTTTCTTTTAGGTGGTTCCAGTGGCATCTCTGGAATTTCCTCTTCTTCTTTTTCAGAAGTTTCCAGATGAGTTTCTTGGCTGGCATCGGGGATAACTTCTTCTTCTTTACGACAAACTTCTGGAGTACTCTCAACAGGTAAGTTGTCGTCTGCTTCGTTGATAATTTCCTCATCAGCGTTGGACTCTTCCTTGGCGCTGGCAACTTCTTCGATGTTGTCAGGTAAGTTCATTTGAGGAGCCCTCAGGTCATTGGCCTCGTAGTAGGGTTTCATCTGTTGAACATTGACAGTATCTCTCATAGTCAAACCAGATCGAGTAACGTACTCGATCTCGTAGACTAGATCGGTTAGTTTCTTCGTGACAATGCAAGGTTCTTTGTATGGCCAGATAAGTTTCTGAGCCATTCCTGGCTTTGGCACACGATCTCTTATCAGCACTTTCTGACCCGGCTTATAGTCCGGAATCGTACGATGCTTCTCGTCGTAATTTCTTTTCTGCACCTCCTGGGCAGCTTCAATATTCTTTTTAGCAGCATCCAAAGCTGGATCGGACTGCTCTGCTTCGTCTGTTACGGGCGGTGGCACGATAGGAGCGCGTGGCATCATGTTGTCCAACGTGGTCCTGGGCTCGCGCCCGAACATCAATCGATATGGTGAAAATTTCGTTGAGTTATGTTCTACCAGATTGTAGGCCATAACCGCGTCACCTAATTTCTTTTTCCAGTCAGCCTGTTGCTGAAGGACATCCAAGTGACGTTTCACCACTTCCATGACTGTATGATTCGTTCTTTCTGCCAACCCATCAGCTTGTGGATGATAGGCGGTCGTGGCAGCATGCTGGATTGCGTAGGTCTTGAAAAACGCTTGAGTCTCATTACTCAAAAATTGGGGTCCTCGATCAGTGATGATCTTCCGAGGAACTCCAAATTCGTTTACAATTTTATCTTTGACGAAGGCAATTGCTGCCTGAGCGGTTGCTCTTGCCACTGCTTTGGCGATGCAATACTTCGTCGCGTAGTCCACTGCAATCAAAATATGTTGCACTCCTCCGATTGACTTCGGAAGAGGACCAACATAATCCATCCCCCAACACTCTGTCGGCTTTCCCACAATGATTGGTTGTAACAATCCAGGTACTTTTTGGTGCGACAGTTTGGTTCTCTGACAGATGTGGCACGACCTGACATAGTCGGCGACGTCTGCTTTCATTGTTTTCCAGTAGAATCTCTTCTGGATTCTCTTCATTGTTTTGGTGAATCCGAAATGTCCGGCCTCAGGCACATCATGGAGCATCTCGAGAATCCCAATTCTCAATTGTCGGGGCACAGTACACGTTAGTACTGGCACGGTGTCTTCGTACTTCATGTGGTATAAAACGCCATCCACTATCGCAAACTTTTTGTGATAGGGATGCAGTCGATCTTGCTGGAGTGATTCTTTGATGAGTAGAAGTTCATCATCAAGGGATTGCTCCCGTTCCCACTGGAAATCGTTGTAGACAGTAAAGATGTGAAGATCTTCGAGAGCTTCCATCTCTCCATTCTTCTGCTTCCAATTAGCAGGAACGTTGCTCTCGTAACGTGAGACACAATCGGCGTCCACGTGCGTTTTACCCTTCTTGTAAACTACCTCATAATCATATGGCTGTAGCTTCATCTGCCATTTACCCAATCGGCCATCTAAATTCTGCGCTGTTTTTAAATAACACAGGGCCTTATGATCGGTAAATATCTTGAATTTTCGGTTGAAAACATACGGTCTGGCTTTTTCTATGCCATAAACGATGGCAAGACATTCTTTTTCAGTCGTTCCGTAGTTTCGTTCTGCTCCCTGGAGTTTTCGGCTGTAGTAACCTAGAACTCCAGGTTTCTTTTCGTTTTTCGCATACTGATAAATTATGACACCAATCTGGTAATCACAAGCATCAGTGTGCAAGGCAATTTCTGCCTCCGGATCATACAAAGTTAGAATCGGAGCGGAGCAAAGAGCCTTCTTCAGACTATCAAAAGCGACCTCGCAGTCGTCATCCCATTTGAAGTCCAGGTCCTTCTTGACTAGGGCTTGCATTGGTTTGGCGATCTTGGAGTAATTCTCAATGAAACGGTTGTAGTAGCCGGTCATCCCAAGGAAGCTTCTGACGTCAGTCACGTTTTTCGGTGCAGGAAATCCTTGAATCGTCTGCACTTTCTCTTCATCAGGTCGAATACCAAGAGCACTAATCTTGTGTCCAAGGTAGTTGATCTCGTCTTCTCCGAAGAAACATTTGCTGGGTTGAAGACTTAAATTGGCGTTCCGGATGAGCACCAAGATATCTCTCAATCTCTTCATGAACTCTTCGAAGTCTTTCGCAAAGATGACAATGTCATCTAAATAGACCAGGCAGGTCTCCCATTTGTGGCCTGCCAGTAACAAATCCAAAGCACGCTGCATCGTTGCAGGTGCGTTCATCAAACCAAACGGCATTCTGTTAAATTCGTAGAGGCCATTTGTGCATACGAAAGCCGTTTTTTCTCGATCTCTTTCTTCCACCGGAAATTGCCAATAACCTGATATTAAATCCAAGGTTGCAAAAATCGTGGCTCCTGAAAGTGAGTCGAAAGCGTCATCTATCCGGGGTAACGGATATTGGTCAGGTTTGGTTTGAGCATTTAATTTGCGATAATCGACGCAAAATCGATGCTGACCATTCTTCTTCTTGACAATCACCACCGGACTTGCGTACGGACTTTTGGATGGGCTTACAATGCCGGCGTCCAACATATCACGTAGTGTCGACTTGATGATCTCTCTCTGAGCAGGTGAAGTACGCCGGAGCGGTTCTCGAACCGGCGGGTTTGCACCCGTGTCAATCACGTGTTTCGTTAAGTTTGTCTCTTTCAAGTCGGAGGTCTTGAAGGCAAAAATATCTCTGAATTCTCCGAGAAGCTTCCGAATCGCCATTTTTTCTTCTCTTGGACGATTCGGATTGACGTTAAGACTGTCTTGAAATTCGACATATTCTTTGGATCTCACTTGGTCACTTTGAGCTTCAATTTTGTAAATCGAGGGGCCCACAGGCACATCAAGAGCTGTGACGACGTCCTCGATCTCTGCGATCGTTTCTCTGGCTCCGAGGTGCATAACCTCTCCAGATGGATTGAAGATTTGGATTTGAAGGATAGACTTTCCTCTTCCTTCAATGATCCCAGGAGAAACTTTGATTCCTCTCTGTTGGAGCGTGCTTTCGCACGAGTCGATGAACTGGAGACTACCTTCTTGTAGATCATCAGGAGCATTGACCTCGACGATTGCAGCTTTCTTTGGATCCAACACGAGATTCTGGACCAGGCGTAGTTTTGCTGGCCCCTTCTTCAGGAGTTTCTCTTGTAGATCCTCTTCCTCTTGATCTCTAAGATTTTGAATGAAATCTTCTGCTTGTTGCTGCTTTTGGAGAGTGTCCGGCAACAGTTCCTCTCTGAAGTAGACTTTCTTGTTGTTCATGTCCAAGCAAAGGTTGAGATCTTTTCCGAGGTCGTTCCCCAGCAAGGCCTCACGTCGTCCTTTGATGACAATCACTTTTCCTTTGACAAGCTTTTCGGCGACCTGAATTGGCACGATGACTTGTCCCATGATGTTCAGCGGACTACCTCCGGCGCCAGTCAGATTCGGTGGGAACGGAAGTGGATCCACAATGAGCTTCATGTCTTTCACTAATGACTCGCTGATGACAGATGTTTCGGCGCCACTGTCGGCAGTCATTTCTAACTCACGACCTCCAAAGTTCACACAAACTTTAGGTGCCGTCTGCTCGTCTTGATTTTGGACTTGAAGTTCACGAGGCGTGACTGTCTCAGTCAACTTGGTCCAAACATCTCGAATTGTTTGTGTACAACACGGGTTTTGCAACCGGTAGAGAAGACTAGACTCTTCAGTTGAACCCTTAACAGGTGTAGCTACTCCCTCTTTCACTACTCCATGTTCTGCTTTATATTTTTGAGCAGGTGTGGGTACTTCTTTGGTTTTCGCCACAGTCTGCCCCTGCTTAATAACAGGAGTAGCTACTTTCGTTTTCACTACACACTGTTCTTCTTGGTTTTTAACAAGAGTAGCTCCTTTTGAGACTACTACTTGTTCTTCTTTAGTCTTAACAGGTGTGGTTACTCCCTTTTTCGCCACACACTGTTCTGCTTTATTTCTAACAAGAGTAGCCTCTTTCGAGACTACTACTTGCTCTGCTTGAGTTTTAACAGTTGTGGTTACTCCCTTTTTCGCCACACACTGTTCTGCTTTGTTGGACATCTTGGCGTCGTTCGTTTTTGCAAACGACGTAGAGGCCCCACTTTGCAGTGGTTTCCGCCGGCTCCCATCTTCGTAGATAGTACGGATTTGGATCCCATCTCCAAAGTCTGCTTTATGTGTCGGAGAGTCCTTTAGCTGTACCGCAGCACAGCTCTGCTCAGGTGTTGTCGATTCCTCTTCTTTGTCGGCGTTTTGGCACGGGCTACCCAGACCTGGAGACATCCCCGCATGGTTGACCGCAGCCATCCCAATAGATTCTCTCGTTATCCGGTCCCGTCGAACCTTGACGTCCACTTCTTCAGGTTTCGGCAACTCCTCTTCTTGTGGTCTCTCTTCAACATCTTTTCTTCCGGGCGTCACTACTTTGAGTGCGAGTGGCGCCCCTAGTATTTTAAAGCCTTCTGGTGGTTTTCGAAATGAAAATAGTGCGTTTGATTATTAATTAATACCGGTACCATTTTCATCCCATTTGGTAGAACGTGGATTTTGTCAGCGCAGAAGATTTTCGGCGCCGTCGTTTCCGACGGTTCATCAACTCGGTTGACTGGAGTTGGTGGAGTCGTCTTGTTCTCTTCCTTCTTCGGTTTCGGTTCGTTGGTGCACTGGAACGCTCTGTGTCCAGGCTCCTGACACTGATAGCAGATGAGTGGTCCAGTAGATCTTTTTCTCTGCTGGAATTTCTGTCCACCATCTTGATTCGTCTTCGTGTCCTGCGTCTTTTCAGACGTGGCCGTGTTCTTGTTCGTCCACGTCTGTTGTTTCTTCTGCTGCTGTTGCTGCTGCTGTTTCGGTTGTTGAGGCTTCTGCTGCTGGGCCGGCTGGTTACCAGTAGTCGTCTTGTACGTCAACATATTCTCTTCTATCAGCTCTCCCTCAGTCTGGGCGGCAAACTTGACGAAGTCGTAAAGATTGTCCTTCGGTGCTCCAAACAGATGCAGCTTCAAAGATGGTAAAAGACTTTTCCTCAGGCTCGAAATCAGCAAAGAGTCGTCATCATTGGGATGTATCCTTCGATACATCTCTGCATACTCTTCTGCATAGACCTTAAAAGTTTCATTATCTTTTTGGGTCCTTGCGGACAGCTCATTTTTCATTCTCACTTTTTGGTCAGGTAACAGAAATTCATTTATAATTCCGTTACGCATCATAGGCCAATTTATTTCGCCATATTCCAACCGAAAACGAGCAAGCCATTTGATTGCTCGTTTACGAAGGAGACCAGTAAAGTGACTGCATCGCTGCAGGGAGTTCCATTGGTGCGCAATCGCAATATCTTCGAACTCTTCAACATAAAGAAGTATGTTCTCAGATCCATCATACTTTGGAAAACCCTGAAGTGGATGAAGTGAATTCTTTTCAGAATACGACGTGGGTCCCAGGTTCGGAGTCCATTCAGGAGCTTCGGCCCTGAGCTTACGCCCGGATTCTGTCGGTGATTTACTTCGTTGTCTGAGATTTCT